>CM026897.1:28322475-28748706 GCA_015227895.2 Colaptes auratus | reverse complement strand
GTGGCCTTTGGCCCCTGCACACCACAGCTGGAGAGCAGCATGCTGGTACAGATGCCCCTTCAGCACCTGCCTTCCCCCGAGTCATGCTGGAGGGACCTAGCAGGCCAACACCAGAAAGCACTGGGAGATGCCCTGATGGCTAACAGCCAGGTAGGAATCCCCAGATCCTTGCCTAGGGCCTGCACTGGTTTTCTCTTTCACATTCTGCTAAGGTAGATGCATGGCTCTGGTGTGCAGCTTCCCCTGGCCCTTGGAAAGTGGGTCTGTCCCAACCATTTCGTCTCCACTTGTCCTTCACAGCTGCAGGAGACCCTCACACAGAGGCAAGAAGAGCTGGTGACCCTGCGGGAGAGCAACATGCAGCTGAAGGAGCTGGCGAGCCAGGCCAGGCAGCTGGCTGCTGTCCTTGATGTGAGTGCTGTCCCATCTGGCTTGGCTACTGGATGGCCCAGCTGATTCTTTGGTGGCAGTGCAATGAGGGGTGCCTCTGGGGACAGCATGCAGGATGAGGTCAGGCAGTGTGAGGTGGGACAGGGCCATGGAATGGGGTGGTGGAGGAGGTATGGGGTGGGATGAGGTGTTGCAGTGTGAGACCATGTGGTGCACAAGAAGATGATTTGTGGTGGGCTAGGTCAGTGTGAATCAGCATGGTGCACCAGTGGTTGAAGCAGGATAGTGGGGGACAGCGTGATACTGTTTGGGGCAAGGCTGTGCAAGTCAGTGTGGGATGGGGTAGTGTGGGTCAGGGCAGTGAGGTGCGGGATGGGATCATGTAGTGTGGGCAGATGGGTGCGGGGCAGGGTGGAGTGAGGTGGTGTGGGGATGTGCGGTGTGGCACAGCCCTCGGAAATCGTGCTCTCTCCCTCTGGCAGACGCTCATGCTGTCGCAGTGCGCTGACGGGGCTGCCCTACCTCCTCCACCTCTTCATTCTCCATCTCCTCCTGCCGCCGCCCCGGCCGGGACCTGGGGCGGGCACGAGCGACAGGAGCCGCAGGAAGAGACGGCGGGTGTGGACACAATGCTGCGGGAAGTCTCGGAGAAGTGCCGCGCTGCTCTGCGAAGCCTGGGGGCCAGCCCCGGGGCCGGCCTTGGAGGGAGCCCTGGGGGAAGCCCGGGGGGAAGCCCCACGGCCAAGCGCCCGCGGCTGGCCCCGAGCCTGCACGGCGCCTTCCGCGGGCTGCGTACGGTCCGCGCCGCTCCGCGCCCCGGCGGTGAGGAGTTGGAGGGGCCCGGCAGCCTGCGGGCTGCGCTGGGGGAGGCGGGTAGCATCCGCACTCTGGCCTTCCCGCAAGGCAGCGCCTTCACAGTCCGCACGGCCGCCGGCGGGTACCGCTTCCGCTGGGTGCCAAGCTGAGACCCCACCGCCCCTACCACGCATGTCCCGGGCGCCGAGGAGCGGGGCCTGCCGCAGCGGGAGGCCGGCAGCTCAACATCGGCCGTCGGTATCCTCCCCTTTTTCTCGTCGCAAGCGGGTGCTGCTGTTTTTCCCCGCAGCTGGAGCGGAGAAGGAAGAAACACGACTGCGGCGAGCCTCGGACACCACCGCTACGGTGGTCACCAGGCTTTACAAAGGGCTGCCGTGGTTTTCGAGTCAGCTACTCGCTGCCAGTACTTTGCTAATGCGTGTAGAGATTAAATGAAGTTCCGATTTTACCTGGAGATTTTACTCAGTGGAGCAGAAGAACGTGATGTACAGAACAGTGACTGCAGCTGGCCAGTGCGAAAGTGGACAGACCATCCCAAGTGGTTTAAAAAAGATACGCCTGTGCCATTATGGAACTTCACATCCACAGTGTTTACAAATTGCACTTACGTCGTTCACGTGTGTGGCTGTAGGGTATATTTGCACGCAGTGAGATGAATAAATAGTGCTTAAAATTGCCATTTATTTGACCCTTTTAATGTATTTTGCATCTGGTATGCATATTTGCTCTCAATAGAGCAAAGTTAACAGAAAGGTGAGCATCCACATCAAATTCAGTTTGCTTGATGTGCTGGAAGTTTTCAGACAATTGTTCTGAATACCCACACAGGTTTCACTTACTCTCACTGCTTCAAAAGCTGAGCTATTGACAGTACATATACCTGTCTGAAGTTTATTCTTCTGTGGCACATAAGTGAAAGCACTGTGCTCCACTCAGGACACAGATTTTCTCTATGAAGCTACTGGTTTTTCTGCTTTTCAGTACTCACAGTTTTTTCAATATTCTTGCACAGGCCCATGTGCATTAGCAGCAATCCAAATATAACAGGCTTGTGTGACAGTTAAGGTGACAGCAGTGTCCTCACCTCAGTAAATTTCTTAAGGGATCTGCAGCTCCACATGTCATGGTGTATTCTTGGCAAACAGAGACTGTATTAGGGAGGACAATAGCTGTCACCAGCATAATGTGTAGTTATGTGGCTCCTAGGAGACCACAAAAGTCCATATGCATTTGTGATGTTAAAAATATTCTTGATTAATTTCAAGTTGTGATCTAAAGAGCAGTAGAAAATTATTATAGCTATAATATAATATATATTATATTATATTATATTATATTATATTATATTATTGTTTAAAAATACTTAATTTTAGTCCATGTTAACTGGAAAGGTTGAAAATTGGCTAATTAGTCCAGGATGCTGGAGACTCAGACAAGCATCATCAGACACAGACACATAACTGGTAAAAAGAAAAGGTGTTTGGTAGGCAACATATCATGTTCAAAGTGCAGCCTGAGCATAGTTCTATAGTTACAGTGGCATGCTATAAATATGTCCTTTAAACTATAAAGCTGTATCTTAAATTCACACCTATCCATCTACTTCCACGCAGGAACTTCACAAAAATCTCTTGCACTGATTAAAGCAGCCCAATGACTGCTTTTGTCAATGGTGGATTAAAAGGTCTCCCTGTGCCCTGTGTCTGTCTGTCATCCAGGAGTTGGTGGGATCACAGCAGATGAAGCCTGGCCTCTTAATGCATGCTCATTCTTTATCACTGTTGCTTCAGAAACTGATCCCTGGAGATGCTGGAGGTTCACCACGTCCTAATGTCACGTCCTAATGTCTGGGGCAGGATCTGTGCCAGAGGGCACAGGACAGAGCCCCTTGACAAGCAGATGTGATGGACTGAAGAATATATTGGGTGATGGCTTATGTTCACTGCAGTTTTCTCTCCCAAGTGGTGTATGGTCCATGCAACAGGAGAAGACAGCTGTCTTAAGCCCACAGCAGAAATCAAGTGAATACAATGACTTTCCATGAGTCTTATTCCTGCTCATAAGTAAGCTATCTCCACTTGTCCCTGCACTGCTGGTGCTGAATCATGGTATAGGTGGCTGTGGATGTATGATAGTGCAGACCTGTGGACAACTGTGACACTGAGGTGAATTAGATAATGACCTTTTAATTTAGGGGGTGCCAAGGGAAGGCACCTCAATTCCACATAAGCCTTGTTCTGGGAAAATGGTGCTTTCATTGGAAAGAATCTAAAAAATTTATGCCAGACCTCGAGGTAAATGCCAGGAAAAGGAACCATCTTTTAGCAAATAGCTGCATATTCTGTCTGTAATTTTAGGTCTCTTCAGAATAGAAAAGGCAAAAAGTACCTTGTTGGAGGTATTTAGAAATGGCATAGGGCTTTTTGTATAACTGTAACGGGCAATGTTGCCCATTTATTGGTCTAAAGGCAATACCCAAGGCTGAGTGTCAGCATGGCATTTTTCTGTTTGTGTTACTGAGGTTGTTCAGTGAGTCATAAAGAGAAAACATGTCCAGCTCAATAAGCAATTGAGCTACTGACCACATATTCATAACAGAAATGTCCTTGCTTTATGTTTTAGTTTAGAATCATCTGGGCACTGAGCCCCATGCAGCCACTCACATGGTTCTCTGAGCCCCTGGTGGGATGGGAAAGGAAACTGGGAGCAAAATGCAAAGCACAGTGGGCTGACATAATGAGAATTTACCAGAACAACAGAGAGCACAAATAAGCAACAGGAATAACAATAATACTAATGAAGTAATCTATAAAGTGGGTGCTATAAATCTTGACAACCTCACCCAGTGAGGAGCAGGCTCCAAAACCCATTGCACCAGCCTGGGCCAGCTCTTCCTTTCCTCCCCTTATGTGTGTGTATATATATACATATATGGGACAAAATGTCAGTATGTTATAGAATCCCCCCACTGGCTGGTTCAGTTGAATAGCCTTTGTGTGGTCCCTTCCTACTTCTTATGAGAAAATTAACCCTATCCTAGCCAAACCCAGGACACTTTGGTATTCATATCAACTTGTACATAAACACTGGCGCACATCTAGTCTTATTTAATCATCCTGACTACTATTTTTGAAGAACATGGGTTTCTACAACTCCTGTTCATTTAAGCTAATGTCCATGAGAAAGGTGCAGCTGCTGCTTCCATTGGTTTCCTCCAGACCCTGAAGGGCATCAGGCAGGCACTGAGGTGGCTTGGATGCTTGGTAATCCTGTTGAGACCAGACTGTAACATCGCCACAGGGATGTATCATCAGTACTAAATTACTCCTATTGGTTCTGGCTATTCTGTTCAGTCATTGCAAAGAAACAGAATTTCACTGACTTTTCTCCCCTAAAGAAAATTACTCCTGTGCCTAACTTCAGACAAAAGATGAGCATCTTGCAGCCAGCTCCATATGACAGCAGCAGCACTCTTCATCTTTTCTGAACATTGAATTACTTGTGGTCAGCAGCCATTATTTTGCAGCATACAGTCTTAACAAACAACTAAAGCTAATGAGACCAAAAGAAGCTGTAGGTTTCTTTGCCACAACTATTTAATAGGTATATCAGAAAAGGTATATCCAAGAAAGAATGTTAAAAACCTTGCCCTGTCTCTGAGACCACCTGCAAATAATCATCAAAAACAGGGGTCTGAAACCTTGGATACAATTCATAAGTATTCAAAGTCATACATTTTTTTTTCATAACTTGATTTTATAATCACTTACATAAATTTAGTACTTTCAATGTGATAGAATAATAAGTATTGTGCTAATAATAAGCTTTTGACACAGTCTCCCATAATATCCTCATATGTAAGTGTGGGTTAGATGAGTGGACAGTGAGGTGTATACTTACCTGGCAGGGGAGACACCATGATCAGAGAGGTGGTTTCCCCAGGGCAAGGCTCATCCTTTGCACTCCGGGAGTGCTGACCCCTGCGATTTCCCCAAATGCGGGAAACTCGACTGTCTAATTTGGGAGGGGGGGACTGCGTTTGCGCGCTTCTTTTTTATTTTTATTTTTAAATAGAAAAGAACCCCGAGCGTGGCTGCGGAGGGAGGAGGCTGCGGAGGGAGGAGGCTGCGGAGGGAGGAGGCTGCGGAGGGAGGAGGCTGCGGAGGGAGGAGGCTGCGGAGGGAGGAGGCTGCGGAGGGAGGAGGCTGCGGAGGGAGGAGGCTGCGGAGGGAGGAGGCTGCGGAGGGAGGAGGCTGCGGAGGGAGGAGGCTGCGGAGGGAGGAGGCAGCGGCGAGCAGCTCAGTCTTGGGAGCTTGCTTTTGGCTTTGCTTTCCTTTCTTTTCAGGTGGTAAGGGGCTGGTGGCTCGGGACCTCCTGAAGAGGGGAGGAGGGGCGGCAGGCTCGGGTTGCCTAAGTGCCTGAGTGCAGTGACGTAGCGGGGGGAGGGGTTGCCGTGGAAACCGCGCGCCGACCAAACAGACCCCAGCGCGTGGCTGAGGAGAGAGGAGGCAGCGGCGAGGAACTGAGCTCTGAGTGCTCAGCTCTGGGAGCTCAGCTCTGGGAGCTCAGCTCTGGGAGCTCAGCTCTGGGTGCTCAGCTCTGGGAGCTCAGCTCTGGGAGCTCAGGTCTGGGAGCTCAGCTCTGGGTGCTCAGCTCTGGGTGCTCAGCCAGGCGTGCTAACTGAAGGGGAAAAAAAAAAAAGCGGGGTGGAGAGGGTGGTTACTGCAAGATGGTTACTACTCGAACAAAGGCTAGTAGAAGAACAGTGGGCACTGTGAGAAACAAGCTCACTGCTGAAATTTATAACCAGTTTATTATAAAATAAAGGCAACACAGCGCTGGGCGCATAGCGAATTTGCTAGAGGCGCGCCGTAACAACGCCAGTTGAACTTATAGAGATGGCAAACATACATATTCATATTCAAACATACATATTCCCCAGCACGCTCCCACCCCTCTCCATCAGGACTGAGACAAAACCTGCACTTTTGACCTGGCCAGTCTTTAGACATGTTGGCGCCTCACCTTTCTCTCACAATACAGACCATAGCCAACCAATCTGCCCAACGATCGAGCCCCAGGTCCCCAGGAATTCCCCTTGCGAAAGCCAAATATTAAAACCTATTTCTCACAATCCCTCCCCTTCTTTCTACTACTATGGCTTGAGCCATAATAACCTAACTTGGGAACAATTCTATAACAAGCAAAAGGATTCCAATTTCAACTTTCTCGTAAAAGGAATGGGATAACAACTGATGTTCCTTGCCTGAAAATATTTCCTCTTTTACTTTACCAGGTACCATACACAGGGAGTGGGTATGGCATATATACCAACGTCTGGGTGACAACTTTCTCCCTCCGAGTGGTTAATCCTGGGAATTAGGAGTCCGGTTTGACCTGCATCTCCACTCATACGGCCTATGGGTTTGCTGCCCACAGCCATGGGTCTAGATCTTCTTCGTGGCAATTACAGAGGTCTACCCAGTCTTGCCTCCTTCAATCCCCACCAATGCTCTGCTCGGACCATGTTCCCTTCCCTTGTCCAGGGAGGCTGTACCAATTTCGAACCCCCAACCTGTTTCCAGTTTGTGATGTTTTCAGGCAAGGACCATTACCACTCCTATTCTGATACTGGAACTCATCTCATGACCATCTTTATGTACTCCATTTGGGGTACCACAGTCCGTTCAGTGGGTGGATGCACTGGTCCTTTCAGCCGTCTGTATTGCAGTCTCTGTGGTCCCACTAGCTGAACACAGTTTTTGGTGCTCTCCTCTGTCCTAATCACTTCAAATTATAATACCAAACAACAATTACAGCAATGTTCCAACAAGCAAATTTACATTTGATACTCAAGAAGTTAAAGCTTTTGAAACCCACAGGTAACCTAATTATATAACTACAATAGCATACATTTATAACCACACACACTCTCAGCACATAAGAAATAGTTGTCAAGCTTTTGTCACACCTATGCTTACATTCATTATAATCTAGCAAAAATATATATCAGAAAATCACAGTGCAGCAGAAAAATTTACCATCACTTTAGTAGTCCTAATTACTAATTCAATCTGTTTACCATTACTAATGTTGGAGGAGACTTTATCCACACCTGGGGACATGGTCTTAGATTTTGATTGGACTCCTTCCAGTTCAGTCAGGATAAAATACTCCAATTATAACAAATACCATTTACAACATTTACACTTTACCCATCCCCAATGACATCAGGTCCCAGGATGTTTTATACACAGAATGAAACTGGGGCTTTCCTTGATGTTTTCTTGCAATGAAATTCGCACGAGCTCCAGAGCCTTCAGACTGAGGTAATTCACGCTGAAGCAAGTTTTGCTTTTTCTGTGCAGTCAGTCAGGCTCAGAGGCACACTCCTGAAGTGCTCCTTTTGCTCATGAAACATGTGTCCACCCTTGTTCTGCAGTATGGACAGCTGTATCTGTTGTTAACAAAAACAAGAAAAGATCCTTCCCAGAGGGAAATTAGTGACTCTAACACTTTACCCCCCAGTTTCAATTTTATATATCAGGAATCCCCAAGGTGGGATCTGAGACAAGAACAAAATTAAAAGTTGCTTTCTGGGCCTCCTCTACTAATAAGGCCACTGCTACTAGAGCTTGTAAGCAAATTGGTCATCACAGAGTTGCAGGATCTAATAACTTGGAACAATACCCAACAGGATTTTTACTTCCAGTCCAGTCCTGGGTCAACACCCCAGATGCTGTTTGGTTAGATGTACTTACAAAAAGATCCAAGGGTTTGTCCATGTCAGGCAAATTTAAAACAGGGCATCAATCAACATTCTTTTTATTTTATCCAATCACTCATCTGGACTCCACTTTATATTATTATTATTATTGCAGGCTAATTCCTCATGTACCTTTTCTTACCCCTCTATCCATAATCGACAGTACCCCAGAAATCTGAGCAGCTGCCTTATTTCTGACCTTCCCTCACAGCAGTTACCAGCAGTCCTTCTGCTTCTCTTCATCCCTCCTTACAAACACCTTCTGAGCTTCACGTAGTAACTCCTCTAAACCTCTGTCTTGCCAATCCTAGATCTTTTCCAATTTCTTTCTAATATCTGCCCATGATTTTGCCACAAACGGCATCCTAAGAGGTATCACCCCAGCTGCAGAATTGGGATCTATTCCAGAATATACCTGTAAGCTTCTCTTTAATCTTACCATCCACTCCATAGGAAGCTTCCTCCAGTGCTCGCTAGAGGCTTTATCAAAATTTCTGGGCACAGCTTCTTTAATTCCTTGTGTTATTATTGTTCTCAGGTCTCCCATGTTCTGTCTCCCCTGAAGCTGTTGATCTTGATTAGCTTAGGATCTTGACTAGGCCACTTCTGATTTCCCGGTGTGTCCCCCACCCGATTCTGCCTCTCCCATATTCTCATGCCAGACTGTCTGCCTTTTCCTTGTCTTTGTCCTTATTCTCAGTTGTTAATGTAGATATGGGAACAGGGCTAGGGCGTGAAGCCCTAATCCAAACAGCAGCATATTCAGCTTCGTCCCTACTAAACCACTTTTTAGAGTTTGGCAAATCCAATCATCAAAAGATAAACTTTTTTTTTTTTTTTCCTTTGATATTCCTTTTCTCAACTCGTCATCATCCCAATACTGTAATATGATCCCTAACGCGCTCCCTAATCACTGACCGGGGATCAAAACCGAGCGGCGGCAGTTGGAAGCGGCGGCAGTTGGAAGCGCCGGCCCCCGAGCCACTAGACACCAAACCACCAGTATCTCCTGGCTACCCCAATACCAATGCTACGTTCTTTCACAGCGCCGGTGCCGCTCCCTGCGAACGACCGACCCCCCCCCACTGTGCCGATCCCTTGCAAAGTCAAATCGCAAAAAAAAAAAAAAACCCTCACACGCCGCAGCCCAGGTCCCTGCCCTCCCGCGGAAGCCTGAAACCACGGAAAAAAACCTTCCCGAACCAGGTCCCTCGAACCGAGCTCCTTCCCCTAGAAACCGGGACGTCAAACCCGCGAGCGTAACCGCGCCACGGGCCCCCGCAGTTCAAGCCCCACAAGGAACCGACCGCAGGATACGAAAAACTCCCGAACTGGGTCCCTCAAATCGAGGTCCCCCCCTAGAAACCGGGACGTCAAACCCGCGAGCGTAACCGCGCCACGGGCCCCCGCAGTTTGGGAATTTTACCTACAATGTTCCTTACTTGGGCACCAGGGAGGCAGCAGATCTCCCTATGAAATGGGTCTGATCTGCATATTGGGCCCTCTGCTCCCTTCAGTAGGGAGTCTCCTACAATTATGACCCTACGAGGTTTCTTCTCCGGATTAGTTTTGATGGCTGGCCTGAGGCAACCTGTCATTTGTGCAGTTTCTGACCTCCTTGAGTCCTCAACCTTACTGATGACCTGTTCCTCCTGCAGAGCCTCATACCTATTCTCTAAGTGCACTGTAGGCAGCGTGCTGCTCAAAGTAGCAGGCTTGCTCCGTCTGCATTTCTTCCGTCAGGCAGAGACCTGTTCCCATTGGCCCTGCTCGTGTGGGTTACTGCAGGGAGGCTGAGAGGCTTGCTGATGAGAGGGTATCAAACTCCCTGTTCCACTAAGAGTTACCCCCTGCTCTGGTTTTGTAGAGGTGAGATTATGAAAATAGTCAATTTTCCTTTCACAGTCTCTTATAGCTCTTAGCCTTTCCACCTCTTCTTTTAGTTCAGCCACCATGCTCATCAGATCACTGATCTGCTCACACCTAGCACTGGAGTTGTTCCTTCCATCCTCCGTATCAAGTGCCAGGCTCCAACACTCACTGCAGCCACCTGCCTGAACACCTGCATGCTTGTGAGTGGCCTCTGTTTGGGTGCTGTGAGAAATAGGTTTTAATATTTGGCTTTCACAAGGGGAATTACTGGGGACCTGGGGCTCGATCGTTGGGCAGATTGGTTGGTTATGGTCTGTATTGTGAGAGAAAGGTGAGGCGCCAACATGTCTAAAGACTGGCCAGGTAAAAAGTGCAGGTTTTGTCTCAGTCCTGATGGAGAGGGGTGGGAGCGTGCTGGGGAATATGTATGTTTGAATATGAATATGTATGTTAGGCATCTCTATAAGTTCAACTGGCGTTGTTACGGCGCGCCTCTAGCAAATTCACTATGCGCCCAGCGCTGTGTTGCCTTTATTTTATAATAAACTGGTTATAAATTTCAGCAGTGAGCTTGTTTCTCACAAACAGAACAGTGAAGAAATGCAGGAAGGAAAATTGAGATGTCTGTGCCTCAAGATCTCTGCTCTGTGAGTATGTAACAAAGCTGGGACATCATTTTCTCAGGAGCAGGAAGTTAGAGACTTCAGTTCCCAAAAATCTCTCATGATTTTGCAACTGCCAAATGGAAATGGATTTTCACCAAAATAAGTTCAATAATTTTTCCCAACATATTTCAAATAGCAACTCAAAATTATGGTAAATCTTGTTCAAGTCTGCTATACTTCCAAAAGGCTATTTTTCCCCCCCCCCATGCACCTTTCTGTCCTGGGTTTGGCTAGGATAGGGTTAATTTTCTTCACAGGAAGTTGTGGGGGTTGCACTCAGGATAGCCATCTGAATCAGCCAGTGGGGTATTCTATATCATAGAACCCCACACCCACTGTATAAGTGGGTGCATGTGTGTGCATGTGTATGTGTGCATGAGTGGGCTGTCAAGGGCGATGGCATAGTCATCAGGCTCACATGGCATCTTACATTACTTGTTTTATGTATTACTTCTTTACTATTGTTGTTATTCCTGTTGTTCATCACCTGATGACAATCTGAGGTTTTCTGTTGATATAAAAATCTTACTTTCATATTTTATCTCAATAAATTCTGAAGTCTCTTATGATGACAAATTTGTATAAAAAAATTGATGAGGAATAAAAAAGATAATATGGGACTGAGAATCTGCACAAAAGCTTCCAAGGATCATGGAATCATAGAATTCTTTCAACTGGAAAATACCTTTAATATCATTGAGTACAACCATTGTCTAGCCCGACCAAAGATGATACTAAACTGTGTCTGTCAGCACCACATTTATGCATCTTTTAAACACCTTCAGGAATGGTGATTCAACCTACCACAAACTGTCTCTGTGCAGAGACTATTTCACTGTTTGATGACACTTTCAGTGAAGAAGTCTTTTCTGTATTCAACCTAAACCTCCCCCGGTGCAACTTGAGGCCATTTCCTTTCCTCATCACTTGTTACTAAGTGAAAAAGCTTAACACCCAGCCTACCTTCTGGTAGCTGTAGAGAGTGGTAAGGTCTCTGGTAGCTGTAGAGGGTGGTAAGGTCTCCCCTCTTCTCTAGACTAAATAGTTCCAGTTGCCTCAGATGCTCCTCCTAAGATCTGTTCTCCAGATGCTTCACCAGCTTTGTTGGCCTTCCCTGGACCTCAATGTATTTCATGTAGCAAGGGCCCCAAAATGGAACACAGTACTCAAGATGCGGCCTCATCAGCGCTGAGTGACAATCACTTCTTTTGTCCAGATGGTCACACTGTTCCTGATAGAGGCCAAGATGCTGTTTGCCCTCTTGGCCAGCAGAGCACACTGCTGGCTCATATTCAGCGGGCTGTCAAGGATGTACCAAGCACATACGAAGGACGTACCAAGCAAGAATGTATCAGCATCATCTGCTGCCCGTGGGGACAAACTACATGTTTTGTACATACTTGGGAGTCTTTTAAATTGAGCTACAAATATTCACATAAGTTTTTAGATGTAAGCAAAATAATCAGGCAATTTGCTGCATAGGTTCCACAACAGGGAGCTTAAAATGAGTCTGCAGTAAAAAAGAAGACATTTAACCAAGATGACCTTTTAATTTTATTTTGAAGACACAGTAGTGAGATGCTGGAAACATTTCAGCTTGATCAGGTGATCCGCCTGGTGGATGTGGGGAGGCCTGTGGATGTAGTCTACCTGGACTTCAGCAAAGCCTTTGACACTGTCCCCCACAGCAAGCTCCTGTCCAAGCTATCAGCACATGGCTTGGATGGGAGCACTGCCTTGGGTTAGGAGGTGTCTGGAGGGCTGAGCCCAGAGAGTGGTGGTGAATGGTGCCACATCCAGCTGGCAGCCAGGCACTCGTGGTGTCCCCCAAGGATCAGTGCTGGGCCCCATGCTCTTTAACATCTTTATTGATGATCTGGATGAGGGCATTGGGTCCATCATCAATAAATTTGCGGACGACACCAAGTTGGGGGCAGGAGTTGATCTGCTGGAGGGCAGAGAGGCTTTGCAGAGGGACCTTGACAGGCTGGACAGATGGGCAGAATCCAACGGCATGAGATTGAACACATCCAAGTGCTGGGTTCTGCACATTGGCCACAGCAACCCCATGCAGTGCTACAGGCTGGGGTCAGAGTGGTTGGAGAGCGGCCAGGCAGAGAGGGACCTGGGGGTGCTGGTTGATTGTAGGCTGAACATAAGCCTGCAGTGTGCCCAGGCAGCCAGGAGGGCCGATGGCATCCTGGCCTGCATCAGGACCAGTGTGGCCAGCAGGAGCAGGGAGGTCATTCTGCCCCTGTACACTGCACTGGTTAGGCCACACGTTGAGTCCTGTATCCAGTTCTGGGCCCCTCAGTTAGGAAGGAAGTTGACTTGCTGGAGCGTGTCCAGAGAAGGGCAGCAAAGCTGGCGAGGGGTTTGGAACACAAGCCCTACGAGGCGAGACTGTGGGAGCTGGGGTTGCTTAGCCTGGAAAAGAGGAGACTGAGGGGTGACTTTGCTGCTCTCTACAACTAACTTAAGGGAGGTTGGTCTCTTCTCCCAGGCAACCAGCACCAGAACAAGAGGACACAGTCTCAAGCTGCACCAGGGGAGGTTTAGACTGGATGTTAGGAGGAAGTTCTACACAGAGAGAGTGATTGGCCATTGGAATAGGCTGCCCGAGGAGGTGGTGGAGTCACCATCACTGGAGGTGTTCAGGAGGAGACTTGATAGGGTGCTTGGTTGCATGGTTTAGTTGATTGGGTGGTGTTGGATGATAGTTTGGACACGATGATCTAGAAGGTCTCTTCCAACCTGGTTTATTCTATTCTATTCAGAAGTGATAGGCCTAGCTGCAGACAACTTCTCAAACCCAAAACCCTTTCATTTAAAATTCAGTTACAATTTCTAAATGACAACAGAAATTTTACCTACCACATAATTTCTAAATAGCAGGTGCTTCAAGTGAAGAAGGAAATTTTAAGACTAGCATTGATGTTACAATACCTACCTAACAATCCAAAGTATCCTTCTTAATGAACACCTTCAGATTTTCCAATGGAACTCCTGCTTATTTCTGGATTTTTATTTACCAATTTTTAAATTCAGGGATCAACTCATTTTAAGGCTACTAGCAAACACAGCATTTTGGCATGTTTTGCACGTGCTTATCAGTGTTCCAAAAGAGTTTTACAGAAAAACCTTCAAATGTTTTCTTGTAACTTGTTTGTGCTTCACACACACATGATTTGAAGGTCTGTGGGCAGGAATCACTGCCTGTAACACCAGCTACAGTGGGTCATATTGTTTACTCTTTAATACATTGCTCTGCATTAATTAATCCTAACTCTAATTCACCCAAACAAAACTTTGTGGGTTTTCAAAGTCTTTTGCCTTTTTTTTCTGTTTACAACCTAATAGCTCTCACACTGCAAACTCTTTTCTCCCGCAGACAGACTCCATGGATACAGATTTGCTCATCTGGAAAGAACTTTTCAGTGTGAGCAAAAGCTTCCTGAAGAGTCTCAAACACTGGTCTGACAGGTAACAGTTCAACGTGCTTCACAGGAGCACTGCTGATTCTCTGAGCATTAGAGCTCGCTGGCCTTGCAATGTGTACCAGCATCTGCTGTTAGGCAGGGTAACATTAGTTGGCTGTGCTTGCTGAGTGTTAGTCTTGTAGGAAGCGTTCATATTTCAGTTAAATGAACAACTAAAGCATTGCAAACAATCTTCTGTGATGGTGCCCTAGCAATGCCTTGTGTGTTTGTGTTGGAGGAAACATTAAAAGGCTGTTGAGTGACTGAGCCTCTTTGTATCCTGGACATGCTTAGCGATATGCTTACCAATACAGAGACTCCAAAATGGCACTTTTGAAATAGATTTACTTCAATTCTGCAAAGCAGCCAGTTGATACTTAAGTATTGCTTATAACTCAGGCATCAATAAAAGCATTCTCCTCTATCATCTTGCTTACGTGATGTCCTTTTGCAGATGTGACATGGGCAGCTACAGAAAGACAACTGAGTGGGAAATAAGACTTTACAGGAGAACATCTTTGCAAAGGTTTTTGTTTGTTTCAAATAATAATTTTCCTACTGAAAATATGGAAAAATACTTCCTGTTATCCTGTGGTTAAAAAAAAAAGGTGAAACCATAAGAAAGTAATAGAATACCTTTGAGCACCTTTAGAAAAGTGTCACTCCTAGAAAGTGACACTTCTAATCTTGATTCTTAGATTCAAAAGCCAGAAGGAGGAAAAATGTGCTCTTTTGCAGGCTGTGTCTTTTATCTTCTGTGGCTTGAAAATCCAAGTGGTGTCACTCCAAATTCTAAAGCTATGAAAAGTGAAAAAGGTATAGAAGGTATAGGTAGAGGTAACTCTTCTTTCCCCTTCCTATCTTGTTGGATTTAACTAATCCCATCTTCCAATTAAAAGCATGTTTGACTTATTTCCTCGAATTTTCTCAGGTGAAACAGAAGTTGTATATCCATAAAATGCATATACAACTCACCTGCCAGGATAAAATGATTCTTCACACTTGCTCCTACAGCTTCTGCCTTTGCATCTTATGATAAAGTACATGCAGGTTATTTCTGTGAGTGTTTATGGTGGTGGTTAGGTTTTGTACTCTTTCTGAGACCTTAGCTGGAGAAGAGGCCACCACAGGGTGCACAGGGATGCAGTGCTGTACTTTAGGTCTGTGCTCCTTTTCTCAGTTTCAGCCAGCCAGGTGGGAACACCTCGGATGAGGTGTTGCTCCCTAGGTCTCGCTGCCAAGTGCTTGTGCCTGACTCCTCAGGGCGGGCAAAAACATCAGGGAGGAACAAACCAACGCGAGCGTTTTTGCCCGTGGAGTATGTCGAAGTTGCTGGCGCCCCGTTCCCCGGGCAGAGGAGAGCTTGGCATGGCCATAGAGGCATCCCCCTCAAGGACGCTGCCCTGAGAGGGTCACACACCGGCCCCGTCCAAAGCTAACAGCAGCCGCCCGGGGTGGTGGCCTGAAAGCTTGCCCGTCCCCGGGGACGAGCCAGGGCCGTTTGGCAGCGGCCGCTGCCGCTGTTCCCCACCGACCGCAGCGGCTGCGAGACCCGCCGCACTGCGCTCCTTTGCCGCCAGCCGCAGCAAACGCCGCTCCTTGGCGCCGCCGCTCAGCCCGGGCGCGCGGAGTCCCGCCGGCGGTCCGGGCCGGGCCCGGCCAAGCCGCCCGCCGATTCCCGCCTCTCCGTCCGCGCCTGCGGATCGTTTAAAGAGAGGAGCCGGCCGCCGCCGAGTAGTGAGGGCTGTCCTGCGGAGGAGCTGTCACAGCCTACCGGGCAGCAGGAACCCACGATCCGAGGGCGGGCTGCTCCATCAGTTGTCTTTTTCCATAGGTTGTCCTGCATGCATGCTGCCATCCGCATACCTACCATGGCCGTCCGTCCGTAGCTCACCCCCTTACAGGCTGTCTTCCCCGCAGGGATCCATTCATCTCGAGGTCTGGTCACCTCGCCTGAGGAGGCGGCGGCTGATTCAATGAGTCCCGGCGTAGATGGAGTGGGAATTCGAAAAGCCCGCTCGGAGAAGGAGCAGGAGAGATGAGGATCCGCTATGGGTAAAGGGTGCCGTGAGGGGATGTGGGGTGCTGTCGGTGTTTGGGGCAATGTCGCGGCCGAGGAGCGGGCCTGACCCGATCCGTCCCCGGGACTGTGGCTTCCAGCAAAGCCTTCCAAGCACAGCAGCTGGGTGGGTGACGAAACTGTGAGCCACACGTTTGCTAAGTGTTGTGCTTCTGTGTTTTAAGGAAAAAGTGATGGGAACGCTCAGACAAGACCTGAAGACAAGCAGAGAGAAAAGCCTACAGAAACCAGCTCAGGTAAGGGCAGACACTGACATTCACACTGCTCTGTACACACTGTGCTGAACAGTTCCCCTCTTTACATTTCTGTGTGAGGGAGAGGATGAAACTGCTGAAAATAAGTGATTTTTGAAAAAAAAAAGCCCACAGACCACAACACTTTTGAAAAAAATTTAAATCTTCTCACATTTTCTTAACTCCACAACCTAAAATGGCAACAAATGCACCTTATGCTACATGGGCATCTCTTGAGGGGAGGAATCAAAACCACACGTGGGCTTCTCTTTCCTGGCACTAGAGGTACTGCCTGCTCTTTAAAAGTTACTTGGCCTGATTGAAGGGGTTTTGTGTCTTTTTACTGGCACTGCAAAATGACTTGTTAACATTTAGAGGGTAGTAATGATAAAAGGACAAAGAAGACTGTATATGTACTGAAGAAACATAGGTGCAAAATATGTTACAACAATATGCTTGAAACTAAATGCGGCAAAATGCTTGTGACTTAAGGAGTTGACACAAATCACAAAGCCTGGTGAGACTGGTATATGGGGCCTTCTGCGCCCCTCAAAAGTGAGTTGCCGATGACACTGGCCTTCCTTTTTTTCTTGATAAAAGTAGTTCTATGTGTGGGACTGAGTGACTCACCCCAGGCAACTGCCTGGATGGATCTTCATCTATATCCTTGTTTGCTTCCCTCAATTTCCAGAGCTTTAACTGGTGGAGTGAGAGATAAAGGCATAAAAAGAACTGATCATTCTGAAAACACTGGAGGTAAGTGGTGTGCGCTTAGATCCAAGGACAGTACAGAACAGAAGAGTAGCCATCAGCGTGTTGTTAATGTCACTCCTCTGTAAGTATTTTATGTAGGTGACCCTGTGGGAAAAGCCTTGTCCCATGGGAGGAGCGTTGTTAAAGTGAGCATTGACAGGGCTCCAGAAGAAGCTTTAGGGAGGTGGTGGTGAGTGGGAGCTAATGGCCAGGACTCAAGAGAATGTAACAGTTTGGCAGTGCACGTTAGCTAGCTGTTGTCTCTGATGTATCAACAGCTGCTGGCTGCACTCCGTATTGTTTCATGCAAAAGCAGCGTGGAAAAATCAGAGGCAGCCTTCTCTTTCTGTGGAACAAGGAGAAGTCAGTTAGCCAATGCATTTCTGCACCTGATAGCAGCAGAACTCAAACAAATAAATGTTACTTGTTTTATAGTGACTTAAGAATATTTTCAATGGTTTAAGACCAGTTTTTATAAAGGGGAGGGTTCAATTTGGTATTTATAGACTTTTATACAAAATATCCAACTCCATGGCTGCTTTCCAGCTTGAATTCAAAGGGCTTTCTGTCTAAATAGATGTTAGAGGTAAAAATAAGATATTTCCAAGCATATTATTTCATGAAATGTTTTGCCCTCCGTAGACCGTCTGGTAGACAATGAACTTCTGGACGGCTGCTGTATAACAAGGCAGCAGTCACTACTATACTGCCATCTGCTGTAGGACCAGCTCACGGCTGTTTAGAGGCAGCTCCTCTTGGAAGTGCTGGGGTTCTAAATTACAGGAATGCAGGTGCTGCATCCGTGTGTGCTGGGCTGGCAGTGCCTGTTAGCTGGTTGAAATTTGGACACCAGCTAACATGCAGTTGTTATCCTTTTCCACATACCATCATCATCACAATGGAGAGCTACCACTACTTTAGTATAACAAACTTTTGGCTCCTTGTGCTTGTTGCTGGGTTTTATGACTGTCAGAGTAATTTTTGGTATTATATTGGTTTCTTGTATTTCTGTAATCCACTGTTATCTAAAGTATTGTGAGAATTTTTGGTTGAATTAGGCTCTGTTTTTTTGGCTGCTACTATATACCAGGTCCATTCCAAGGCCTGTTCATCAGAAAGCGTGTCAGAAGTTAGAGAGGTTTCCAGACATGGTATTTCATGAAATGTTCTGCCTTGTCTTGTAGATAGTGTACTGCTAGGGGGCTGCTCTATTAGAAGGCAGCAGTCACTACTGTACAGCCATCTGCTGCAGGACCAATTAATCTCTGTTTAAAGGTAGCTCCTTTTAGAAGTGCTAGGGTTCTAAGTTCCAGGAACACAATTCTTGTGTCTGTGTGGGATGGGCTGGCAGTGTACGTTAGCTGGTTGAAATTCTGACACCAGCTAACATGCAGCTGCTATCCTTTTCCACATACCTTCATCAAAATGGAGAACTGCTACTTCTGTAGAATGAAGTTTTTGGGTCCACCTGATTATTGTTGCTTTTAATGACTTCTCAGGGTAATTTTTGGTGTACTGTACTTCTGTTACCCACTGTTATCCAAAGTATTTTGAGAATTTTTGGTTGACTTAGGCTCCGATGTTCATCTGCTATTAGATACCAAGCCTGTTCCAAGTCCTGTCCATCAAAATAGATGTTAGTGGTAGTGGTGGTTTGAGCCTTAACTGGGAGTTAAGAGCTCAGGTGGGGGCAAGGCTGAGAGCCTCTCCCCTGCTTCCCCCTCCTCCCTCCCAACAGAGAGGAAAGAAAAGGAAAGGAAAGGAGCAAATCCACCAAGCAATAATTTGGATTTGGCCTGGAAGTGGAGAGGTTAAGAGTTTTCTTTAAACAATATATATATAGCAATAACAGGTAAGGTTCACAATGACAAGGAACAAGGATGGATGGGAGGGGAAAGAGAAAAAAAACCAAGAATATAAAACCAGTCTCTCTCTCTGAAGAGGTATGGAGGCAGCAGGGAAGAAGGATCAGGCCCAACCACGTGTCAGAAGAGCAGGAAAGCAGCTGCAGTAGCTCTTGTCCAGGAGAGGCAGAAGCCAAGAAGCAGGCCTAAAGACTGCAATGTCCTGCTTTTTATACCCTAGCTGGGCAGGAAGGGGGGAGTGGAACAGACTCAGTTTCCCAGGGGGAAAATGCCCTGCAGGGGGGGCAAGGCCTCCACCCTGTTTTGTTTTTTTCAGAATGGGTGTTAACCCACCACAGTGGTAAAGGTAAGAAATGTTTCCAGGCATGTTGTTTCATGGCATGTTTTGCCCTGCATGGGCTCTTTGTTGGGTAGACAGTGTACTCCTAGATGGCTGATGTTTTAGAAGGCAGCAGTCACTACTGCACAGCCATCTGCTGTAGGACCAGCTCATGGCTGTTTAAAGGCAGCTCTCTTTGGAAGTGCTAGGATTCTAAGTTACAGGAATGCAGGTGTTGCATCTGTGTGTGCTGGGCTGGCAGTGCCTGTTAGCTGGTTGAAATTTGGACACCAGCTAACATGCAGTTGCTATCCTTTTCCACATACCATCATCATCACAGCGGAGAGCTACCACTTCTGCAGAATGAATTTTTGGGTCCACCTGGTTATTGATTTTGTGAATGCAAGAGTAATTTTTGCTATTATATAGGTGTCTTGTATTTCTGTTATCCATTGTTATCCAAGGAATTGTTAGAATTTTTGGTTGACTTAGACACTAGTACCAAGCTCATTCCAGGGCCTGTGCTCCTGATCCTTCAACCAATCCCCCAGTGCCGTAAGGTCTTTAGGACTTCCATCCACAGTCTCATCACTGCCCACCTGTGTTAGCAGAGGGCTATACCAGACCAGGTTGTTTTCCTAGTAACACCTCTAACATGGGCCTCAGGGAGGCAATAGACTTCCCTGCAATTGGTATATGGGGCCTTCTGCGCCCCTCAAAAGTGAGTTGCCTATGACACTGGCCTTTCTTTTTTTCTCGATAAAAGCAGTCCTATGTGTGGGACTGAGTGACTCACCCTAGGCAACTGCCTGGATGGATCTTCATCTATATCCTTGTTTGCTTCCCTCAATTGCCAGAGCTTGGTATCCATTATGTGAAGGCAACTGGGAAGGTAAAGGGAGACCAGGAGGAGATTTGTTTGCCTCTCTGAGCAAGGACCAGTTCCCATTCCCTCCTGCCTCTTGGATCCCCTACTTCTACCTGGTGGCAAGAGAGGAGGCGATCCTCTGCCTCTTGTGGAGCCTCTATCTATTACTTTTGCCTCAGTGTGCGGCTCCACCAATCTGTCTTCCTCTCACTATCCCTGATACTCCTTAACATTTCCAATTTCTCTTCCAACTCTGCCAACAGATTTAGCAGGTCATTCACCAGGTCACACCATAAAACGTGTGTCATCTCTGCTGACCTCTGCTTTTAGCCACAGGCTCAAGCACTCCCTGCAGCTGGAGACCTGCAAAGCCACATGCTTGTGTGGGATCTCCCTCTGGGTCCCCACATTCCTTCTGGTAATTGCTTTTGGCTGAATGGTAACCATGGGTTGGTCTTCCTGGAGGGTGGTGATCAGTAGTTGAGTTGGCCTCTCAAATCAGGAGAAGGGACCAGTTTCCAATAGTTACCACCTCTTGCCCACAGAAAGCTGCCAGCATGTCCTTCTTCACAAAATCCTAACACCCTGGGTCATGTCCACATATTTCCAGGCATGTTAATTCATTACATGTTTTGTCCTGCATACACTCTATGTATGCTGGGTACTGCTAGAGGGCTGCTCTATTAGAAGGCAGCAGACACTACTGTACTGTCATCTGCTGCAGGGCCAGCTCATGGCTGTTTAAGTGTGGCTCCTCTTGGAAGTTCTGGGGTTCTAAGTTACAGGAACACAGTTCTTGCATCTGTGTGTGTTGGGATGCTTCTGTTTGTTAGTTGGTTGAAATTTTGACACCAGCTAACATGCAGTTGCTATCCTTTTCCACATACCATCATCATCAAAATGGAGAGGTACCACTTTTGTAGAATGAAGTTTTTGGGTCCACCTGATTATTGTTGCTGTTAATGACTGTCAGGGTCATTTTAGGTACTATATTGGTGTCTTCTATTTCTGTTACCCACTGTTATCCAAAGTATTCTGAGAAATTTTGGTTGACTTAGGCTCTGATGTTCATCTGCTATTAGATACCAAGCCTGTTCCAAGTCCTGTCCATCAAAATGGAGGTTAGTGGTAAAGGAAAGAGATGTTTCCAGTCATGTTATTTCATGACATGTTTTGTCTGCTGGACAGTGTACTGCTAGTTTGCTGCTGTATCTGCAGTCTCTACTGCACAGCTGTCTGCTGCAGGGCCAGCTCATGGATGTTCATGAGCTAATGAGGTTCAACAAGGATAAACGCAGAGTCTTTCATCTGGGAAGGAATAATAAACTGCACCGGTACAGACTGGGAGGTGATCTGCTGGAGAGCAGCCATGTGGAGAATTATGTGGGAGTCCCGGTGAACAACAAGTTGTCCATAGGTCAGCAATGTGCCCTTGTGGCCAAGAAGACCAATGGGATCCTGGGGTTCATTAAGAGGAATGTTGTCCAGCAGATCAAGGGAGGTTCTCCTCTCCCTCTACTCTGGCCTGGTGAGACCTCACCTGGAATATTGTGTCAAGTTTTGGGCCCCCCAGTTCAAGAGGGACAAGGATCTGCTGGAGAGAGTCCGACAGATCTCTACCAGGGTGATTAAGGGACTGGAGCATGTGCCCTATGAGGAGAGGCTAAGAGCTCTGGGGTTTTTTAGTCTGGAGAAGACTGAGAGGGAATTTAATAAATGTCTATAAATATGCAAGGGTTGGGTGTCAAGAGGGAGAGGACAGCCTCTTCTCCATTGCACTCTGTGATAGGTCAAGGGATAATGGATATAAACTACAACACAGGAGGTTCCACCTTAACATGCGGAGGATCTTCACTGTGGGGGTCACAGATCACTGGAACTGGAAGGGGCTGCCCAGAGAGGTTGTGGAGTCTCCTTCTCTGGAGACTTTCAAGGGCCATCTGGATGTGTTCCTGTGTGACCTATGCTAGATTCTATGGTCCTGCTCTGGCAGGGTGTTGGACTTGAAGATCTTCAAAGGTGCCTTCCAACCCCTAACATCCCATGGTCCTGTAATCCTGTTTGAAGGTGGCTCCTTTTGGAAGTGCAACAGTTCCAAGTGCTAGAAACACAGGTGTTGCATCTGTTTGTGATCATGATGTCCCCAAAATGATACCCAGTATGCAACAAGCCAAAAAAATCACATACACAGGAGAGACACTGCTTGTTTATTTTGGAGTCATACCAGCCTGGGTAGCAGGGGCCATCTCCACAAACCTTGCACATCAGTAGATATATGTGGCAGATATTTGTTCAGTGAAATGTGTCAGCTATGCCTCATGTCAGTACTTACTAATTACCTACTAGTTATTAGCTTACTTACTTCCCTTTAAAGGTCTATCTTCTCTTAAATTCACTACACATGCGCATGAGGTGAGAGGCTTATTTTGGACAGAGGTCTTCTAGCTAGGAAGCGTGGTGTTTAACATTATGAAGAGGCTAGTTTAGTCTAATATACTGTTTTCTATCCAAAAGCTGACTGCATTATTAAATAACACATTTTTGCTTATTTGTTCAGGGTGTTTCAACCATCAAGGACATCCCAATTAGAAGTTCCTTTTAAAGTATTTCATTATGTAATCTAAAAGAACAATTTAACCCTGAATGTGGATTGCTTCTTCAGCCCAAGAGTTTGGATTCCCTCATTAGTTGATGGAGTGGTGGAGTCACCATCCCTGGGTGTGTTTAAGCAGCACATGGACCTGGCGCTTAGGGACATGGCTTAGGATTGACTGTAAACTGGATCAAAGGTTGGGCTGGCTGATCTTTGAGGTCTCTTCCAACCAGATGTTTTCTGTGATTCTGTGACTGTAGAATCATAGAATGGTAGGGATTGAAAGAGACCCCAGAAGATAATTTAGTCCAAGCCCCCTGCCAAAGGGGGTTGACGTAGGGCAGGCTCCACAGGAATGGTTCCAGGCAGGCTTTGAAAGTCTCTAGAGGAGACTCCACAACCTCTCTGGGCTGCCTCTTCCAGAGCTCTGTCACCCTCACAGTGAAGATTTTTTTTCCCTTTTGTTGAGGGGGAGCTTCCTGTTTTTCAGTTTGTGACCATTGCCTCTCGTCTTATCACAGGACACCACTGAATAGGGACTGACCCCATGTTCTTGACACCCACCCTTTAGATTTTTGTAAACATTAATTAGATCCCCTCTCAGTCTTCTCTTTCTAGGCTAAATAGCCCCAGGTGTCTCAGCCTTTCCTTATAAGATAGACATCCTTTAATCATTCTAGTAACAATCTGTTGGACTCTTTCTAGTATTTCCCTGCCCCTCTCGAACTGGGGAGCCCAGAACTGGACACAGTCTCCAGATGTGGTCCCACCAGGGCAGAACAGAGGGGAAGAAGAACCTCCTTCAACCTGTTGGACGTACTTTTCTTAGTGCACCCCAGTGGTATCACTGGCCTTCTTGGCTATAAGGGCACATTGCTGTCCCATGGGTAACTTACTGTCCACCAGGACTCCAAGGTCCTTCTACATGGAGCTGCTTTCCAGCAGGTCAACCCCTAACCTGTTGTGGTGTATGGAGTTATTGCTCTCCAGGTGCAGGACTCTGCACTTATTCTTGTTGAACCTCATTATGTTCTCCTTTGCCCAGGTCTCCAGTGTGTCCATATCTTGCTGAATGGCTGCACATGGCTGAACATGAGCTTTAGTGGGTGAATCACAAGCAAGGTGTGCACACACTCTTCCCTCCCAATCCTTTCCATACTAGAAAGTGATACTGCATTGTTTTTCTTTCTGAGGGTAGTAAAGAACTTAAGCAAAATTTTCCATAAACTGAGTAACTTTTTTAGGCAGCACCAGGATAAAATTAGACTTTTTTTCAGGTATTTCACTGACAGTACCCAACATTTCTTCATACCTACTCTTCATTATTACATGATGGAAAAAGCAGGGAGCTGTAGCAGTGCATGTGGATGGCCATGCATGATTTAGTCAAGTGCATTTTAAAGTAAACATACCATATCCACCATTTATGAGAAAATATTGTGTGTCCTGATACTTAGTTCCATGGAATCTAAACTGTTCCCAGTGAGGTGAGAGGATCCATGTCTCAATGTCCTTCTTGCTCTGTCAAAACTGCAGGGACATGTAACAAAAATCATGTGATATGTTCTGCTCCTGAGGCTGGAACTGTACATGTACAAGGAAGCTGGAGTAGAACACAAGACCTCAGCGTAAGAACAGGAAATACCTTGTCAAATTGGATACAGAGTCTTGTGAGCTAATGGCTAACAGCTCGGAGTCTGGTCAAAACCACCAGCAGCAGGCACATTTGGGCTACCTAGACCTTTACATAGGCTTTAAGTGATCTCTGAAATTTAGAATGGTGAAAATTGTCATGCATAAGGTTTGATTTCTGAAGGAGAAAATACCCAAACAGTTCTGTCTAACAGATTCTTTTCACTAACAGCAGGAACTCTATCACCTTCTACTTGTTGTAGCAAATCTGAGTGTGAAGGTCCAGCTCAATTCACTGAACCTCTACTATTTACCAGCCAGGTTGCTTGTGCTAGGTGTTTCTCCCAGTTTTCCAAAGATCCACCCCCCGTGGCTTTGAGAGTGGTCCTCAGCAAACCGTTGCAGCATTCAATCTTCCCTGCAGCTGGTGCATAATGGGGAATGTGGAATATCCACTCAATGCTGTGCTCTTTGGCCCAGTTCTTCACAAGATTGCTTTTGAAATGAGTTCTGTTGTCTGACTCAATCCTCTCTGGAGTTCCATGTCTCCACAGGATTTGTCTCTCCAGACCAAGAATGGTGTTGCATGTGGAACTGGATTTCCAACCATCCAGTGTTTGCCTCTACCATAGTAAGCACATACTGCTTACGAGAATGAGAATGAGGTAGAGGGATGCAGTCAATCTGCCAGGCCTCACCATATTTGTACTTGTACCATCTGTCACCACACCACAAGGGCTTGATTCACTTTGCCTGCTTAATAGCAGCACAAATGTCACAGTCAGGGATGACTTGTGTGATAGCATCCATGGAAATGTCTATGGATCTGTCACGAGCCCACTGGTAGGTTGCATCTCTGCCTTAATGTCCTGATGAATCCTGAGCTCACTGAGCTAAGAATATCTCACCTCGATGTTTCCAGTCAAGATCAAGATCAGAGTCCGTGTCTACTTCAGAAACTCTTGCAGCTAAATCTGCCTGATGGTTGTGTTGTTGTTCCTCAGTAGCTTTGCTCTTAGGGATGTGAGCATCAATGTGTCTCACCTTCACTGGAATTCTCTTGATTCGATCAGCAATGTCCTGCCACAGGTCAGCTGCCCAAATAGGCTTTCCTTTTCTCTGCCAACCATTCTTTTTCCAGTCCTTTAGCCAATCCCACAGAGCATTGGCTACCATCCATGAGTCAGTGTAGAGATAAAGCTTTGGCCACCTCTCACGTTCAGCTACGTCGAGAGCTAGCTGGACAGCTTTTACCTCTGCGAACTGACTGGATTCTCCTTCTCCATCCTTTGCCTCTGCAACTCGGCGTGTTGGACTCCACACTGCAGACTTCCACCTTCGCTTGTTCCCGACAAGACGACAGGAACCGTCTGTGAACAAAGCATATTTCTTTTCCTCATCAGAAAGGTCATTGTAAGGAGGAGGTTCCTCAGCATGAGTTGGTCTCTCCTCTGGAGGTTTAGTACAGCTAGTGCCTACAGGCCAGCTTGTGATCACCTCCACCAGACCATTCGATTTCCCATTCAAACTCTTTGTGTTATCAGAGCCATCCACTTGGACCATGTGGCATCTGTGGCATGATGTGGTGTAGGACCTTTACCTTTGAACATCCAATTCAAAACTGGCAATCAAGGAGCTAGAAGAAGTTGTGACTCTGATCCAGTTACTTCAGAAGCAGCTTTTACTCCTTCATAGGCAGCTAGAATCTCTTTCTCTATTGGAGTGTAATTTGCCTCTGAGCCTCTGTAGCCTTGGCTCCAGAAACCAAGAGGACATCCACGTGTCTCACCTGGAACTCTTTGTCATAAGCACCACGTTGGTGCGGCTGCCATCTTGGGTGTTGCTGTTGCCATTGGCTGAATGCCAGAACTGCCGGTGGTCCCATTGAGAGCTGCCTTACCAATAACTCCTCCCCGCCTATTCCTATCTGTTTCCCCTGTCTCTTCATCACTAGAAATCTCTGGATTCTAATTAGAGCTGCTTCTCCTGCACCTATGCCTATGGCATTTAAAATAGAACTCCGATTAGCTGCTCTTCTGTCCTGTAGCGAAGCCTTTAGCAAGAACACAGTAATTATTACTGACAGCAGAATCACACACAGCAAATAATACAATACAATACAATACAATACAATACAATACAATACAATACACCAGGTTGGAAGAGACCTTCAAGATCATCGCGTCCAACCTATCAACCAATCCAACCCACCTAAATACAATACAATACAATACAATACAATACAATACAATACTATACAATACAACCCACCTAAACAACTGAAAAACTAAACCGTGGCACCAAGCACCCCATCAAGCCTCTTCTTGAACACCTCCAATGAAGGTGACTCCACCACCTCCACGGGCAGCCGATTCCAGTGGGCAATCACTCTCTCGGTATAGAACTTCTTCCTAAGATCCAGCCTAAACCTGCCCTGGCGCAGCCTGAGATTGTGTCCTCTTGTTCTGGTACTGGCTGCCTGGGAGAAGAGACCAACATCTGCCTGGCTACAACCTCCCTTCAGGTAGTTGTAGAGAGCAAGAAGGTCACCCCTGAGTCTCCTCTTCTCCAGGCTAAGCAACCCCAGCTCCCTCAGCCTCTCCTCATAGGGCTTGTCTTCCAAACCCCTCACCAACTTTATTGCCCTTCTCTGGACACGCTCCAGCAAGACAACATCTTTCCTAAACTGAGGGGCCCAGAACTGGACACAGTACTCAAGGTGCGGCCTAACCAGTGCAATACAATACAATATAATACAATACAATACACCAGGTTGAAAGATACCTTCAAGATCATTGCGTCCAACCCATCAACCAATCCAAACCACCTAAACAACTAAACCATGCAAATCACTTTCATGCAAATCATGCAAATAAATTACTTTGGAATCCCAGCTGCTACTGCTCACATAGCTTTCATCTACAGGAATGCTGAATTAATATACTTCTGTGGGTAAAGTACTTGCAGTCACATTCCCGTATTTCTTAAGCCAAAAGAGCCCAAGGCAGTGATCATACAACAATTGTAATTTGTACTTAAACCAAAGGTACTATTTATATACCAGATACCTTCCCAGCATATTGAACATCATTCTGATACACCATTTGTAAATGACCACCGTGAGCACAGAATATATCAAATGCCACAGAATACAAAACAGCTTCATTTTGCTTCCTTAATCTGAGCAGGAATTAATCAAGCAATTGCCCCACGTTGAATAGGCACCAATTATTTTGTGTAATGTGGTGGGTTGAAGTTTCCCATTCACATTAACTAGGCACAACTCAGTTGGAAGCAAATGGAAGCTGTATTTACAAGGAAAAAATACCCTCTGAAATTGAATGCAATGAATATGTGCAAAATATACATATATATATAAAATAATATATATATTTTTATATATATATATATTATTATATATATATATTATTATATATATATATAAAATATACAGATTATTATACAGATATTTACAATTAGAAAATAGCATGGAAACCCCCCTGTACTCCCTCTGGGTTCCCAGAGAGCAGGGAAACTGCTCCACTGCCCATCCCCAAAGCCTCCCCCCCCCCTCCACTCTGTAGCAGAAGGAAAGAGGAGCCGAGAGGAAGGAATGTTAGTTTAGAGCATTGTTAGTGTTCTTATCTCTTCTCAAGGTCAGCCAGAAGCGATTATTGTCTCCCCAGCAAAGTAGAACAGCCAAGACTACAGGAGAAAAGAAAAGGAATGGAAGTGAAGTGAAATGTGAAAGATTGTTAGGGTACATCTGCATCCATCCCACACATTTTATCCAATGAATTTGTTGAGAAAAATATTTTGTTTTCCTTTTTACACCCAATAGTAGTTTATTTATGTTTTTCTACTTTTCTGCTTGAAATCTGCAGCTAATTTTTAAAGGCATAGCCTAAAACTGCCACAATGGTGATTGTTATTATCACTGTTAGTCTTCAAAGAGAACAGCACTGACAGTAACAGTCCTTTTTCATATAGAAAATGCTTCTGAGACACTGGCTTCTCTTGCTTCTGTTCTCTCAACACTCCTTTAAGACTTGGACAGCTAGAATGAAGCTCCTTATTCCAATATACCGCCTCCCTTCATCAAAAAGAGAAATCAAAGCACTTAGCAGTTTGAAATATAACAGGGGAACAGAACTGCAAACGGGTTTGTAGTTACATGCAAGACTGGGGAGATGACAATGAACCTTTATCCCCTTCTACCTCTTCTTGAAGACTTTTTTATTCCAGAGATGTGAGGTAGATGGCTAGGGAGGATTGTCTTGTCTTTTTTTTGTGAAGGTGACAGAACACTCCCCAGAGAGGTCATGAAGTCTCCTTTTTTGGAGACATTAAAAACCTGCCTGGATGTGTACCTCTCAGACCTGCTCTAGGTGATCCTGCTCTGGCAGAGGGGTTGGACTAGATGACCTTTCCAGGTCCCTTGCAACCCCTGATATTCTGTGATTGTGTGATTCTGTTCCAGGAAGATGTCTATTAGAGTGCCAGGCTGTGTTGCCCTGTGAATCCTGATATCAGCAGCCACGTATATTCACATGGCCCCTGTCTTCATCCAGGTCAGGAGACCAAGAGCTGTGGCACCATACTGCTATGTAAATATGTGGAGAAGGTTAGAGATATTAAAGATGAAATGCAAAATTAATCAAAATACAAAGCAGTCAAGGAAATTTTTTTTTTCCTTTTAATAATTTTCATTTCTTTGTACAATTTTTTACAATTAAACTGAGATTTCACAATTCAGTAATATTCCTAGAGAAGATATTGCAGAGCATAGTATCTTCAGTTTCATTTGTCTCCAAAAACCCTGCTGTGATGCATCTGGGCCCCATGTTTTTCAGTCAGTTGTGGATTAATGGAACATTGATATCTACTTGCAACTGGTTAGATGGGAAACATAACACTTCTGTGTAAACACTGAGTAATTTATCAACTAATCCTCTTCTTTTTAGCTATTTCTCTGCTGGTGACAATTGTAGTTTATTATTGACAGAATTTAAAGAAACACTCAGAAAATTTATACAAATTGAAGGCGCCTCCCCGCAAGGTTCTGAGTGCCTTGCCGTTCTCAGTAACCTCAGTGGTTCCCAAGGCTTTTGCAGGAGGGCATTCAACATTAACAGGATAGTGTGGCTGAAAACACTTAACACCAAAAGGAAGTCAAATCACCTGATGGTTTAGTTTCTAGCAGCATTTCCCAGAAAGGTATAAGGCTCATGCTGTTGAGTGGATTCACAGTGAATGACTTTCTTTTTTTTTTTCAGAGGTCTTCTCTTTTTTTCATGATAATCTGCCTGATTAATGATGCTACTTCTGGCTTAATACTTTCTATGGATTCTTCAGGCCTCCAAAATTTAACAACTCTACCATCAGGGTTGACAAGGTACTTCCAGAAATTCCATCGAGGTTCTTTCTTTGAAGAATCTGTAAGAATGGAATCAGGTCAGTTTTAGTGACTTACACTTGTAACGATTTCACTACCCTGCAGTGATCCCTCAGCTACTTATGTTGCAGTAATCCTACCACCTTCTTTGCTAGTAGTCTTGGCATGGATTTACTCATTGGTGCTAATGATCTGAAAAGTGGAAAGTGAATCCTTCTTGTGAAACTCTTTGAAGAGGTCCTATCTCTACTGTGCCCTGCTTCCTAGGGAGAAGGATAGAAAGGCATTTGGAGAGTCCTCATTTTTTTGTTGGTTATGGGGAAGTAAAAATAGAGCAGGAAGTTATACTGGCAGCTTAATTCAGCTCCTTTCATCTCATAACCAGTGTCTTTGTTACAATATTTGGCCAGAAAATTTCTGAGATCAATGGGCTACCAGGAAATTATGTGGCTCCAAGAGAAGGCAGAAGAAGTTTCTTGACTCTGGTTTTGTCCTTGGAAAGTGTCACAAGTTTAGAAGGAAATTTCTTTTTGAGAGATCTAGAAGGAAACTCTTTTAAGAGGTTTTCACTGGGGCACAGGTGTCCAGTGGTGAACACAGTGATGAGCTCTACATTGATTCTTGGAAGCAATGGGTTGAATTTTGCCATCAGACAACATTTGTAATAATATGGCAAGCAAATGGGTATAGAATCATAGAACCACTAAGTCTGGAAAAGACTTTTAAGATTGAGTTCAACTGTTACCCAGCTACCATGACCACTAAACCATGTCCTGAAGCACCACATCTATATGCTTCTTGAACACCTCTAGGGACTGTGACTCCACCACCTCCCTGAGCAGCCTGTTCCAACACCTCACAGCTCAGTAAAGGATTTTTTCCTAATGTCCAAATTAAACCTCCACTGGCACAACTTAAACTCATTTCCTCTTGTCCTACCAATAGTTACTTGGGAGAAGAGACCAACACCAGCCTCATTACAACCTCCTTTCAGGTTGTTGTAGAGAGCAGTAAGATCTCCCCTTAGCTTTCTCTCCAGACTCAACAACCTCAGATCCCTCAGCTGCTCCTCATATGCCATGAACTCCAAACCCCTAACCAGCCTCATTGGTTTTCTCTGGACATGCTCCAGGATCTCAATGTCTTTCTCATACTGTGGCACCCAGAACTGGACACAGTACTCAAGCTGTGGTCTCACTAGAGCTGAGTACAGTGGCACAATCACTTCCTGACCCCTGCTGGACACATTGTTTTTGATACAGATCAGGATGCCCTTGGCCTTCTTGGCCACCTGGGCATACTGCTGGCTCATGTTCAGCTGGCCATCCACCAGCACCTCCACATCCTTTTCCACTGGGCTGCTTTCTGGAGTGTTTCCCAAGGGACACTCTTAACCAGTGTCCTGAACAGTCCAAAGTCTGCCGTCCAGAAGACTACTGATCCCACTCCTTCCTTCACCAGGAATTGAAAATTCTGTCAGTTCCTGATCATTAAGCCCAAGATGGCCTCCAACCACCATATCACCCACTAGCCCTTCCCTGTTTGTAAAGAGTAGGTCTAGCGAGTATGATAAAACTTGTGTCATGGAGGCTCTGGCCCAGCTACTAATTACATCTTTGTTGAGTTGTTTTATCTGGGATTCATCTTAATGTAATCTCGTCTCTGAATATTCTTCCAATGTCTGACAATGAAGAAGAGTAACTTGTACAAACACAAAGGAAGCTGGAGGTTATTTGAGGAAAGGTGAGGCTACAGACTTTGCACTGGCCCAGTAAAATGCCTTGTGCTATGAAAACAACAAGAAGCAGTTGTGTAAGGGCCTTGGCATCATGTTTATGCTGACAGTGGATTCTTTTTGCACTGGTGCATCTGACAGTGCTGGACAAATTGTAGCTATCACTCACAAAGGGGATATAGCATGAAAAATGTTCAACCTTATGATCTTCCAGACAGCTACGTGAAGAAAACAGGTATTTCTTTAATTGAAAATACACAATAATCTCATTTGAGGCACAGAAATGTGGGAAAACACCTTATTTCAAAGTCTCCTTCTTATGTGTGAGCAGCATATCAAATAACCAAATTAGTGAATATGGCTCTTCTGTTTCTGTGTAGGTATCAATGGCTGGTACTGATTGCACTGGTAATTAGAATCTGGATTCATACCGTCCAGCTGGTACCTGCATGCTCTAGTCTCCCCTATAACGAACTGAGAGGCACCTCCAGAGTGCATTCAATACTTTCACTGAACATCAGGCATCTGAGAGAGCAATGAGGCTCTACCTGAGGCCTTTGGTGACATACTTGAGGGGAAGAAACACAGTTACGGTGACAGTGGTGACCATTTAAATGACTCCAAAATGATTATAATTTTCAAGTACATAAGATGTATCACAGAGGATATGGCAAGAAGCAACAGACTTAAGTGTTGAAATAGCTCTCTGGCAAGTGGAGCTGTGAAGAGCTCAAGTAAATTGAGAGGTTTTGGAATCTTTCATATGACTACTGTAACAGGCTGGAGAATGACTGTGACCCTGTTGTGGGGCAAGGAGATGGAATACAGGTTTGGGCCTGCTTCTACCTTATTTTCTAGTTAAAATGACATGATAGAGAAGGGTTGTGTTCTAATTATCTTTCCTTTCATACGTTGGCATTTAGTATGGGTCAAAGACCAACCAAAGCTCAGGAAAATTCATGGAGGTGTTTCAAATTTGGTTTAGGTCTATGAGCTCTTTGGGCAACTGAAGAGAGCTTAATTTGCCTTGTGAAAATATGAAGCTCTGACAGCAAATGCTCCCTGTCCCAGGGGATATTTGTGTGAGTTGGTTTTGCAGACTGAGCCCTGAAGTTCACAAGACAAATTAATGTAAATCAGTGATTATATATAACTACAATATATAAAAACCTGTTTTACTGTACAGTTTACATAGAGGTAACGGTTAAAGAAGGAATCTTGTCATCTTGTTACATAAAGTCTTTCAATAATTTTATGACACACTCCCCCCAGTTAAATTTTTGTCTATAAGAAAAGTTGTTTTGCACAAAAGTCACTTAATTTGAAATGGGGTTTTCTAAGTAGAAGAGTCTTTGCACTCAAGCTTATACATGCACAAAATGGATGTTTCTAGTTGGGCTAGTCACAGTAGGTTGTTTGCATAATCAGTGAGGAGAAAGATGCTTTCAGGGTACAACTCTTCTGACCATGTTTTTTGATATCCTTATTGAAAACAGATGAATTTTATGCTGTGTGCCTGTTTCTCTCCATAGACTGTGAAGACTATGTTGTTTCCTGACAAAAACACTCAGACTGGAATTCAGGGATGATACATATTCATGGTTACAGGAAGCTTGATATATAAAACAAAACAGTTACCTATTAGAAATTTAAAGGCAGGCTCTGCTTCTGATCCTAGGATCTTGATTTTGTGGAAAACAGGGAAGGTTACTCCATAATTTCCTTTGACAAAAGATTCTATTTCCTGGCTCGAACTAGGCTCTGATTCTCCAAACTGGTTGCAGGGAAAAGCCAGCACAGTGAAGTGGGAGGGACCAAACTCTCTGTGTAGTTCTTGCAGTGAGATGTAATTTTTGTCTGTGTGTTGGCAGTAACTGGCCACGTTTACAACCAAAGTTGCCTTCAGAGAAATAAAGTTATGACAGTAAGAAAAAACCCTAGTCATGGCATATAGATTACAGTTAAGTCTTAAAATGATATCTCCCACAACTACTATTGTTCTGTAAGAAGGCTAACTCTTATCTATCTGATTGTAATTTCATTAAAGAGATAAGGATGACAGCAGCTTAAAATAGCTAATAAAAACAAAATACAATAAATAGATACTTTTAAATTTGCAGCTTTGTTTAAATACATGCATATAGAACCTAAGATATTTAGGACAGACACTAAAATTGTATTTACTAGATCAGCTTACCGAATTCAACACAACATGCTACCATTCTTAACTAGAATTAAATGCACAAATTTTATTGCTAGGCTACATTGGTTTGTAATAAAAGACATGAAAACCCCACCCAAAATACTTTTCTTGGTTTATTAGTAATACTTCATTTCTGGAGCAGGCCTAGATAAAATAAATTTCTCTCTGGGTTACTGTTTGAAGAACAGGACTTTAGCAAAACATCTCTGCTGAAAATTGCCATAACCAAACTTTGTGTTTACCTACAAACAGATAACTGTTATTCAGTAAAGATTCAAGACTCAGTGATGAAATAGTAACTTACTTTTCCTCTGTACTTCTCCAAGGAAACAATCCTTCCTCGTGAATCCTTGACTTCAAAAGAATAAAAATCTTTCATTTTAGGTTTAAAAAATCTGAGTTGCAGCAGGCATAGAATCGCAGTACACAAAACCATTGACAGAAAAACAACAAAGACTCTCGCCTTGCGCATTGAGTTTTTCAGAGGGTAAGTAGTTGTGAGAGGCTCCATTTTCGAAATCTTTGGAGGGGAGCCTGGGCAGGCCTGGAATGTGAAGGAGGAGCTGAAATATGAAACTCACAGCTTGGACTGGGAAGAACAAAGCTGCTCATTTTGTCCCTGTTACGGAAGTGGCTGTTGTGTATCACAGTACCTTTGCTGGGCTTTAACACTCTGTTCTGGATAAAGAACAGAAATCAATCTGGGTTAAAGAAAAAAAAAAGAAAAAAAGAAAAATATTCCCATCACCAAAGCACTATTCAACAGATTTATGTGGGACAGTCCACTGTTTGTATGCTGTCTTGAGAACTACTGGGCCTCTTGTACTGTTAAAAACAGTAGCACGAGCAAGCCACAGTGGTGGTGAGATTCAGAAATCAGAGAAGATCCCAGTCCTCCTTCGAGTGAAGCTGAAAATCACACTGGTTCCAGCCAATTATCATCCCAAATGCGTATCTCTCAGGAAAGAAGACAGATGAGCCTACACTAAATATCTGAGGAGGCCTTGATTTTTCACAGGTCAGTGCCATAGCCTAGTGCTTAAATTACAAATTTAGGGCTTTTTCACTGCATGGAGCTTTCTGTGCAACACGTGATTCAAGTGTACTTATCTGCTCAGAGGCACTTGCTCTGTAGAATAGAATAGAATAGAATAGAATAGAATAGAATAGAATAGAATAGAATAGAATAGAATTAACCAGGTTGGAAAAGACCTTCAAGATCATCAAGTCCAACCTATCACTCAACACCATCTTACCAACTAAACCATGGCACCAAGTGCATCATCCAGTCTCCTCTTAAACACCTCCAGTGATGGTGACTCCACCACCTCCCCGGGCAGACCATTTCAATGGCCAATCACTCGTTTTGTGAAGAATTCTTCCTAACATCCAGCCTAAACCTCCCCTGGTGCAGCTTGAGACTGTGTCCTCTTGTTCTGGTGCTGGTTGCCTGGGAGAAGAGACCAACCCCCACCTGGCTACAAACTCCCTTCAGGTAGTTGTAGACAGCAATAAGGTCTCCTCTGAGCCCCCTCTTCTACAGGCTTAACAACCCCAGTTCCCTCAGCCTCTCTCACATTTCTTTCTGTTTTGTTTCCCTGCCTCCTGATTCTCCAAGCAGATGACTTACTACTGCAGCCATCCCCAGCCCAGCATCCATTTCCATGGCCTATTGCTCTGAGGTGGACTGAGCCCACATGGCATGACAGAAGAATCACAGAATCACAGTATTTTAGAGGTTGGAAGGGACCTCCAGAGATCATCGAGTCGAACTCCCTGCCAAAGCAGGATCACTTAGGGTAGTCTACACAGGAGTGCATCCAGGTGGGGTTTGAAAGTCTCCAGAGAAAGAGACTCCATAACCCCGCTGGGTAGCCTGGTCCAGTGCTCTGTCACCCTCACTATAAAGGAATTTCTCCTCATGTTGAGGTGAAACCTTCCATGTTCTAGTTTGTATCCATTATTCCTTGCCTTATTACTGTGCACCAGCTAAAAGAGATTGGTCCCCACCACTTGACACCCACCCCTAAGATATTTATACACATCGATCAGAGCCCCTCTTGGTCATCTCTTCTAGAGACTAAACAGCCCCAGGGATCCCCGTCTCTCTTCATAGGGGAGATGCTCAAGAAAAACTTGAGACAGCATGAAGAGACGGAATGAGTCACGACTAACGTTGCTGTTTTGTCTGCTGTCACTTGCGCAGGTCCCATACTCTGAGAGAACTACGTACTTTAGGTTTAAGAGCTTCATTATGCAGAAACTGGCGGCCAGAGCTCCCATGGCCAGCAGCCCTATTGTCACAAGATGGCAGCAGCGGCACGCTGGAGGCGGTGGCTCGGAGCCGAGGCAGGGCTCCTACGCAATCGGCCCCTGTGCCGCTGGCGGGCTCAGCTCGTCGACGCGCCTTGGGAAGACTCTAGGTCAGGCAGGATGCAGAGGGACATCTTCATAAAGGGGAAGGCCTGCTGCAGGGAATGCTGAGTAACCCGCAGCAGGGAACTGTGTAAGGTCCGGCTTGGTACTCCACCCTGCCCCGTTGCACTAATCGTTTTTCCTCTGTGCTTGGGACTGTACTGGACTGGATTTAAGTTGCACTTGGCTGTAACAGTCCACAGGGTTTGTTGCTGCACCTTTGTATCTGGAATAGTTAACAAGAACTGAATAGAATAGAATAGAATAGAATAGAATAGAATAGAATAGAATAGAATTAACCGGGTTGGAAAAGACATCAATAAGGTCACCCCTGAGCCTCCTCTTCTCCAGGCTAAGCAACCCCAGCTCCCTCACCCTCTCCTCATAGGGCTTGTGCTCCAAACCCCTCACCAGCTTTGTTGCCCTTCTCTGGACACGTTCAAGAGTCTCAGTGTGCTGTAGAAATATCCCATTCTTGTCATGGACAGAAGCAAGATAACTGGTTCAAATGTTGTTCTTTGCATTGCCTCAGTGTGGCAGATATGCTTCTAGAGTACTGCTACTATGAAATCAGTGGTGTTCTGAAAAAAGTACTTGACAAGTATCTCTGTGCATGTTTTTAAAAGGAACTGTTTCTGTTCAAATTTTCCTTCCAGTGACAGACACCTCAGGTGCCTAAGAAATTCTGCATCAGAAGAATGGTTGTGATTCTACCTAGCAGTACCGCTACAGCAGGCTTGGAGAGGAGGAATAACAGGAGAATTGAAGCAGAAAAGAAACAGGTAAGCAATGCAACATTCACGTGCACAGATAGGGTATTTGCTTTCCCGATGCATCTCTTTGGCCTGGAATCTGTTATGCAGATGCTGCCTTGTTGACATGGAGAATAGTAACATGAGGAAATCCATTAGGGAAATTTTGGCTAGAAAAGTGTCAGGAGCAATTGCTTCTCTCCCCGTCCTCCAGGCTATGGTCCTTCAAGCTAAAATTGAAACCAAGCTAACGAAGCTCTCAAGATGTGTTTCCCTCTGAGGGAAAACACATATTGTAAAAAAATATACACAGGCAAAACATGAATGATTCAGTTTCCCACTTTATTTAGTAACCACTATGTGCAAAATAGACAATTCCTTCAGCTGTGTAAGATATAGTCTTGTAGACAGAAGGATATGCTATGAAAAATGTATCAAAAAGCAGCTGAGAAAAAAAAAGGGTAGTTTATAGTGGGAAATCAGATTTTTGGCCAAAGAGGAAGGAACATACCCAACATGAGAAACAAAGGCTTCTGATAATTTCCCATCTAGGTAGTTTCTATTACTCTGCACTTTATCCCTTAATTTTTCAAGTGGACACTGACACACCATTTGTTTATTTATTTATTTATTTTCTTAGGAATTATCTATTGCCTTTTGGTCACCTTAAATAAATCTATAATTCAGCCACCCACCTGTTTCAGTTCACTAACTTCCAGAAAATTCACTTGTTGTGCAAGCCATGATGATATTTTTCTGAATTAGTAGAAGTTGTTACGATAACATTACACTTCAACCCACCTCTCTATTTTAGTGCTATCTAATTGTGACTGTTCATATATTAAGTTGTGAGCACTTAGTTAGTGACCATGCTTATTCTTATGCTCTCCTTTCCTTGATTGCACCAGTTGCAAGGTCAGTACTGAGGATGCTGATGGCTGTTTTCAAGTGATTACTATTTTGACTGTCATGGTTGAGTAAGGATGCTTAAGAGACATGTACTCAACATCCTTGCTTATTGTTTTGTAGTCACTGATTAATATTATTGAGAAGTTCCTGTGATGGTATCAAGCTCAACTTCTAAGAAAAGGAGGTAGTATCTGCACATGTGGGCTAACAGGCTCATTGACTAATATCTTGTAATAAATAGACTCTTGAAGGTCATTGAATGTTGGAAAATGAACATACTTTTGCTTCATTTTGGGAAGCCTGGTGGTTGGAGCAATCACTTTCTTTCCTAAATAAGCAAAATAGTCTGAAAACCCCACCTTTCAACAGTAGTGTTTTCTTCCTTTCTGTCTCCTTCCATGGACTGATTAAAGACTGTGAATTTTAGAATTGTTACAATACACAATGCAATATACTCCACAGAGAAACTGAATACAACTTTATTGTGAGATGATAAGAACTTTCTATGAAGGAAAATATGTAAAACATTCTTTATTAAGATGTAACTTTGAAAGATGAGCACATGCATTGTCTCCTAGTCATAGAATCAATAAAGTTGGAAAAGACCTCAAGGATCATCAAGTCCAACCTGTCACCACAGACCTCATGACGACTAAACCATAGCACCAAGTGCCACATCCAATCCCCTCTTGAACACCTCCAGGGATGGTGACTCCACCACCTCTCTGGGCAGCACATTCCAATGGCTAACAATTCTCTCTGTGAAGAACTTTCTCCTCACCTCGAGCCTAAACCTCCCCTGGCACAATTTGAGTCTGTGTCCTCTTGTTCTGGTGCTGGTTGCCTGGGAGAAGAGACCAACACCCTCCTGGCTACAACCTCCCTTGTAGTTGTAGACAGCAATAAGGTCTCCCCTGAGCCGCCTCTTCTCCAGGCTAAACAACCCCAGCTCACTCAGTCTCTCCTCATAGAGCTTGTGCTCGAGGCCTCTCACCAGCCTTGTTGCCCTTTTTGGACACATTCAAGAGTATCAGTGAGGGGCGCAGAACTGGACACAGGACTCAAAGTATAGCCTAACCAGGGCTGAGTACAGGGGCACAATGACTTCCCTGCTCCTGCTGGACACATTATTTCTGATGCAGGCCAGGATGCCATTTGCCTTCTTGGCCACCTGGGCATACTGCTGGCTCATGTTCAGCCTACTATCAACCAATACTCCCAGGTCCCTTTCTGCTTGGCTGCTCTCCAGCCACTCCGACCCCAGTCTGTAGCACTGCATGGGGTTGTTGTGGACAAAGTGCAGCACCCGGCACTTGGACTTGTTGAATGTCATCATGTTGGACTCTGCCCATCTGTCCAGCCAGTCAAGGTCCCTTTGGAGAGCCCCTCTGCCCTCTAACAGATCAACACCTGCTCCCAGATTGGTGTCATCTGCAAATTTACGGATGACTGACTCAATCCCCTCACCCAGATCATCAATAAAGATATTGAACAGGATGGGGCCCAGCACTGATCCCTGGGGCACACCACTAGTGACTGGCTGCCAGCTGGATGTGGCACCATTCACCATCACTCTCTGGGTTCAGCCCTCCAGCCACTTCCTAACCCAGCACAGACTGCTGCTGTCTAAGCCATGGGCTGACAGCTTGGCCAAGAGTTTGCTGTGGGGCCTCGCTGAAGTCCAGGTAGACTACATCCACAGCCTTCCCCACATCCACCAGGCGGGTCATCTGGTCTTAGAGATCAGTTTTGTCAGGCAGGACCTGCCTTTCCTAAATCCATGCTGGCTGGGCCTGATCCCTTGGCCATCCTTCAGGTGTGCTGTGATTGCCCCCAAGAGGATCTGCTGCATAATCTTGCCTGGTACTGAGGTCAGGCTGACAGGTCTGTAGTTTGCAGTTTCCTCCATCTGACCCTTCTTGTGGATGGGCATCATGTTGGCCACCTTCCAGTCATCTGTGACCTCACTGGTGAGCCAGGAGTGTTGGAAAATGATGGAGAGTGGCTTGGATAGCTCATCTGCCCGCTCCCTCAGCACACTAGGATGGATCCCATCCGGCCCCATGGATTTGTGAGTATCCAAGTAGCTCAGCAGGTCCCGAACTACTTCCTCAAGGATTTCAGGGAGATTATACTGCTCCCTGACCCCATCTACCAGTTCAGGAGGCCAGTTATCCTGAAGTCTTCCTGCCTTACTGTTGAAAACAGAGGCAAAGAAGGTATTTAGAACCTCAGCCTTTTCCTCATCTTTAGTTACAATGTTCCCCTCCAGGTCCAATACAGAGTGGAGGTTCTTCTTGCCCTCTTTTTAGTATTAATATATTTATAAGAATGTTTTTTATTATCTTTCACAGCAGTGGTCAGCTTGAGTTCTAACTGGGCTTTTGCCTTTGTAATTTTTCTCCTACATGATCTAACAACATCCTTACACATATCACTATTTGCCTTCACCCCTTTGCAAAGGCAATACATCCTTTTTCCCCCATAAATTCCTCCAGGAGCTGCTTGCTCATCCAGGCCGGTCGCCTTCCCCGCCGGCTCATCTTTCGGCACATGGGAACTGCCAGTTCCTGTGCCTTCAAGAGCTCCTGTTTGAAGTAGGTCCAACCATCCTGGACCCCTTGGTTCTTGAGGGCTGCTACCCAGGGAACTTTGTGAATAAGTCTACAGCAGACTCCAACCAGGATGTCAGATTTGTTAGGCCTCCCTCTGATTTTAACCCACAGGCACTCAATCCTTTCATCCTCAACCTCAAGTTCTGATGCATCAAGCGATTCCCTAATATGCAGGGCCACCCCTCCTCCTCTTCTCCCTCACCTGTCTCTCCTAAAGTGCTTGTAACCCCACAGTGCAGTACTCCAATTTTGTGAATTGTCCCACCATGTTTCTGTAATGGCAACTACATCATAGTCTTCCTGGTGGAATAAGATTTCCAATTCCTCTTGTTTGTTACCCATACTGCGTGCATTGGTGTATGTGCACTTCCACTGTGCTGCTGATTTATCAATTAACCCTAATTTATGTCCTTCTTTCTCCTCTCCAGAGAGACTGGTTTCCTCACTCACCCCCTTCAGACCTAGTTTAAAGCCCTCATAGAGTCACAGAGTCATAGAACTCTTTGGGTTGGAAGTGACCTTTAAAGGTCATGTAGTCTGACTGTTCTGCAATGCACAGGGACATCTTCAACTTGATCAGTGTGCTTGGAGACCTGTTCAACTTGATCTTGAAAGTTTCTATGGGTGAGGCTTCTGCCACCTTTCTGGACAGCCTGTTTCAGTGTTTCATCACGCTCAATGTAAAAAAATTGAGTCCTTTTTTTCTAGTTTGAATCTATCCATGTTTAGTTACAAGTCACTAGCCTTGGTGTTCTTGCTACAGGCCCTACTAAAAAGTCTGTCCCTCTCTTTCCTATGGGCCCCTTTTAAAAGTATCAAAAGGTTATAATATGGTTTTATTGGAGCCTTCTCCAGGTTGATCACCCCAACTCTCTCAGCCTTTGTTCATAGCATAGGTGTTCCATCCCACTAATATTTTTCTGGCCCCTCCTCAAAACCTGCAAGAATGGGCTGATATGTTTCCTGTGGCAAGAACTCTAGAGATGGGCACTATACTGCAGGTGTGGTCTCACCAGAGGGGAGTTGAGGGGTAGAATAATTTCCCTCAAGCTGCTGGTTACACTTCTTTTGATACAGCCCAGGATATTGCTGGCTTTCTGGACTGTGAATGTACACTGCCTCCTCATGTCCAGCTTTTCATCTACTAGATCACATAAGTCCTTCTCTGCAGGGCTGCTTTCTGTATTAATACTAGAGGCAGATGATTGCAATGTTTGATAACCCTTTCAGTGAAGAAGTATTTCCTAACATCAAGCCTAAAAGTCCCCTGGCACAGCTTGTAACCATTTCCTCTAGTTCTGTCACTTGCCACCAGGGGGAAGAGGTTGTCCTCTCCGCAAACCAATCTTCTTTCGTTGTATAGAGTGCTAAGGTCTCCCTTGAGCCTTCACTTCTCTAGAGTGAACAGTCTCCCTTCCCTCAGCTGCACATAGGACTTGTGCTTCGGGCCCTTCAGGAGCCTCATTGCCCTTCTTTGGACATGCTCCTGCACTTCAATGTTCTTATAGTGAGGGGCCTGGAACTGAAGGCAATATTAAAGGTGTAGCCTCGCCAGTGCCAAGTACAGGGGGATGATCACCTCCCTGCTCCTGCTGGCCACACTACCGCGATTGAGAGATGGAGACAAAGCGTGATGCAAGCAAAGTGTCTACTTTATTGTACAAAGTCTTTTCTTTATATAGGCTAACATAATCAAAAGCAACTCGGGATTGGTAATTAGATGTGTCCGTGTGACAGTTACAGATTCGTGATTGGCTGCCGAGAAAATGCCAGGGAGCACACATCCCTTGGCAAGGCTCAGACAGGTGTTAGACAAAAGACAAATGATCACACATCTCTCATCTAAGTTCAGAGAGAGGACAAAAGACTCTATTGCAATGTTTACCAGCTCTAATTCTCAGGTCATTGTGTGGCTTCCCTGAGTCACAATGGTCATTGGTAATTAGCTAAATACTTTTTTGTCTCTACACAGCTGCAGTTTGGTCCCAAGGTTTGTGGCCTACAAGAGCTAAACCATTTCCTTCTATCAGCTGAGCATCACTTGAGGTTCTACTCCCTAAATTCATTCCATCACCACACTGTTTCTAATTCAAGCCAGGACATCACTGGTTTTCTTGGCCGCCTGGGCACACTGATGACTCATGTTCAGTTGACTATTAACCAATATTCCCAGGTCACTTTCCAAGCTGCATCTTTCCAACCATGCATCCCCAAGTCTGTAGCTTACCATGAGGTTGTTTCAACCCAAGTGCAGGACATGGCACTTGGCCTTGTTGAACTTCATAAAATTAACATTGGCCCACAGGTCTAACCTGTTCAGATCCTGCTGTAAAGCTTCCCTACCCTCTAGCAGATTGACATAGCCACCCATCTTGGTGTCATCTGCAGACATACTGAGGGTGCACTCAATCCCCTCATCCAGATCCTTAATAACAAAAGTAAAGAGAACAGGACCCAGTACTGAACTCTGGGGAACACCACTCTTTGGGCCTGGCCATCCATTTTTTTTATCCAGTGCAGAGTGCACTTATCCAAGTCTTGTGCCATGAGTTTCTAAAGGACACTACTGTAGGTGACAGTGTCAAAAGCTTTACTAAAGCTTGGTGTCATCAACAAACTTGCTGAGGGTGCACTTGATCCCACTGTTTATGTCACTGATGAAGATATCAAAGAGTACTGGTCCCAATATGGACTATGTGTCAGTCTTCATGTCAGTTTTTCATATTTGCAGTGAAGTGTATTATCCAGAATTACAGGAATTCAGATAGAACTAAGATATTCAGAGTTCTACATGAAGAACCTCAATCATTTCCTAAAAGTGTGATGTGGAGGTCTTTGAGGTAACATTGTGGGATGATGAAAACTGAAGTTCTTCCTAAAACCATATGGAAGTCAATCATGAATAGAATTGAATAGAATTGACTAGAATAGAATAGAATAGAATAGAATAGAATAGAATAGAATAGAATAGAATAGAACAGAACAGACTAGACTAGAATTAACCAGGTTGGAAAAGACCTTTGAGATTATCAAGTCCAACCTATCACCCAAAACCATCTTACCAACTAAACCATGGCACCAAGTGCCTCATCCAGTCTCCTCTAAATCACCTCCACTGATGGTGACTCCAACACCTCCCTTGGCAGTCCATTCCAATGGCCAATCACACTTTCTGTGAAGAACTTCTTCCTAACATCCAGCCTAATAAGAAAAATCTATTAATCTTCTTAGACACAGTAATTAATGACTATTTAATTTATGCTGCCTGAGGGCATAAAAGGATGGGATGCACTGAAAAGAAAATCTTCTCACATTCCAGTGAACATGTGTGGTCTCTTTCTGTGGGCCAAAAGATTACTTCCTTGTATACACAGTTGGTTTTCCACAGACATGTCTGTACTTCTTTTAGAGGGACACAGATCCAAGCAATCTGATTAGCTTTCTGCCAGGTTGTCTATATAAATCATACAGAAAATGTCTCTCAAAGCTAAAGGCCTGCTGTAGAACAGCTGGAATATATAAAGGAGAAACATTTTTTTTTTCAAATATGTTTTTGTAAGACATTTCTTTGCATATTTGCAACGAGTTTTAATGAAGAGTAGCACTGAGTATGCTTGTAAGGAAAGATTTCACAGGCATTGAAGAAAGAATATACTAATCTAAGGTGGCTGGTAAAAAACATCATCTGCATTTTCACCAGTCTGTAAGTAAAAATTACAGACCAAACAGACTACTGGCATCGGAGCATTCAACTCAGTGAGCACTGTGAAGAAATACATACTGCTGGAGACTCATAAAGAGACCTGTTCTGAAGCTTTGTCTGAATCTTGGCCTGAGGCCTAAGCTCATTTTTTGGGGTTAAAAAAACCTCTAAATGTTCAAGCTTTGGGAACCTGGTTTACAACAGGACTCTGACATCCAGTAAGTCTCATGGTGAAAGCATGATCTTCCATTGTATAAAACTGACCTTCTCTTACAGACCAAGCCTGAGGTATCAGACTTACTGCTGGCATGCAGAAAGTGTGGCATTGCACGCTGGCAAAATTACCACAAATGCAAATTGAGAAGAGGACAAGAAGGCACTAAGTTTTGGCAGGTGACCTGTGGTAGTATGTACAGATGTACAGGGCCAGGACCTCTTCCACTGGTAAGATGACCTCGTTCAAACAGCTTTGTGTGATCATCATCAGTGGATTGGTGTTTTATATAAGGATAATGGTGGCTCAAGTCAGAGCACATGATTTGGACACTGGTATATGTTACTCATATCCCATCCAAAGAGAGCAGTTATTTTGAAGCTTCTATGTAATGAGTGTGGAGCCCTTTAATGGGAGTGGTGTGCCATGACACTTAATTACATTTTTCAACAGGTTTCTTCAGTCATGTTTTCACTTCAATATATGGTCAGAAATGTCATTCTCAGCTTTCAGAGGTCCAGGAGGTAGGATATAGTGTTGCAGAAAGTGGTGACACAAAGGTCTGTGAAAATGCCGATTGTATCTGGAAAGGTATGTTCCAATATAGCAAACAGTCTTATGCACACTGAAGAGTAAGATACAGCGGGTTTCATCTACACTGGAAAAGCAAGTGCATCTAGTGGTTCCAGCAGATGCTACAGAATAACAAACTGGCTGAGATCTATGCTGCTTGCGGCTATTTCCAGAGTTCCCACAGCCTGTGAAGAGTGTTTCACCTCCTCCAGTGTGGTTAATGCCTATTATTTCACCTAACTCTCTTTTGGGCCCCATCTGACACATTGGTATCCCTGAAAGTTTAATTTTCTTTCAGCTTTACAGTTTCAGAACCCTACAAATAATGTATGGCTGTGCTGCAGAATGGACATATGATATGTGTCATATGAGCTGTTGGGTACATGAGAGTGCAAGACATGCAGGGATCTTGTTGCCGCTATCTGCAGGGAAAGGTAGATGGAACAAACCATGCCTAGCCTTGCCTCTGGTTTCTTCTGTGGAGCTGGTTAATTTGATCCAAAAGATGTTCTAGAAGTTGAATGAGCATAAGGAAGTGTGAAAGATCAGGTGACTGGAAAGCAGGTCAGATACAAGGAGCTAACCTGTGAACTAATACAAATATTCCCAGAGTTATTTGAATATGAGGCAGTACATGAAATATCAGGCCAAAATTTTGTTGTGTCTGCCTTGGACTGGTGATTTGCTTTGGTGACCTGGCTATTTCTGTGCTTGATGGGTTCTTGCCAGTCAGGGCCTGATTCATGCTCGTGTAAAAACCATATAAAAGAGCTTTGGTTCTGTTACTGGAAGTTGGGGGCTATGATATATATCTTCTTTTGTTGCTCATGTCCATGAAAATAAGACTCAGAGCAGTAATAGCATCAGTTTAGGGATTAGTCACAGGTGGTGTTTTTTTTTTTTTTTTTTTCTTATTTTTTTTTCTTGAAGGCAAGTATATAGAAAACACCAGTTTTTATTCCACCCACCTCTTGTTGATCAAGTGGTCTGGTGTGACGCTACTGACTATTTGCCACTTCCTGAGTCTCAATTTGAGAAATGACACTGGCATGTGAGAGCCAAAATCCTATCCAAAGCTAGCAAGCTCTGCTAGTACTCAGGGCAAGTAACACCAAACTGTGTAATGAAGCTTTATCTCCACTTATTTTAAGTCTCTTGTGCACATTCATGTGCCTATGAAGTTGGTGAATAGAATGGAAAAGCGTGATCAGTATGAGTTTGGGGTAGATGAATTACTCATGAGAGAAGAGGAACATGAAAGAAATGACAGAGATTATTTCAACCTTTTTTTTATATCTAATTGCTCAATGCCAACCAGCAATGTCAAAGAAGAAAATTGTTTTCACAGTGTTTCAGAAGTGTTGGCATTCATCCAACTTTTACAGTTAAGTGCCTGAATTTCCCTGGTTTATTTTACTTGGATGGGGTTAGAAAAGTTTGATAGTTGAAGGAAAAATAAATAAATTTCAGCCATAGAGATTTTTCTGTATGCAGAAATCTTATTTCAGTGACATTAGACTTTTTTAGGATTAGAACACTGTGTACATATCCCATTGGACAACTACAGAAAAATTCAAGATACCAAAGAAAATCGCTGCGGCCTGCTTCTTGCTCATCTTCAGTCTCTGTTTGGAGAGCAAGGAGGGACCATAGGTGAGAGAGGAAAAATTTGCTGCCTGGCAGAAATGAATTTTGCATTAAGGGAGAAGATTCAGGACTGATGTATGAGTAAGATGTCCACAGCTTGTCACTGGACTTCCAAATAGGATGCTTATGTGTATTACAGAGCACTAAAACTTTTTTTTTGAACAGGGAAGATTAATCGTAGGTATAAGCAATGTCTTCTACCCCTGGAATATTCAATGTTCTTTCTAAATGCTTCTCTCTGGAGAATAATTAAAGAAGGAAGTTAAAATACAGAGAAGAGAGCGAAAATGTGGATCTCCAGCTTTTTGTTCTGCACTTCAGGCAAGGCAATTTCTTGCACATCTTACACATCTATCATTAAATGATTCATCTTGCTAATGGTCTGGCTTTTTTGTGTGTGTGTGTCTTTCTGTGATGTTTTGTAGTCCCTGCAATATAGTGTAGACAATGACCTCAAAGGATGACTATTCTGCTTGCTCATACTTGTATTTGCCTTTGTTTTTCATTTACGTGCTGCCACAAACTTGCTGTGCTGTTGTCAAAGTGTGTGTGCTTTAAAACACTTTTCCTGTGGTTTGGTATTGATGGGGAAGATGTTCTGGTGAGAAATGAGGGCCAGAGAGGATTTTGAAGTGAGAACATTTTGTTAGTCACAGCTTCTTACAGAAAACTAAGACAAAAGAGATGAACCCCGCCATGTTCTGTATTGAGCTGTGGTACAATTAAAACAAAATAAAGTGGAGCCTATTCTCTCTTCTAACTGACTAAATACATGGATGTTTGAAAGAGGTGCTAATAGGCGTTTCCACCTAGTTTTGTGTGTTTAGTATTTTGAGCCTACCCAGGATAAGCCCAGCACTTCTGGGCTTCTCTGGATCATAAGGGGACAAGCGTATCGCAGAATCGTAGAATTGTCAGGGTTGGAAGGGACCTCAAGGATCATCTAGTTCCAAGCCCTCTGCTGTGGGCAGGGGCACCTCACACTAGATCAGGTTGCCCAGAGCCACATCCAGCCTGTCCTTAAAAACCTCCAGGGATGGGGCTTCCACCACCTCCCTGGGGTGACCTGTTCCAGTGTCTTACCACCCTCATGGTGAAGAAGTTCTTCTTAACATCCAATCTGAATCTACCCATTTCTATTTGTTTTTGCATTCCCCCAGTCCTATGATTACTTGACACCCTAAGAAGTCCCTCTCTAGCTTTCTTGTAGGTCCATTTCAGATACTGGAAGGCCACAAGGTCTCCTTGGAGCCTTCTCTTCTCCAGACTGGATAGCCCCAACTCTTCCAGTCTGTCCTCATAGGAGAAGTGCTCCAGCCCTCTAATCATCCTTGTGGCCCTTCTCTGCACATGTTACAGCATGTCCATATCCCTCTTGTAATAGGGCTTCAGAACTGGACACAGTACTCCAGGTGGGGTTTCACCAGAGTGGAGTAGAGGGGGAGAATCACCTTCCTCGACCTGCTGGCTGTGCTTCTCTTTGATACAGGATCTGATTGGCTTTCTGGGCTGCAAGTGTGCACTGGTGGCTCATGTTGAGCTTCTTGTCCACCAGCACCCCCAAGCCCTTTTCTTCAGGGCTGGCCTCAAGCCAGTTGCTGCCCAGCCTATATCAGTGCTTGGTATTGCTGCAACCCAGATGCAGGACGTTGCATTTGGTCTTTTTGAACCTCATGAGGTTGTCATGGGCCCAACTCTCCAGCCTGTCAAGGTCCCTCTGGACAGCCTCCCTTTCCTCCAACATGTCCGCTGCACCACACAGCAAACTTGCTGAGGGTGTGTTCAATGCCACTGTCCATGTCACCAACAAAGATGATAAATAGGACTGGTCCCTGAGGGTCTCCTCTTGTCACGGGCCTCCACTTGGACATGGACCCATTGACAGCCACCCTTTGGGTGAGGCCATCAAGCCAGTTCTTTATCCACTGAATGGTCCATCCATGGAACCCATACTGCACCAGCTTGGAGACCAGGATGTTGTGTGGGACAGTGTCTAAGGCTTTGCTCAGGTTCAGGTAAATGATGTCAGTTGCTCAACCTTCATCTATTAATGTTGTGACCTTGTCACAGAAGGCCACCAGGTTTGTCAGGCAGGATTTGCCCTTGGTGAAGCCGTGCTGATTGTACCCAGTCACCTCTTCATTATTCTTCTGCCTCAGAAGTGCCTCCAGGAGGATCTGCTCCATGGTCTTTCCAGGCACAGAGGTGAGACTGACTGGCCTATGGTTCCCTGGGTCATCCTTCTTACCCTGTTTGAAAATGGGGGTTATGTGTCCCCTTTTCCAGTCAGTGGGGAGTGCCCTGGACTGCCAGTGTAGTGAGAAAGTGAAAGGGTTAGATCTGAGAAAAACGGTTTTGCATTACTAATTTCTGTATGATGAATCTTCAAATACAGGAAGCCAAGAGGGGACCCAGAATGAGTTTAGAGCTGTTCACACCACGAAACCTTCCACACCATTGGAGCCAGAACTGAGACTTCATATTACTGGTTTGCTTGATGACTACTGTAAGATTGTTTCTCCTGTGTGGTGATTTTTGCAGAGATTGGGAATTCTTATTTATGTTTCAAGAAAGATGATGAAGAAATAAAATGGAAACACTACAGTATACATGAATAATATAATTTTTCTTGTAAGGATGCATCTTTGAAAAATGTTCCAGAAAGGAGATGTGACTGATCAAACCTTAGAATCAATACTTCCTAACTCGCATGTAATTTCCTTCAGCTATAGATCTCATTACAACTTTCAGATCAAACAAATATACTTACCTCTGCTTAATTAAGTGAAATGTTTCAGCTACCAGCCAGTTAGCAACTTTATTGAGCAGATTGTGAATCGCATATTTTGGGAGACATTAGTGACATTGTTTATGGTTTGGATGATACATACCTTCTGAACTAATTTTTTACTCATGCCTGTGGTGATGCACAGGCAAAAAATAAGCATGCACATGTTACATGTGAAGATTATTATACTATATTCTCTGTTATATTCCAAAAGTCATGGCAGACTGGGGAAGTCCCCTCAGAGTGGAAAAGGGGAAACATTACTCCCATTTTCAAACAGGGTAAGAAGGAGGAACCAGGGAACTACAGGCCAGTCAGTCTCACCTCTGTGCCCGGAAAGGTCATGGAGCAGATCCTCCTGGAGGCACTACTGACTCAGAAGAATAGTGAAGAGGTGATTGGGAGCAGTCAGCATGGCTTTGCCAAGGGCAAATCCTGCCTGACAAACCTGGTGGCCTTCTATGAACAGGTCACAACATTAATAGATGAGGGGCGAGCAACTGATGTCGTTTACCTGGACCTGAGCAAAGCCTTCGACACTGTCCCGCACCACACCCTGGTCTCCAAACTGGTGAAGCATGGGTTTGATGGGTGGACCACTAGATGGATAAAGAACTGGCTTGATGGTCACACCCAAAGAGTGGCTGTCAATGGGTCCATGTCCCAGTGGAGGCCAGTGAAAAGCAGAGTGCCTCAGGGATCAGTCCTGGGACCAGGCTTGTTCAACATCTTTGTGGGTGCCATGGACAGTGGCATTGAGTGCACCCTCAGCAAGTTTGCTGATGACACCAAGCTGTGTGGTGCAGCAGACACGCTGGAGGGAAGGGATGCCATCCAGAGGGACCTTGACAGGCTGGAGAGGTGGGCACAAGCCAACCTCATGATCTTCAACAAGAGCAAGGGCAGGGTCCTGCATCTGGGTTGAGGCAATCCCAGGCACAAATCCAGGCTGGGCAGGGACTGGCTGGGGGAGCAGCCCTGAGGAGAGAGCCTTGGGGGTGCTGGTGGACGAGAAGCTTAACATGAGCTCTCAATGTGCGCTTGCAGCCCAGAAAGCCAATCAGATCCTGGGCTGCATCAGGAGAAGTGTGGCCAGCAGGTCAAGGGAGGTGATTCTCCCCCTCTACTCAGCTCTGGTGAGACCCCACCTGGAGTACTGCGTCCAGTTCTGGAGCCCCTATTACAAGAGGGATATGGACATGCTGGAACATGTCCAGAGAAGGGCCACAAGGATGATCAGAGGGCTGGAGCACCTCTCCTATGAGGACAGACTGAAGGAGTTGGGGCTGTTCAGTCTGGAGAAGGCTCCGAGGTGACCTAATTGTGGCCTTCCAGTATCTGAAGGGGGCCTACAAGAAGGCTGGAGATGGACTTCTCAGGCTATCAGGGAGTGATAGGACTAGGGGGAATGGAATGAAGCTGGAGGTGGGGAGATTCATGCTGGATGTGAGGAGGAAGTTCTTCACCATGAGAGTGGTGAAGCCCTGGGATGGGTTATCCAGGGAGGTGGTTGAGGCCCCATTCCTGGAAGTGTTTAACCCAGGCTGGATGAGGCTCTGGCCAGCCTGATCTAGTGTGGGGTGTCCCTGCCCATGGCAGGGGGGCTGGAACTAGATGATCCTTGTGGTCCCTTCCAACCCCAACTGATACTATGATACTATGATAACAGAAAGCAGCCCTGCAAAAAAGGACTTGGGGGGTGCTGATGGGCAGGAGCCAGGAATGTGCCGGCTAATTGAATCCTGAGCTACATCCAAAGAATTGTGGCCAGCAGATTGAGAGAGGTGATTCTGCCACCTCACTCTGCTCTGGTGAGACCTCACCTGGAGTGCTGTGTCCAGGTCTGGACCCCTCATCACAGGTAGGACGTGGACACAAAATGATCAGTGGGTTGGAACACCTCTGCTACGAAGACAGCTGTGGCTGTTCAGCCTGGAGAAGAGAAGGCTTCAGGGATACCTAATGGCAGCCTTCCAGCACCTGAAGGGAGCCTGCAAGATGGATGGAGAAAGTCTGTTTGCAAAGGCCTGTAGTGATAGGATGAGAGCAAGGGTAGAGGAAGAGAAGCTTAGATTTAGATTGCATGTTAGGAAGGAGTCCTTTTCCATGAGTGTAGTGGAACACTAGAACAGGCTGTCCAGGGAGGTAGTTGAGGTCCAATCCCTGGAGGTATTCAATGTGAGGGTCAACAGGACTCTGGGCAACCTGATCTAGTTGAGGATGCCCCTGCTTACTGCACAGGGCGTTGGACTAGATGACCTTTGGGGGACTGTTTGAACCCAGACCATTCTATGATTCTATGAATACACATGTATCTCTAGTCTACAGCAGCAAATGCATGTTTTAACACTTCAGAATATTTAATGAACATCTCTGTATGTGCAAGTATTTGTATTTGTCCCTGGTAAGGTTTGTTCAACATATACTTGCAAGTGATGAATATCTATGACCAGGGAGAAAGTTTGTTTGTATAATTTACACTTGTGCACAAGGTGTGTCCTAAGAGTACGAGCATCAAGAGGAGTCCTTGGAAATGATTTCTGGCTGAAGCAACCAACACTGTAGTCAAAGAGCTGACTGATGGATTCAACTATTCTTCAGAGTGATTTTAGATACCAAAATAGGATGTCAGACCTTGGCCTGTGGTAACAGTTTTCTGTGCTTCGGTGGTCACACAAAATGACTTTTAAGCTGCCCTAAACAAACAGCTGAAGATTTCTCATGACATGGGGGACTGTCCTGAGCTGATATTAAATGTTTGTATACCAATTTCTTCTGAACTATCTGGCATAGCAGACTATTCTGAAGTGAATTGCGGTAGTGACATGCTTTGCCAGAATCTCTGAGTACAGGGCAACCAGTGTAGTGGAAACTGATTCCCATCATATAATTGGATGGAGGGTAAATTGTAGTATATAGACTCTCTCCTCTGTCTTTTTCTGTAGCAAGAATTACCTTGGAATAAGAGCGGTTTTGGAACTGTAGCTGTTAGTGGTGAAGCCTCATTTCTGGTGGCAGGAATTACTGTGAATGATGTGGTGATCCAAAATCACAGAATCACAGAATCACCAAGGTTGGAAGAGACCTCAAAGATCATCAAGTCCAACCTGTCACCACAGACCTCATGACTAAACCATGGCACCAATTGCCACGTCCAGTGTCCTCTTGAACACCTCCAGGGATGGTGACTCCACCACCTCCCTGGGCAGCCCATTGCAATAATGAACAACAGCACTGGTCCCTGGGGGATACCACTAGTGACTGGCTGCGAGCTGGATGTGGCACCATTCACCACCACTCTCTGGGCTCAGCCCTCCAGCCAGTTCCTAACCCAGCACAGACTGCTGCTGTCCAAGCCATAGGCTGACAGTTTGGCCAGGAGTTTGCTGTGGGGGGGATGGTGTCAAAGGCCTTGATGATGTCCAGGTAGACCACATCCCCAACCTTCCCCACATCCACCAAGTGGGTCACCTGATCATAGAAGGAGATCAGGTTGGAGAGGCAGGACCTGCCCTTCCCAAATCCATGTTGGCTGGACCTGAGCCCTTGGCCATCCTGCAGGTGTGCAGTTATTGCTGCCAGGATAATCTGCTCCATCATTTTCCCTGGCACTGAGGTCAGGCTGACTGGCCTGGAGTTTCCGGGTTCCTCCATCCGACCCTTCTTGTGGATGGGGACCACACTGGCCAGTTTCCAGTCATCTGGGACCTCACTGGTGAGCCAGGACTGGAGGAAAATGATGGAGAGCGGCTTGGCCAGCTCGTCTGCCAGCTCTCTCAGCACCCTAGGATGGATCTCAGCTGGTCCCATGGACTTGTGAGTGTCCAAGTGGCTCATCAGGTCCCAAACTAATTCCTCATGGCTTTCTGGGGCATTACACTGCTCCCTGACCTCATCACCCAGCTCAGGAGGCCACTCATCCTGAACTCCTCCTGCCTTGCTGTTGAAAATTGAGGCAAAGAAGGTGTTCAGGACCTCAGCCTTTTCCTCATCTTCAGTCACTGTGTTCCCCTTCAGGTCCAATAGGGAGTGCAGGTTCTTCTTGCCCCTCTTTTTAGTGTTAATATATTTGTAAAAATGCTTTTTATTTTCTTTCACAGAGGTGGCCAGCTTCAGTTCTTTGCCATTCTAATTTTTCTCTTACATAACCTAACAACAACCTTAAAATATGTCAGGAGAAGCCTTCCCCTCCTTCCAAAGGTGAGACAGCCTCTTTTTCTGCCTTAAATCCTCCAGGAGCTGCTTGCTCATCCAGGCCGGTCACCTTCCCCGCCGGCTCATCTTTCGGCAGATGGGAACTGCCAGTTCCTGTGCCTTCAAGAGCTCCTGTTTGAAGCAGGTCCAACCATCCTGGACCCCTTGGTTCTTGAGGGCTGCTACCCAGGGAACTTTGTGAATAAGTTTCTTAAACAGGCTGAAGTTTGCCCTCCGGAAGTCCAAGGTGAGGGTTCTGTTGGTGCTCCTCCCTATCTCCCTGCATATTGAAAACTTCACTATCTTGTGGTCACTGCACGCTAGACACCCTCCCACCCTCACATCTCCCACCAGCCCTTCTCTATTGGAGCACAGCAGGTCAAGCAGAGCCTGACCCCTGGTAGACTCACTTAACAGCTGCATCAGGAAGCTGTCCTCCATGCACTCCAGGAATCTTCTGGACTGCCTCCTCTCTGCTGAGTTAAGTTCCCAGCAGATATCTGGCAGGACTGAACTAGTGTGGGTTGTCCCTGCCTATGGCAGGGGGGGTTGGAACTAGATGATCCTTGTGGTCCCTTCCTACCCTTGCTGATAATATACTATACAAGGACAAGATCTGATGATCTTGAGACAGCTTTGAATTGCTTATAGAATATTTCATCTGCCTCCTCATCCTGGTTGAGTGGTCTATAACAGACTCCAACCAGGATGTCGGATTTGTTTGGCCTCCCTCTGATTTTAACCCACAAGCTCTCAAACATTTCATCCTCCACTTCAAGCTCTGTGGCAAAGAGCGGCTCCCTAATATACAGAGCCCCCCCTCCTCCTCTTCTCCCTTTCCTGCCTCTCCTAAAGAGCTTGTAACCCCCCAGTGTAGTACTCCAATCATGTGTATTGTCCCACCATGTTTCTGAAATGGTAACTATATCATAGTCATCCTGGTGGACCAGGACTTGCAGTTCTCCTTGCTTGTTGCCCATACTGTGTGCAGTATAATACAAGGTGGTAGATTAAAAAGTTCTAGTGAGGAAGCTTTAAGTCAGATCCTGCTGTGCAAACACACCAGATTATGGAAATGGGACTCATGAAGACCTTGGCTTGTTCTAGCGATATTTTCCTTCATGTAGGAGTAACACTTGCTAATAATGGTTTCATAGCAGCACTCTCTTGAAGTTTTTCCATAGACATTAAAAAAAACCACAAACAAATCACAACAAAACAAGCCTAATTTCCCCCAAATTCTCCTCCTCCTCTCCCCATCCTACTGCCTACAAGTTTTTCTTTCAGTAATTTTTAGTAGCTTTCTCCTAGATCTGAACATACTGGATTGGAACCTTGAAAAATCTCATTGCTGTTACTGTAGGAACCTGCTGCACATATCTGGAATGGAAGAACTCTTCAAGCCATTGAAAGCATTTATTTGAATTCCACTTACAGCTACATTTCATCTCTGGCTTGGATAAAAGAAGGAACTTGCCTTGCAATTGACACTAGTGATGGAAAAGTGCAAGTGCTAGAGAAAATGTACTTTCTTAGTCTTTCTCAATTTTTAGCAAAAGTGGCAATAAGAAAATTCATTACTGTTTAAGGAAACACTTCTCAGCCTGCTGTTACAGCACAGTCCTATTATCAAAAGATTTTTGTGAGTCTTTGGCTGGGTTGCTAGTTAATGTGAGTACCCACGTGCTGCAGTCCTGAGTCAGCAGTCTGAAAGTACTGAAGACCAGTGCTTTCAAATTTGGAGTTTCAAATACTGACATATGAAGAAATATCTTTAAACTCAGAGCTGTGCATTCCCTTCAGTCTTCTCTGACATCAGCATCACTGATATAGGTGCCAAATGTGGAAATATTCCTTGCCTTATTTGTGAAATAAATTAGCTTGGGGTTGCCTGTAAGTTAGATCAGAAATGAGCAGTGGCTTACTTGCAAACAAATAAAGAGAACAAAAATACTTTTTCTTTTTGTTGTTACATTTTAATTTCTTGTTTGTTTTGGATTGGCAGCTGTGGGACCTTGAGACCAAAAAGAGGTTGAGAAATACATTTGACCACCTGTCTGTAATTGGAGCTCTTAGCTGGAATAATTATATTTTGAGCAGGTGAGTGATATAGTATACTTCCAGCTTTTACTTAGACTAATGTCCCATTTTTTTTATCTGTTTTCTTTGACATTGCTCAAAGGTGATTTATCCTGTCCCTCTACTTATCAGTCATCTCACAAATCACAGAATAACAGAATGTTAGGGGCTGGAAGGAACCTTGTGAGATCATCTAGTCCAACCCCCCTGCCAAAGCAGGGTCACCTATACCAGATCACACAGGAACTCATCCAATCAGGTCTTGAATATCTCCAGAGAGGGAGACTCCACAACCCCCCCGGGCAGCCTGTTCCAGTGTTCTGTCACCCTCAGAGTGAAATAATTCTTCCTTCTTTTTCCATGGAACTTCCTATCCCTCAACTTCCACCCATTGCCCCTCATCCTGTCATTGGGCATTGAATGTATCATATGTAGACATACAGTTTGGCAGGAAAACAGCCAAAAGGGGATTTAGGCTGCCTCTTTTGTTTCTGTTTCTTACTCTCCTTCCAGAAAACTCTTACCTCTTGCATGATTTCACTAGGATGTAGAGGTTGTGGCTCTGGTTTTGTGTAAAACCTGATCTTGAAATAGTAGTGTCTCTAGCGGATCTGGAACATACCTGGTGGATCTAGCTTGCTTGGTGCTGGGAGAATGGCATTTAATTTGTACTGTCTCTCCACCTATATCAAGACTGAGTCTGTCAAGTCAGATGCAGAGTGAAACAGCTGTTAAGAGTTGCACACCTGTCTAGCTATTTTTCATAGAATCGTAGAATGGTCTGGTTTGGGAGGGACCTCCGAAGGTCATCTAGTCCAAGCCCCTCTGCAGTAAGCAGGGGCATCCTCAAGTAGACCAGGTTGCCCAGAGCTGTCAAGCCTCACTTTGAGTACCTCCAGGGATGGGGCCTCAAATACCTCTCTGGACAACCTGTTCCAATGTTCCACTACCCTCATTGTAAAGAGGGTAATGATAAAACCCAGCATGAATCTGTGAACTATAGATATCACTGACAGATCAGGTTGAGATAATGTTCATTTATCTTGTTAGATTTGAAACTAACCAATTAATTCCAAAATTTAGGGCAGAGTTAAAATATATGTATAAGCAGAAAAAAAAAGAGATGGAATTAATATTAATTGTTACCAAAAATAAGAGCATCATTCTTCCAGCAAAAGTTTGCTGAGGACAATTGATACTTTTTGATTATGTACTAATTCCTGTGCTTAGAAACAGTCCAACAACACATAATCATGAACATGTAAATAAATCTCAGTACCATAAATTAACCTGTTAAAAAAATTTTGTTGGCTTCTTTTAGTCTTTTAGTGAAAATGACGCCATAATTCTGATTTCTTTTCATGCCAGATGGAAAGGTGACCTTCCAGACAGGATTCTCAGTATTACTGAAAACCTGAATATGGCCAACACTGTCAGTTTGATTCTGTTTCTGTAGATGTGGTGGGTTGACCCTGGCTAGATGCCAGGTGTCCACCAAATTTATCACTGACTTCTTCAGTGAGATGGGGAAGGGAAGAAAATAAGATGAAAAGAACCCTCATGGATCAAGAGAAAGGTAGTTCAATAAAACAAAAGAATAGTTCATAACAAGGAAGCAAAGGAAAATAGAAGATGTATTCCTTGCTTCCCAAGAGCAGGCAATGTCCAACCATTTCCTGGGAAGGTGGGCATCAGTAAGCTTTGTAGTTGCTTCCTAAGTCAAATGTTGTAATAATGAATTACCTTTACCCCTTTCTCTTACTTTTTGTTGCTGAGATGATGTTGTATGGTATGGAATATCCCTTGGCCAGTGTGGGTCAGCTGTCCTGGATATGTCCCCTCCCAAGATATTGCCTACCCCATGCCTACTGTTGAGGGAGGAATATTGGAGAGTCAGCCATGATGCTGTGGGAGCACTGCTCTGGAGTAGCCAACACACTAGTGTGCATTACCAGCATCCTTCTAGCTACCAGTACAAAGTAGAATCATAGAACTGTCAAGGTTGGAAGGGACCTCAAGGATCATCTAGTTTCAACCCTGGATCATAAGGGGACAAGCGTATCACAGAATTGTAGAATTGTCAGGGTTGGAAGGGACCTCAAGGATCATCTAGTTCCAAGCCCCCTGCCATGGGCAGGGACACCTCACACTAGATCAGGTTGCCCAGAGCCACATCCAGCCTGTCCTTAAAAACCTCCAGGGATGGACCTTCCACCACCTCCCTGGGCAACTTGTTCCACCACCCTCATGGTGAAGAACTTCTTCCTAACATCCAACCTGAATCTACACATTTCTATTTTTTTTTCATCCCCCCAGTCCTATCATTACCTGACACCCTAAAAAAGTCCCTCAACAGCTTTCTCGTAGGCTCCCTTCAGATACTGGAAGGCCACAATTAGGTCTCCTTGGAGCCTTCTTTTCTCCAGACTTGAATAGCCCCAACTCCCTCATTCTCTCCTCATAGGAGAGGTGCTTTAGCCCTCTGATCATCCTCGTGGCCCTTCTCTGGACATGTTCCTGTAATAGGGGCTCCAGAACTGGATGCAGTACTCAAGGTAGGGTCTCATCACAGTGGAATAGAATAGAAAATCACCTCCCTTGACCTGCTGGGTTGCTGCAGGGAAAATGAACTCTATCTCAGACAGCCAAAACACTTGGTTAGAATTTCTGCTTAAACCTTTGAAAGGCTGGAAGGGAAATGCCCTGCAAGTATTTTCAGTTCTACTCTACTATTTAAATATAAACACCCTATCTGGCAACTAAGCTCTAACAGTTAGTTGTGCCTCCAGGCGGTGTATTTCTTCCTTTGGTAAACTCAAGATAGTGGCTGTAGAACCATACATCCAAGGCAGTTAATGCAACTGTGTCAAGCTGTGCAGATTTTCTTTATGTCTGGAAGTGAGAAGGAGAAAAGAGACAAGGGAAGGGACAGAACCAAAACTGATCACTTGTTACTCACTCCTACCTCCTTTTCCAGAGCAGTTCAGTTTTACACTGCATCTTTGTTGGATGTGAAGTTTTATCTAACCTTGTCAAAATTCATCTTGCAAAATAATTTTCCATGAGAACAGGAAACAGTTTGCATGAAATGGCTTGACAGTTGACCAAGGTGCAGATTAGTGGCATACAATGCAGTATATCTTCAGGGAAATGAAAACCATGAGAGAGAACAGGTATTCTGCTTGGCTTGATCTCAGCAGCTGCTGGCTTGTTTCTGTTAGCCACATCTACACTCAGGGTGTGCTTTTGGTAGCTGGTTTGTGTTTCCTTTTATTGAAATACATTTGTTCTGCAGATACATTTCACTCTGATGTGGTTTGTTTCTGAAACCATTGCAGGAACATCAGTGTGATGATGTAGCTTGTGTTCTTTAATATGAAACCCTTACTGTCTTTTCTCATCTACAGTGGTTCACGGCTAGGATCTATTCATCACCATGATGTGTGGGTTGCTCATCACCATGTTGCGACTCTTTGCCAAAACAAAGCATTTGCAGCCTGAAATGGTCACTCACCAACCAGTTACTGGCAAGTGGGTCTATTGATGGTATACTGAATATCTGGCCTAGTGACCCTGGTGTGAAATTGCAGGCACAGCCCCTGAAAACCATACCTCATTCTTCAGCAGTCAAGGTATATGGAGAAGGAATGTTTGCCTTTTTATATTTGCTTTTGTGAAATCATGTTGTTAATGTGGACAGGTAGGGAATTTTTCAGATTATCTCACTGTTTTGTTTTTCTCCTCATTCCAATTCACAGCTAAGTTTGCTGGGGCTTTGTCTAGGAAGTTTTACTGGATTAATAAGCCTTTGTAAATATAATGCCAAAGAGAAATAAAATGTACAGCCTTCTCCTGTATGTCTCTCTTGCAAAGGAAAAATTGGTGGTACAGTTAACAAATGAGATGTTTCAGTTTTGTGAGTTTTGGAAAATTATCTCTGCTACAATTAATTTAAATATTTTCATGTCATTGTTGGTAGCAAAGAATAGAATAGAATAGAATAGAATAGAATAGAATAGAATAGAATAGGCTGTTCTCTTCTTAGTATCATAGTATCATAGTATCATAATATCAGTCAGGGTTGGAAGGGACCACAAGGATCATCTCGTTCCAACCCCCCTGCCATGCGCAGGGACACTCTACACTAGATCAGGCTGGGCAGAGCCTCATCCAGCCTGGTCTTAAACACTTCAGGGATGAGGCCTCAACCACCTCTCTGGATAACCCATTCCAGGCCTTCACCACTCTCATGGTGAAGAACTTCCTCCTCACATCCAGCCTGAATCTCCCCACCTCCAGCTTCATCCCATTCCCCCTAGTCCTATCACTACCTGATAGCCTGAGAAGTCCCTCCCCAGCCTTCTTGTAGGCCCCCTTCAGATACTGGAAGGCCACAATTAGGTCACCTCAGAGCCTTCTCTTCTCTAGACTGAACAGCCCCAACTCCTTCAGTCTGTCCTCATAGGAGAGGTGCTCCAGCCCTCTGATCATCCTTGTGGCCCTTCTCTGGACATGTTCCAGTACGTCCATATCCCTCTTGTAATAGAGGCTCCAGAACTGGACGCAGTACTCCAGGTGGGGTCTCACCAGAGCTGAGTAGAGGGGGAGAATCACCTCCCTTGACCTGCTGGCCATACTTCTCTTGATGCAGCCCAGGATCTGATTGGCTTTCTGGGCTGCAAGTGCACATTGAGAGCTCCTGTTGAGCTTCTCGTCCACCAGCACCCCCAAGTCTCTCTCCTCTGGACTGCTCTCCAGCCAGTCACTGCCCAGCCTGTATTTGTGCCTGGGATTGCCTCGACTCAGATGCAGGACCCTGCACTTGCTCTTGTTGAAGCTCATGAGGTTGGCTTGTGCCCACCTCTCCAGCCTGTCAAGGTCCCTCTGGATGGCATCCCTTCCCTCCAGCGTGTCTGCTGCACCACACAGCTTGGTGTCATCAGCAAACTTGCTGAGGGTGCACTCAATGCCACTGTCCATGTCACCCACAAAAGATGTTGAACAAGCCTGGTCCCAGGACTGGTCCCTCAGGGGACTCCGCTTGTCACTGGCCTCCACTGGCCTCCTTCTTGTATAGCTGTGCTTATTTGGCAAACCTCCCACTGGCTTTGAGGGTGGATCAGAGGAACAGCAGAGTTTTCTCTGGATGTGCAATTGTGGTACATAAGTGTGTGATTGGCCACTTGGCAAGAGAGCTGCTTGGGACCGGCACTGGGACTGGTGTGCTTGAGCTGAGAGGTGCTACATTTTGGTTTCTGTTTGGGGCTTATCGCGGTGGGGGGATCTCGGCAGACAGCAAGGATCAGCAGGGTCCTCTTCTTGCATGCCTGCTCAAGGTCGTGACGTCAGCCCCGGGAAATTTAAATGAGGCAGAGCAAAGCTGCACAACTGCCATTTGGCAAGAGAGCCTTCTGGCTGGATTGCAGCTAGCGGCACATACCAGCTCAGCCTACAGAGTACAGAAGCCTCTGTGGTAGCTTGGGCAAAATATAGTAGTTAGGTGAAATGTATATATTTAAAAACAAACAATAAAACCCCCTAAACTTAATTTCACCTGCCTGAAGAGATCCATCTATGGTAACAACTCAGCCAAAGGCTACTAGAAAAACAGTAGGTACCCAGACAGAGCTGATGTACAAGCACGGAGGTGTCCCGGCTGCTAGCTGCAGAGAGTGCTGGAGCCTGGCACTTGGAGTGGAGGCTAAAGGAGACAACACCTGTGTGAGGTGTGACCAAGTGAATTATCTTCTCAATCTGGCAGCCAAGCTAAAGGATGAAGTATTAAGACTCAGGACTATAAGGAATGCGAAAAGAGTTAGATATGTAGGAGCAGGCTTTACAGACTTCCCCAGTTGAGGGAGATGACCCTGGAAACAGGGGAGAATGGCTACAGGTCCCTGTTAGGAGAAGCATGGGGAATCCATTCTGGCCATCTTTGCCTCCCCTGTTGCCCTTGCGCAATAAGTATGAGGCCCTGCAGGTTGAGGGCAATGTGGATGAGAAGACAGAAGAGGAACCTTCTAAGGGGATGCCCACCAACCATCAGGACTAGTACTATAAAGAAAAAGAGGAGGGTAATTGTTCTTGGTGACTCTCTCCTGAGGGGAACAGAGGGACCCATATGTCATCCTGACCCATCCCACAGGGAAGACTGCTGCCTAGCTGGGGCCCAGGTAAGAGACATCACCAGGAGATTACCAACACTAATCCAGTCCTCTATTACCCATTGTGAATAATCCAAGCTGGCAGCAATGAGATTGACAAGAAGGGCACCAGGACAATCAAAAAAGGAATTCAAGGCCCTCAGACAATTGATTGATGGGACAGGAGCTCAAGTGGTGTTCTGCTCAGTTCCCTCAGTGGCAGAGGTGTACACTGAAAGGAACAGGAGAATCCATACCATCAACAATTGGCTCAAGGGATGGTGCCAGCAGAGGAATTTTGGGTTCGTGGATCAAGGGACAATTTTTGCTGCACCCAACCTGTTGGACCTAGATGAGGAGAATCTATCTAGAAAGGGGCTAGAGGGCTCTAGCACTGGAGTTGGTTCATTGGGAGGACTTTAAACTAGGTGTGAAGTGTGTGTGTGGGTGATGAAACAAGTCTCTTTGGAGAGGAGAGAGAGAGGGACATAAACTAGAGTTAAATGAGAAATCAGCCATCTCAGAGACGTGGTGGGATGACATGCAAGATTGGAGTGCTGCAATGGGGGGTTACAGGCTCTTCAGGAGAGACAGGAGAGGGAGAAGAGGAGGAGGGGTGGCTCTGTATATTAGGGAGTCACTCTCTGCCACAGAACTTGATGTGGAAAATGAAGGGATTGAGAGCCTGTGGGTTAAAATCAGGGGGCAGTCTAACAAATCTGACATCCTGGTTGGAGTCTGTTATAGACCACCCAACCAGGATGAGGAGGCAGATGAAATATTCTATAAGCAATTGGAGGCTGTCTCAAGATCATCAGATCTTGTCCTTGTGGGTGACTTTAACCTGCCAGATATCTGCTGGGAACTTAACTCAGCAGAGAGGAGGCAGTCCAGAAGATTCCTGGAGTGCATGGAGGACAACTTCCTGATGCAGCTGTTAAGTGAGCCTACCAGGGGTCAGGCTCTGCTTGACCTGCTGTTCTCCAATAGAGAAGGGCTGGTGGGAGATGTGATGGTGGGAGGGTGTCTAGGGTGCAGTGACCATGAGATGGTGAGGTTTTCAATATGCAGGGAGATAGGGAGGAGCACCAACAGAACCTTCACCTTGGACTTCCGGAGGGCAAACTTCAGCCTGTTTAAGAAACTTATTCACAAAGTTCCCTGGGTAGCAGCCCTCAAGAACCAAGGGGTCCAGGATGGTTGGACCTACATCAAACAGGAGCTCTTGAAGGCACAGGTACTGGCAGTTCCCATGTGCCGAAAGATGAGCCGGCGGGGAAGGCGACCAGCCTGGATGAGCAAGCAGCTCCTGGAGGATTTAAGGCAGAAAAAGAGACTGTATCACCTTTGGAAGGAGGGGAAGGCTTCTCGAGGTATGTTTAAGGAAGTTGTTAGGTTATATAGGAAAAAAATTAGAGAGGCAAAGGCTCAATTGGAACTGAAACTGGCCACCTCTGTGAAAGAAAATAAAAAGCATTTTTACAAATATATTAACACTAAAAAGAGGGGCAAGAAGAACCTGCACTCCCTATTGGACCTGGAGGGGAACACAGTGACTGAAGATGAGGAAAAGGCTGAGGTCCTGAACACCTTCTTTGCCTCAATTTTCAACAGCAAGGCAGGAGGAGTTCAGGACGAGTGGCCTTCTGAGCTGGGCAGTGGCGTCAGGGAGCAGTGTAATGCCCCGCAAAACAGTGAGGAATTGGTTTGGGACCTGCTGAGCCACTTGGACACTCACAAGTCCATGGGACTGGATGGGATCCATCCTAGGGTGCTGAGAGAGCTGGCAGATGAGCTGGCCAGGCTGCTCTCCATCATTTTCCTCCAGTCCTGGCTCACCGGAGAGGTCCCAGATGACTGGAAACTGGCCAATGTGATCCCCATCCACAAGAAGGGTCGGATGGAGGAACCTGGAAACTCCAGGCCAGTCAGCCTGACCTCAGTGCCTGGGAAAATGATGGAGCAGATTATCCTGGCGGCAATAACTGCACACCTGCAGGATGGCCAAGGGCTCAGGTCCAGCCAACATGGATTTGGGAAGGGCAGGTCCTGCCTCTCCAACCTGATCTCCTTCTATGATCAGGTGACCCACCTGGTGGATGTGGGGAGGCCTGTGGATGTGGTCTACCTGGACTTCAGCAAGGCCTTTGACACCATCCCCCACAGCAAACTGCTGGCCAAGCTGTCAGCTCGTGGCTTGGACAGCAACACTCTGCCCTGGGTTAGGAAGTGGCTGGGGGGGCTGAGCCCAGAGAGTGGTGGTGAATGGTGCCACCTCCAGCTGGAGGTCAGTCACCAGTGGCATCCTCCAGGGATCAGTGCTGGGACCCAACTTCTTTAACATCTTCATTGATGATCTGGGTGAGGGGATTGAGATAGTCATCAGCAAATTTGCAGATGACACCAAGTTGGGAGCAGATGTTGGTCTGTTAGAGGGTAGAAGGGTCCTGCAGAGGGACCTCGACAGGCTGGACAGATGGGCGGAGTCCAATGGGATGGCATTCAACAAGGCCAAGTGCCAGGTGCTGCACTTTGGCCACAACAACCCCATGCAGAGCTACAGGGTGGGGTTGGAGTGGCTGGAGAGCAGCCAAACGGAGAGGGACCTGGGGGTGCTGATCGACAGCTGCCTAAACACGAGCCAGCAGTGTGCCCAGGTGGCCAAGAAGGCCATTGGCATCCTGGCCTGCATCAAGAATAGTGTGGCCAGCAGGAGCAGGGAGGTCATTGTGCCCCTGTACGCTGCACTGGGTAGGCGACACCTTGAGTCCCATGTCCAGTTCTGGGCCCCTCAATTTAAGAAGGACATTGAGACACTTGAACGTGTCCAGAGAAGGGCAACAAGGCTGGTGAGAGGCCTTGATCACAAGCCCTGTGAGGAGAGGCTGAGGGACCTGGGGTTGTTTATCCTGGAGAAGAGGAGGCTCAGGGGCAACCTCATTGCTCTCTACAACTACCTGAAAGGTGGTTGTAGCCAGGAAGGGGTTGGTTTCTTCTCCCAGGCAACCAGCACCAGAACAAGAGGACACAGTCTCAAGCTGCACCAGGGGAAGTTTAGGCTTGAGGTGAGGAGAAAGTTCTTCCCAGAGAGAGTTGTTCATTATTGGAATGGGCTGCCCAGGGAGGTGGTGGAGTCACCGTCCCTGGAGGTGTTCAAGTGGGGATTGGTGCCATGGTCTAGTCATGAGGTCTTGGGTGACAGGTTGGACTCAATAATCCTTGAGGTCTCTTCCAACCTTGGTGGTACTGTGATACTGTGATAGAAGGATAGTGGAGTTTTCCATATGTAGGGAAATAAGGAGGAGCAATAACAGAACCCTTGCTTTGGACTTCCAGAGGGCAGACCATGTTATTTAAGCAACTAATTTGGAGAGCACCCTGGATAGCAGTCCGTAAGAACCAAGGGTTCCAGGATGGTTGGTCCTACTTCAAACAGGAGCTCTTGAAGGCACAGGAACAGGCTGTGCCCACATGCTGAAACATGAGCTGGTGGGGAAGGCGACCAGCCTGGATGGGCAAGCAGCTCTTGAAGGAATTAAGGGAAGAAAAGGGGCTGTATTACCTTTGGAAAGGGGAGGAGGAAACTCGTGATACATTTAAGGATGTTATTAGATCATGTAGGAGAAAAATTAGAGAGGCAAAAGCCCAGTTAGAACTCAAGCTGGCCACTGCTGTGAAAGACAAGACCCACCTGGTGGATATGGGGAAGGCTGTGGATGTAGTCTACCTGGACTTCAGCAAGGCCTTTGATACTGTCCCCCACAGCAAACTCCTGGCCAAGCTGTCAGCCCATGGCTTGGACAGCAGCACTCTGTGCTGGGTTAGGAAGTGGCTGGAGGGCCGAGCCCAGAGAGTGGTGGTGAATGGTGCCACATCCAGCTGGCAGCCAGTCACTAGTGGTGTGCCCCAGGGATCAGTGCTGGGCACCATCTTGGAACGTGTCCAGAGAAGGGCCACGAGGATGATCAGAGGGCTGGAGCACCTCTCCTATGAGGACAGACTGAAGGAGTTGGGGCTGTTCAGCCTGGAGAAGAGAAGGCTCCGAGGTGACCTAATTGTGGCCTTCCAGTATCTGAAGGGGGCCTACAAGAAGGCTGGGGAGGGACTTCTCAGGCTATCAGGTAGTGATAGGACTAGGGGGAATGGAATGAAGCTGGAGGTGGGGAGATTCAGGCTAGATGGAGGAAGTTTTTCACCATGAGAGTGGTGAAGGCCTGGAATGGGTTGTCCTGGGAGGTGGTTGAGGCCCCGTCCCTGGAGGTGTTTAAGCCCTGTGGTGGTTTAGGCTGGGTGCTGGCCCGGATGCCACTGCCCAGACCACACCTGGGAGGTCCCAAGGGGTGGGCCCAGCCCAGGGGGGTGGTCACAGGAAACCAGGTATTCCATTCCCATGATGCCCTGCTCCCCTATAAAACATCCATGCGGGGTCTGCACTTCCTCTTTCGTCCCCTGCTGCTGCCTAGGTAAAATGGCTTGAGCTGCCTCCCTTGGGCCTGCCCAGGCCCAAGGCTGGGTTGGGAGGGGGGAGAAAGAGCCCTGGGGGGGTTGGGTGTACCCCCAGGTGGTGATGGGATCTCTCTCTCTCTTTGTCACGGTGCTTGTGGTTCTCGGTAAAACTTTCATTGTTCCTTTTTGTTTTTCTATTTAAACTTTCCATCACTTTTGCAATCTGTTTGTCTGAGTCGTTATTTCTGCCGGTGGTGGGAGGATTGCTCTCCCAAACCACGACAAGCCCAGGCTGGATGAGGCTCTGGCCAGCCTGAACTAGTGTGGGGTGTCCCTGCCCATGGCAGGGGGTTTGGAACTAGATGATCCTTGTGGTCCCTTCCAACCCTGACTGATACTATGATACTATGATACTATGATATCTTTATTGATGATCTGGATGAGGGCATTGAGTCAGTCATCAGTAGATTTGCAGATGACACCAAGCTGGGAGCAGCTGTTGATCTGTTAGAGGGTGGAGGGGCTTTGCAGAGGGACCTTGACAGGCTGGACAGATGGGCAGAGTCCAGCAGGATGGCATTCAACAAGTCCAAGTGCCGGGTGTTGCACATTGGCCACAACAACCCCATGCAGAACTACAGCCTGGGGTTGGAGTGGCTGGAGAGCAGCCAAACAGAGAGGGACCTGGGCATGTTGATTGACAGCTGGCTGACCATGAGCCAGCAGTGTGCCCAGGTGGCCAAGAAGGCCAATGGCATCCTGGCCTGCATCAAGAATAGTGTGGCCAGCAGGAGCAGGGAATTCATTGTGTCCCTGTACTCTGCATTGGTTAGGCCACACCTTGAGTACTGTGTCCAGTTCTGGGCCCCTCAATTTAAGAAGGACATTGAGACACTTGAATGTGTCCAGAGAAGGGCGACAAGGCTGGTGAGAGGCCTCAAGCACAAGCCCTGTGAGGAGAGGCTGAGGGAGCTGGGGTTGTTTATCCTGGAGAAGAGGAGGCTTAGAGGCAACCTTATTGCTGTCTATAACTACCTGAAGGGTGTTTTTAGCCAGGACGGAGTTGGTCTCTTCTCCCAGGCAACCAGCACTGGAACAAGAGGACACAGTCTGAAGCTGTGCCAGGGGAAGTTTAGGCTCAAGGTGAGGAGAAAGTTCTTCACAGAAAGAGCTGTTAGCCATTGCAATGGGCTGCTCACTGTCCCTGGAGGTGTTCAAAAAGGGGTTGGATGTGGCACTTGAAGCCATGGTTTAGTTAGTCATGAGGTGCTGGGTGACAGGTTGGACCTGAATATCTCTGTGGTCTTTTGCAACCTTACTGATTCTATGATTCGATGATTGGTCTCACAAGCAGTAGGTTGTTTCTCATTCACCACTGCCTCCAAGCAGAAGTGATTGAAGATGAGGTTGTCTTGCAGTCCGACAATTCTCATCATCTTTTCCTTATTGGCAATAACAGTTTTGGCCGAAACTCTTTATGTGGAGAAAAAGCTGAGAGGGATGGAAAATTCCCAGAATGCTGGGGTGAGAGGTGCAAGAGTCAAAGGGCAAACATCTGTCTCTGGAGTTTGAGTATTAGGGGACAGAGGGATATATTCTCAGCTGGAGTAGAGCAACATAGCTGTTGATTTTCCTGGAGCTAGAAGTTAGAAGTTATAATAGTTGAGGGTGTGTTTGAAGGGTTTTGGTTTTATACTGATTGGCTGAAGTCACAACTAGATAGGGCAACAAGGCAACGGTACTTTGAAGTGTTTCAAAGAAATGACCCTTTTAAATGAGTAAGTAGTCTTCTGGGAGTCTTTCTCAGTAGCTTGTTTAAACATTGTAGGTAACATTTCAACTCTACTGAATGGTGTATGTTGACCCTTTCTGAAAACTAAATCAGAAATTTTAAAATGCAGTAGATTTGTTCCTTGCTCTGGTTGCCCAAAACCTGTGAACTGATGGCTGGCCAAGGCCTTCCTGGAAATCAGATGAAAATATGGAAGTATCCCATGCTTATCAACTCATCACAACTCTATGGCAAGTATTTCAGTTAACAGTTTTAATGATTTCAGTTAACTATCTGCCTAATCAGAGCATTTTTGCAAGTGTATACAATGCATTTACATAAACAAAGAGTTAAAAGGCCAGTTACCTACACATTCTCCCACTGCCTACACGCATGCTTTTATGTGCACAATCCTGACTCACTGGATTGTAAAGGTTGATTTATTAGGATGACAGTGTAAGTTACTTGTGCAAAATTCTTTTGTTTTATTGATGGGATTCATTCCTTTCATTTCAAAGGTCATCCCAGGTGTAGGATGTGGATTTCCACTTCTCCTTAAGACATACTAGCCCTAGATTAAGTGTGCTAATGTCAGGTTACTTCCAATATACTCTAGACCTTCTAGATAACACAAACTACATATGTCTCTTTGATTTTGCAACTGATCCTGCAAGGATACTGAACCAGTTTCCAAATGATGATTGAAATAAATCTCCATGTGTTAGTTAGAGCTTTCTGGGTGTTAGTGAATGATTTTTTTTCTGTGAAGCAAGGCAGTGCTGTCCCTTGTACCATGCTGGCAGCTAGATAAGAATGGGATTTCCTTCTGCTGCTCTGTGTTGGTCCATGGTGCTGCAGGTCTATACCACACATAAAAGTTCCTTCTTTTTTTTCTGGTGCTTGCTGTCACTCCCATCCATTAAGTTTTACTTGTTTCACTATTAACTGAAGTGATCCAACTTAAATGTCTAAATGTAAGGAAAATAAATTATTTGTTCACTGGCTGCATTTTCCCAAGTACTTTTTTTTTCACCCTTCTGCAAGACATGGCCTAAGAAGCTTTGGATTTTTAACTTGACAGCTGACATTCACAAATACTTTTTGTACCCTGTTGCTATGGTTGAAGGCATTTATTAAATTCCTGATTTATTAAATCCCAGCTATACTGGGATGATGTCCTTGGAACCAGGGACTGGGAGCTTGGCTTCAACACTGGTCTGTAAAAGTCAAGCACAGGAGAGTCAAACAAAAGTTTGTGTTGCTTTTCCTTCCTTATTCCTTCTCCTTCATGCACAGCTCTTAAGGTAATGTGCTGTGATGTTCTGAGAAATGATCTGGAAAGTGATGTGATCATTAGTCATAACTGCTGTAGTTTGAACTGTCCCAGCAAGTTACAATACAATACAATACAATACAATACAATACAATACAATACAATACAATACAACAGGTTGGAAGAGACCTTCAAGATCATCACGTCCAACCCATCAACCAATCCAACCCACCTAAATACAATACAGTACAATACAGTACAATACAGTACAAAACAGTACAAAACAGTACAATACAGTACAATACAGTACAATACAACCCACCTAAACAACTAAAAAACTAAACCCTGGCACCAAGCACCCCATCAAGCAAATCTTTGTCTCAAATCTTTGTAAATCTTGACTATACTATTTGAAATGGAACCTAGATTTAATCTTACCTTTGAGAATGGTGTATGGTGTAAACCGGTTACCATATAAATCAAATGCAATAGTAGTGTGGTGAAGTTGCAGAGTTACTTGTCATCTTGCTTTCCCATTCAGTTTAGTTATCTGCAAGAGAAACTATTTTTCATTAACAAAAAAGCCAGGTAATTGTTATGCAGATACATCCCTGCTTATGAAAACTTTTTCTACATTTCTATAAGGAATTGCATGTTGTAAAAAATTGTGAATGTATCAAAATATGTTCAGAAAAAATACTGTGATGGATAACTTTGAGATGGTTCTAAGTTAGCCTCAGACACCCTTAACCACAAGAGTTTTACACCCAAAGAAATGAACAAATAGATCGTAACTGAATCTCAGTGATAAATACTTGCAAAATACCAAAGACCTCAGCTAACAATGAAGTACCAGTAGCTACTGTTGGGTACTTTAGCAACTGAGGCTGCCTATTATTGAGTGTATTCAGAACAGAATATTAACCAAAATGTAGTGACCTTCTTGTAGTACTGAGTCCATTTTTGAGATACTTCTGATAGAAGTGTTAGAATAATATACTAAGAAAAAAAGAGTAATTTTGGATGTAAGTGCCCTTCCCTTAGAAAAACTGTTGTAGATCAAAGAAAATATCAAGCAAACAAAATATGTACTTGTCTTGATAACTACCTGAATGTGACATTTAAACAATATATTAAACCCAGAAAACTCCACTCAGAAAACACAGAAATTAACAATTAATTTTCTGATTTTTTTTTCTATCCCCTTTCACTTCTTTTTGACTGAAACTAATATTCAGTGTTGTGGATAGTTTTAAATACCTCCAAAGAACCCATCTCTTAACTTTTCCTTTAAAGTCATTACAGGCACTGAATGAAGACTCACTTTGATAGGTGAGGCAAAGCCTGAAAATTAATCTCTGCTGAAATAATTTAGTGGTATCAAAATTCTAGTCACAAAGTTTAGGAGGGACAGCAGTAGGAAAGCAGATACTTGCTTTTAGTCACAGCGGCTCCAGAGAGCCATTGTATCAACTTTGCAAAGTTAGGGCAGACTGTCCATCTGCAACAGTCCTACAGATCTCCATCAGTGCCGTTATGATTAGTACCATGACTTCAGATGGCTTTACAGTTCCTTTACATGTTTATCGTCATAAAATTATTTTGAGTGAGAGAAGTGCTATCCCTTTGTGTTTGTGGTGAACTCAGGCACAGATGGTGGGAGGATATACTTTGCCTACATTTATTCAAGTTGGTCACACAAGACTTCCTTTGTACTTTCACACTTCACTTTAGGATGTGGTTCATCTGGTTTGTTTTAAATGAGATACACTGCATGACTAGCTGAGCTATGTGATTGCCAGGAACACACCTAACCAGACAAGGTAATGGCCAGTGACTTAGAGTAAAAAGACTTCTAGTTTCTATGCCTCTTTGTACCTAAAAACCTCATGGGTTTGAGTAGCATTGACATTGTACTAGGTGATACAGGAGGCCTGTGGCAGAGCAGTGGTGTTTACTAAAGCTGGAGACAGCCTCAATATACAGTTCCAATGAATTATTTAGTGGGGTCACTGTTGAAAGATCTCCTTAACAGCAATAACTGAGCAGCTGGAGACACTATCTCATTATTGCTGGATCAGCTGCAAACTGTCAGCAAGGCATGTGCAGCCAGATGGGAAAGCTCAGCAGTGACACACATTGCCAAGTGCGGATGAGACTCATGTAAATGTGTAGGGAATCAGGAATTCAGGTTCATTGTCGTCCTTCGACAGAAATGTCTTCTCAATGTAGTGCAGTCTTGGCAGTTAAAGCCTGAACCCTAATATGAAAGTATTGCCCTCAGCTCTTTCTTAATGTGAAAACAGTTTTTATGTAATTCTAGCTTCCTGCATGCTAGGCTGTATGTTCTGTAAAAGTGAAAAAGCCGTAGTGTGTGTGGGAAGGTGGTGCAAGTAACTGGCATAATCAGTGTAGAATTATGATGTTTATTTCCTTTTTTTAAAACCTATTTTATTTTACAGGTCACAAAGGAATAGTCCTGCATGTGGCCCTGAGCCCAGATCAGAGCAGGATCTTTTCTGTTGTGGCTAATGGAGTAGCTTGTCTGTGGAAATATGAGTCTGGGGAGAGCAAGAACAGGAGCAAGGTATTTTGTAATGGTTATCTCAGCTCATTCTTGTGACTTATTTTCCTTGAAAGCAAGTGATTAAAAGTACTGAGCCCATTCCATAGTTCAAAATAAGTGTGTTCCTTCCAACGGAAATATGGCAAAAGATAGTACTTTTTTTTTCAAGAGAAAACAATTTCCCCCATCAGTCGATCATGTGAGCTGTTTGCATCTTGTCTTACTTACCCTAGGGGAAGAATATGCTAACTCTGAAGAATAACATCATATTCATTTTCATTAAACTAGCAAGTAGGGATGAAATCCACCCTGTGTCAAATGCCAGCATTAAAGTCGTAGGTCCTGCTTTTAGCTGTGACTCTTGTAAGTAGTTCCACATCTTTGTGTTCACATGCCAATTCCAGTGAATTGCTTCAAATCTTGTAAGAGCTAGGATCAACACAAACTGGTCCAAAGGTCTGCATTGTTCTGTATGTCACATAGATAATAATACAGATTCTGTCTACGTATTTCCAGAGATCTAGGTCAAATATGTAACTGCAACTTAGTACAAATGATTTATTGGAAATTCTCTGTTGTTATCATAGTGGTAATGATAACTAGCATAATTATAAATATGTTTTTATTGAATTTTGAATTGTTCCCTTTCCTACTATGTGTGACTGATTGAAAATATAAATCATTGCATAATTCTGTTATTATACATAATTATGTAACCAACTGGTTAATAAGCCAGATGGACATAAGCAAAGGAGCATGCTGTTTGGATCAAACATAACAGTTCATTCTTCCTTTAAGCAGTTTAATTCTGGCTGTTAGAAAACCTGTCATTTGTCACCATCCTATGGATTTTGTTAGTGCTCACAAGGACCAAACCTCTTGGAATTCAATAGATGCCAAACCAATTTGTACACCATCAGCAGGTGAATAAGGATGTCATGACTGGTCTTCAGATGCTATTTAGATGCAGCCTGGTAGTGCTATTTCAAGCATGTTCTAACCACAGAGATCTTTGAAATAGTTTGTGGGTTTTTTTGTTTGTTTTGTTTGTTTGTTTTTTCTTTCATTATTAGTAGAATCATAGAATGATACAATTATTCAGGATGGAAGAGAGACATGGAATCATCAAGTCCAACCATTAACCCTGCTCTTAAAGGTTCATCCCTAAACCGTATGCTCAAGCATCACATCTAAATGACCCTTAAACACATCCAGGATTGGTTACTCAAACACCTCTCTGGGCAGCCTGTCCCAATGTCTTGCTACTCTTTCTGTGAAAAAAATTTTCCTAATGTCCAGTCTAAACCTACCCATTGAAGCTTGAGGCCATTCCCTCCTGTTCTATCATTAATTACCTGTAAGAAGAGACCAGCACCAACCTCTCAACAACATCCTTTCAGGTAGTTGTAGAGAGTGATGAGGTCTCCCCTCAGCCTCATCTTCAAACTAAATAGCCCCAGCTCCTTCAGTTGCCCTTCACAAGGTTTATTGTCCAGGCCCTTTACCAAATTTGTTGTACTCCTCTGCACTTGCTCCAGCACCTCAACATCTCTCTTGTATTGAGGTGCCCAAAACTGGACACAATACTCAGGGTGTGACCTCACGAGTACCAAGTACCAGGGGACAATGACCTCCCTACTCCTGTTGGTCACACTATTTCTAAGACAGGTTGGGATGCGATTGGCTTTCTTGGCCACCTGGGCACACTGCTTGGTCATATTCAGCAGCTTGTCAATTAGAACCCCCAGGTCCCTTTCTTCCAAGGAGCTGTAGTGTTGCATTGGGTTCTTGTGGCCCAAATGCAAGAATGATGAGATGAACCTGGACCTGAGCAAAGCCTTTAACACTGTCCTACACCACATCCTGGTCTCCAAGCTGGTTAAGCATGGGTTTGATGGGTGGACCACCAGATGGATAAAGAACTGGCTTGATGGCCGCACCCAGAGTGGCTGTCAATGGGTCCATGTCCCAGTGGAGGCCAGTGACAAGCGGAGTCCCTCAGGGATTAGTCCTGGGACCAGTCTTGTTCAACATCTTTGTGGGTGCCATGGACAGTGGCATTGAGTGCACCCTCAGCAAGTTTGCTGATGACACCAAGCTGTGTGGTGCAGCAGACACGCTGGAGGGAAGGGATGGCATCCAGAGGGACCTTGACAGGCTGGAGAGGTGGGCACAGGCCAACCTCATGAGCTTCAACAAGACCAAGTGCAGGGTCCTGCATCTGGGTCAAGGCAATCCCAGGCACAAATACAGGCTGGGCAGTGACTGGCTGGAGAGCAGCCCAGAGGAGAGAGCCTTGGGGGTGCTGGTGGACGAGAATCTCAACAGGAGCTCTCAATGTGCACTTGCAGCCCAGAAAGCCAATCAGATCCTGGGCTGCATCAGGAGAAGTGTGGCCAGCAGGTCAAGGGAGGTGATTCTCCCCCTCTACTCAGCTCTGGTGAGGCCCCACCTGGAGTACTGCGTCCAGTTCTGGAGCCCCTATTACAAGAGGGATATGGACATGCTGGAAGGTGTCCAGAGAAGGGCCATGAGGATGATCAGAGGGCTGGAGGACCTCTCCTATGAGGACAGACTGAAGGAGTTAGGGCTGTTCAGTCTGGAGAAGAGAAGGCTCCGAGGTGACCTCGTTGTGGCCTTCCAGTATCTGAAGGGGGCCTACAAGAAGGCTGGGGAGGGACTTCTCAGGCTATCAGGTAGTGATAGGACTAGAGGGAATGGAATGAAGCTGGAGTTGGGGAGATTCAGGCTAGATGGAGGAAGTTCTTCACCATGAGGGTGGTGAAGGCCTGGAATGGGTTGTCCTGGGAGGTGGTTGAGGCCCCATCCCTGGAGGTGTTTAAGACCAGGCTGGATGAGGCTCTGCCCACCCTGATCTAGTGCGGGGTGTCCCTGCCCATGGCATGGGGCTTGGAACTAGATGATCCTTGTGGTCCCTTCCAACCCTGACTGATACTATGAAACTATTAAATGTCTTAAGCTCAGAAAGCCATGTTGCTCATATTTTTTCTTCCATGATGGAAAAGTATGTAGGATATTTCCTGTGACTTCCTAGGGAAGAATAGGAGATTGTGGGAGTAGAACAGTATCAGCCCATGGAAAAGTATGCTGTGATGCATGAAAAGAGACAGTGTTAACATAGAAAGAAGTATCTCTGGAAATGAATGTGAAACTATCATGTCTTCAGTTCTCATCATTTTTTAAACCTCATCTGCTCTTCATAAACCATGTGGTTCCTAACTTATGGTTTCTCATGTCATCTCATGTGGTCTTCATGTTAGAAAAAGGGGACACTGATCATCAATTGAGAAATGACTACCAAGAAGTTGATGTCTAAATATGGGAAACAACATACACTGTGCTTGTCTTCCAAGATGAGCATATTTGTTGCAGCAGATTGTATTAAGCATTCAGAATATGATGTAAATATTTTAAATAAATCTTCTAAAAGATTAAAAAATATTTCCCCCTTTTTTTAATGGAAAAAAAAAGGTGTAGAACTAGTCTCTTTCTTCATATATTTTTTGGGTTGTCCCACAAATTCTCTTTCTTTGGACACTACTAGAATGATAGTGGTTTGCCAGATATAGGAGGAGGTGTATAAAAGAGGGTAGGGTGCTGTGGTAGAGAAGGAGATGGTCAATATTGAAGTTGTGCATAATTTTTTGGATGCTCAATTGTCAAAATAAGAAAATTAATTTCTTTCAGACTGAGAAGTGTTCACCTCTGTTAATTATTCTTGTTCATCATTGAGTGGTCAGGCTATTGTCCCAGAAGTATTGTAACATGATATCTAAAAGTGGGAGAACAGGTCACTCATTTAAGTAGAACTAACCAGCAGCCCATAAATATAAGAGAATCTTGCATGTGTGTGATGTGTAGCTGTCTTCTGCAACCATGCCTGAAAAAATATTGAAGTATGCATTTAAATTCCAGACTAGTCTGGACTGAAAAGAAATATACACTGGGTTAACTTTTCTGGATCTGCTCCTTTTCTAGATAGATTTATTTACTGCCAGGTTCCTTCACATAGCAAGTATCTATCTTTCTGTAATAGGAATTTAAGGACTTGAGTAGGCAGCATAATTCTGCTTCACTAATCTTTTGCAGATAATGTTGCTGATGAATACTTGCAGGTACAGAGTACGCAGTTGCTGCAGTGTGCATAATTGCCTCTTTCTGACAGTGCAGAGGTTTTAACATATGAAGTCTTGGGAAAAATGTGTAATCTTGACTTCCTCCCTGTAACATATGGCATATTTTTAGCTCACCGCCTGTTACTTGCCTGGTATATTGGTCAAACCCAGATGGATGCAGAAACCAGAACCCATTTCTAAGAGGTCAGGTTGTCAGGAGCAGGGAGGTCATTCTGTCCCTGTGCACTGCACTGGTTAGGCTGCACCTTGAGTCCTGTGTCCAGTTCTGGGCCCCTCAGTTTAGGAAGGATGTTGACTTGCTGGAACGTGTCTAGAGAAGGGCAATGAAGTTGGTGAGGGGTTTGGAACATAAGCCCTATGAGGAAAGGCTGAGGGAGCTGGGGTTGCTTAGCCTGGAGAAGAGGAGACTGAGGGGTGACCTTCTTGCTCTCTACAACTACCTGAAGGGAGGTTGTAGCCAGGCAGAGGTTGGTCTCTTCTCCCAGGCAGCCAGTACCAGAACAAGAGGACACAGTCTCAGGCTGCGCCAGGGCAGGTTTAGACTGGATGTTAGGAAGAAGTTCTATACAGAGAGAGTGATTGCCCATTGGAATCGGCTACCCGTGGAGGTGGTGGAGTCACCTTCATTGGAGGTGTTCAGGAGGAGACTTGATGGGGTGCTTGGTGCCATGGTTTAGTTGTTTAGGTGGGTTAGATTGGTTGATGGGTTGGACGCAATGATCTTGAAGGTCTCTTTCAACCTGGTGTATTGTATTGTATTCTGCATCTGAGGTTTGTATACACTAAAAGGCTGAGCCTCCAGAGGTGGTACAGGATATTAAGGTACAATACAGGTTGCCTAAATTCAGTCTTTCATCCCCACAGTCCTGTCCCGGGTGAAACACTATACAGTGTATTGAATCCAAAACTTAGGGAGAAAAGTAATTTCTACAAGAGGTCATGGCCCAAGCAGTGGAGAAATGATGGTTTGTTAGTGTGATCTCAAAGTGCAAAAACTCAGGTGACCATGCCAGTGTATGCTCACTTCAATCAACAATACCCTTTATTTTTTGCCCATAAGATGGCATGAAATAGGTAAGAAAAAGTGAGAGGAGAAAGATAAAATAAAATGAAGAGAGAAAAGAGAAAGAGGCTTATAGCTATGACCAATGTGAGGGTCCAAAAACATCTCTCTGGTCCTGGGTCCAGTCCTGCTGGTTCTTCTGTTCCTTTCTTGATCCTGGTGGGGGAAAGCTCTTCAAGTCCTTTTGCTAGGGTGACGTCTTTTATTGCCAATTTCACACCTGTCAATGTCCAAATTCCTCTTCTCTCTACCCCTCATGGCCCCCACTAGTAAGGCTTCCACACGTGCCCAAGAAGGAGTGACCAAGGTGTGGTCTGGGCCCAAGGAGCCATGACCAAGGTGTAGTCTGCCTTGGAGGTGGGTAGCCTTAGGCCAGCAGGTGTGTTTTAGTACTCTAATGACATCTTAATGAGCAGAGTTCACTAAGGTTCATGGTTCCCCTAGCAACACCAGGGCATCAATCCCTTTTGGCAGTAGTTATGGTTCTCTGTTCTGAAGCAATAATTGTGGACAGTGGAATTGTCTGTCATACTTGACAGGTATGGATTGTTGGTACCAGATAGGCCTCTTTCCATGGGACCTGCATCTGCAAATCTATGGAGACTATATTCCATTGTACAGGCTCAGTAACTTAATTGGTAATTTATTATGGAGCAGGCCACTGCAAATGCATAGATTTTGGGGTATGGAGGTCCTGATTCCTCATGTCAATGATGAGACTGATAATGCTCTTTGGACTACTCTTTACAAGTGCATGTGTATGCTGATATGGGAAAGCGATTGTCTGTCCGTAGTGCAATCAAATGGATGAAAGAAACTCAGGTTGAGGATTTTTTTGTCCCCCCTCATGTGAAGTCACTGGTCTCTCACAGACAATTCCCTGTTCTTCAGATGATCATCTTCAGATGATCTGACTTGATGCTGCCTACATAAATCTTGCGTTCATTTTTCCCAGGTATCTCATACAGCCACAATGAGAAAGATTTGGTACACGCTAAATATCACAATAAAGTAAAATGATTGTAACTTTTTTCTTAGCTGGTGTATAGACATGTATGGGTTCTAGCCCATAGTGGTGATGTTGTACTGGGAATGAGTGCATACTTCTTGATCAGAAAAAGTTTCTGATGAAAACTCAGTTTGTCTTCTTGCTCTTCGGCCTTTTTTGTTTTCCTCCCCCCTTCCTCAGTTTCCACTACTGGCAGTGGTGACAGAGACTCGAATGTTCTGTTTACCATGTAAGTCCAGTTCCACTGGCTCATTTTGCATGATTAACATAACAGTCATGTTAAAAAAAAAGAAGTTTTGAAAGTACTTTGGGTTACATCCTAAATCTCAAGCTGGAGGAAGAAGGAAGCACATTTCTTTATGCACTGTAAACCTCTTTTTGGTCAGAACCTCCCCTCTCTGGTCTCTTGAGGATCTGCAACACATGGGTCAGAATTACTGTCTGAAAAGTGATATGCTTTGAGTGGGACAAGGATGCTGCCTGTCACTTCTAGGGAAGAGGAAGCAGTAAGATCAAAAGAATGCTAGAGCAGAATGAAAGAAAGAAAGTGAAAAAATGGGCAAAGAATAAGTAAATTAAATATGGGCAGAATGAAGTAGCCCTAGGTGATCAGCTGTCTTGAAGATCAGCTACAGATTTTTCACCTAATAGATAAGGATATTTTTACATTCTGAAAGTTTTTTGAATCAGTTGTTTATGAGCAAGGATTTGGTAGATTGCATGAGCAGAAAAAGTCTGGACTTGCTTGTGTCCTGTATGTTTAAAGAGAGAATCAAAGTCATGACTTTGGTTGTCAGTACAAGCCAGTGGAGCAAATTCTCCACTCAGTTTCACTGCTGCGGTCTACTTGGCTGGGAAACTTTCTCTTTGCTCCTGCTTTCCTTCTGTGTTTGTATGCTTGTTTGTATGTTCAGCCCAAGTCAAAACAAACATTTCAGGAATAAGAATAAGGAGTGTGAAAAGTTCTGACTGTGAAATGTTTGTAATGGACAGAAAACAGAAAAGATGTTTACCACCAAAACTTTACAAGGTCCTTGTAGTTTAGGCCTTCTTTCTTATTCCCATCATTATTCTTCTGTGACAAAACTACCATTTCTTCTTGTCAAGACCAGGTGTAGGCACTTGCATAAAAATGTTTTAGTCTGTATTTTCTCATGTGTGTAAAACACGATGAACTGAGCAATCATTTTAAATCAAAATCAAAGCAAGATTTCTTCACCCTCTAGCTAATGTCTACTTCTGAATAAAAACCTGCAAAGCAGCACAAAATAAAAACAAGCCCTTTTTGAGGTGTTTGTGGCATTGAAAATGCCCAAGACTGTTAACACAGAGATGGTCAGAAACATTTTTACAACAGATTTGTTTGCTGTTTGACAAATGGTGTTGCTACCATAAAATTCAGATCATTGTATGTTATGAACAGTGCTTTTATCCTGCAGGTGAGACACTTTCTGCCATTTCTCTGGAGGATGGATTTTTAGCTGATTTACTAACATAATGTTGCTAATATTGGTGTGTTCTGCAAACATATTGCACATTCAAAACCTTATGTACACACGGATGAACTGTACAGCAACAAAAGGAAAACTATCCACATAAACTGACAACTGCAAGCACTAAAATTTATTGCCATTTTAAAAATTAAATGCAAAGTACATAAAGGGATGAAATCTAGAGGTAGGAAATACGAGACAGCTAGGAAATGCACACTTTTTTATATCCCCAAACCAAATTCAGTTGCTGAAACTACCTGAGTTCTTCTGGACAAAAACTAGTAAGTGTTCCAGGTGTCTGGAGGTGTACCTAGCATCTCACTGACTTTCAGGTTTATTTTTTTGCCAAAGCCCATATATGGAAGACTGCAGCATATAGTCAGCATGCAGTGGTGATACAAACAACTGGACTAGATTTTTGGTCAGAAATACTCATACATGTAGAGCTCAGTCTTAATGTGCAACACATGAATGTTGGAAGCTGAGTCACAAATTCATGTTGAATAATTCCAGTATAAGCTGACAGTGTAAGTTACAAATGATGTTGTACTAGAGCTCTGTAAGATCACACCTGTCCTGAAAACAGATGTTAAGTATTTTCAGCTACAAGGACATCAAGCTGCTAACATTCAGTAATGTCAATACCTCTTATCAGTATAACGAAACTGCACTTAAACATGTATTTCAAAGCTAGATGTTGTTACGCAAGTACAATGCAGGAAATGACTTGGTCAAAACCCTGTCTATTAGGCTCCGCCTATGGTTTTCCTTATCCACAGAAGATACTGCTTTGTGAGTCGAGTATAGACACCAGGGCCATCAACAGCACCGCATTTATGTGACTTTCCGAAGGAAGTGATTCCTTTCATCACATTGTTGCACCTTAAAGGTCCACCGGAGTCCCCCTGGAAAAAAGGAATAAAATTTGTCATTGAAATCTACAAAAGCAAAAAAAAAAAAAAGTTTTTTACAAAAAATCTGCACCAATTTCATGGAGGAAATAAGAATGTAGGCAGTGATCATGTCGATTGTTGTTTTTTATTTTTTTTAAATCCTTGGAAGTTAATGTTTCTGTTAGGAAACAAAGAAAAAGGCTTCAATCTGATCTTTCAAGTGTGGGCAATGAGGAATGAATCTACCTCGCTGCTAAGGAACAGTTAGTCTTTTTGTGTATGGAAAAGAAAACAGGGTTGGACACTTCCTTCTTGACAAGCAGAAAGTAGAAATTGGTACTTATTTTTGTAAATTTACTAATTCGATATTTAAATATTTTTAAATGTAGTAGTTCTTCCACAGTTGTGCATTTAACCTGGGGCTCAGCAAAACTTGTTTTAAAGCCCCCTGACATCACAGTTGTTCCACTGAGGTTAGCTTCTGGAGAATGCACTCATATGCTATTTTGCAGAGATTTTTCTATTAAAACCATTTTATTCAAGAAAATAACAGCTGTCTGACACGCCTGAATACAACCACAGCATCCGAAGCCTATGAAAGTAATTTGTCTATCAGAAGTTCTGATGTTAAGGTTTAGAAGGATGAGCCTTAGTAAATTCAGTAGTTTTTAGTAAAATGATTTATTGACCTGAAGAGAGGCAGAAATCACAAATGTGTAAAACTTAGTACTTTATATTTTAGGTTTTATGCAATATACTTACATTACATGAATCCTTTCCTCCTTTCGTACTTCCTGCACAAATCATGTTGGATGTTATAACAGGTTTGTTATTATAATGCCTTTTGTCATTGCAGATTTTTCTACTGATGATAGTGACATTGACCTCCTTCAGGGTATCAGAAGGCACATTCTGATAATTTTGAGTTGCCCCCCATCCTGCTACTGTGCAAATTGTTCCTGGTTTAGGATCGTCATCTGAGGTAGGCAGGGGAATAAGTTGTACAGCTTTACCAAGTCTTGCTCTTTTCTGAAGCTGCAGAAGATATGGAAAGTTATTATTATGGGACAGAGTCTAAGAGAGGCCCACAGGTTAACTGTTGGATCATTTCTATTATAGTAATGGGGGATTACTGCAAGCCCTTCTTGAAATCCCTCACTTCTTTGTGACAGGTTTTATGTAATCATTGTAAGAGTGAGGACAACAAGTATTCTTTGTAAAAAAACCCTCAAACTTTAGCCTCTGTTGAAATATTAGCTCTTAAAAATACCCTATTTTACTTCTCGGGCTCTCAGGCCATTGGGAGGACGAAATAACAGTAATCACTGAAGCTGGCAAAACTCAGAACTGGAGAAGACAATTTTAGTTAGAACAGGGTTTTTCTGGCTGGTTTTGTTTGTTTGGTGTTGTTTTTAAAAAAAAACTTTTTTCCAAGCAGAATATTAGAGTTTTAAACCAGAACATTTTTACTGTGAAATATGCTTCCCCCCCCCCCAGCTGTGGACAGCTTTTATTGTTTCACTGAAAAGCCAGAAACGGAAATAGTCAAGCTCCAGAATTTTTCTACTTCTAGAATTGCCATGCATTACAGTAACTGCTGATCGCCTTAGTCTGTAGTTCCTCAGTCTGCTGGATTAGCAGACCAGACTATGTTACCCCAGAAAAAAAGGTCACCATTTTCTTTCACAAGAAGCGAAAAATCCAGTGCATTGTGGAAGATGCATATTCCATAAATGATGCGTACCTGAAGCAGCATAATGTCATTTTCCTTAAAACTGGGATTGTAGCATGGGTAAGGAATGTGTTTTGCAATCTGAAAAACCTGTATTTCTTTTTCTTTTTTTTTTCTGTGTAGTGAATGAGCTCCAAGAATAACCTTGCCTCGTGTCCTGAGAAGAGAGACAACATTGTTACTGGGATTCACTTGCTGTAACTCCATATATGATTTCTGCTGATAAATGTGGCACTGTGGCTGCTGCAGAGTCTCTTGTCACACCAAAAAGGCAACTGTAATTTAGAGAAATATAAAAAGTTACCCTGTTTTTACAGGTAACTTTTGCTGAATCAGAATTATTCCTATCCTACTCTCTGTTTCCCAGACATAGACATGGCTCAGGCACTTGACTCTGAACCTAATCCTTCTGTTTCACTTTGGAAACTAAATGAGGGGTGGATGCATCAGACTTGCTGTTGGTACTGGTCTCACCAAGTACTGAGCAGTGCTGAATGTGAGAATATTCATTGTGCAGATGTGTAGGATGGCCCTCATTTGCATTGTACTCTAGCAACCTGGAGAAAGTGATTGTTTTCTTCAGCTATTAAGAGCTGACTGTCGACTGACCATTATTTGGCTGATTATTGTATTTTCTCTTAAAAGCCACCTAATTTGGAAACACTCTTTACCATATGCTTACAGGACGTCTTTTTGGCCCTATGCTCTGTTTGTAGTAGGTCACATAGAGCTCCCTGTTTGTACAGGGACAGGAAAGATAGATTCCTCTAATGTCTACAGAGCCTAGTGATTCACTGATTCTGGGCAGGCCATTGACAGAGCCTGTGTGAGGTCTGGCTTACCAGCAGCTCTAGTCCCCTTCACAAAGGCAAGGGGTAGGAGGTGTCATTTAAACCTCAGTCTTGCCTTGCTGAGGGACTTTCTGGCACCAAATAGTAATTTGCATCCTGAGTCAGACAGGTTGAAGAAAGGCACCCAGTACCTCTCAGTGTCTCCTGTCCTCTGTCTCAAGGATTTTTGCTCCTGTACAACTGAATGCTATCTGTCTTTTACAGAACAAAATGACAAGAATTCTTTTTTTTTTTCCTGAGGAGCTATTTAGACTGACCAGTCCTCTGCTCTAGTGCATTGGTTGACTGAGAAAACAGTGGATAAACCTTTCCCCCAGATTCACTACCTCAGTGTTGCTATTCAGGGCATGCATGCAGCTAGAATCTTATATCTCTGCAGAAACATTGATGATCAGAATATCTTGTTATTTTTTTACTCATTTGAAGCCTATTTGTGAATATAACTTATAAAACACAGTAACTGGAACACAATCATGGTCATGCTGAAATGCACAAACCCAACAGTAAAATTAACTATCCTTCTTGAAAAGTCACCAGATACTAATGGCAGTCTCAGTAAGGACACTCAGATACTCACTACAGACAACCAGTGTAAGAACTTACACATCACAGTGGGCAGCTGTTAGCACCCAATCTTCTTTGATCAGAGCTCCTCCACAAATAGATTTTCCATTTGCTCCTTTGATTAGGGCCATAAATGGTCTTGAGTGTGGTACTACTTCACTTCCTCCAATGATATCCACACACAAACCTAAAAAATAAATAAGCCACAATACACACAGCTGGGCTAATGAATACTACATGACACTCAAAGTCTCTTAGGAAAAACAGATGATGTAATTGCAAAGCATACAGACAAAGATGTATGTACAGATGTCACAATGCTGGTCTTTCAGGGTAGACTTTTAAAATTGCTCAGCACTACGACTTCTCTGTTTTAGTAAGATCCAAATTAGATCAATGGGGTGAGTTTTGCCAAGAAAACCATCAAAGCACCAAAGTATTGTTGTTTTTTCTTTTCTTGATCCTTTATGGTTTATTTCTTAACTTTCATTGTGAGTAACAACCTCAGATCTGCCACATGATAAATATTGACAACATGTGGACTTATGTGGACAGCTGGAAAATGATCTATGTAGTATAAGATACGTTAGATGTTATCATAAAACCAGAAAATCCAGAGAATAATGTATGCCTTGGAAGAGAGAGATCAGATACCATTATGCAAACCCCTCAGAACTCTTCTAAGTAGTTGGGCTTCTGTGCAGCTTCAGTTGATACTACCCATTCAGAAATTATTTTGCTTGTATGAAAGATCAAATAGATAAAGACAGGGGAAAAATAATAACTCAAATAATAATTGTGACCACTTCCTTTACATTAATACATATTGACTGTCCTGATTAGAACTGGAACTTTGTATGTCAGCATTTACTTTCAAAAGGATTGTATTTGGCACTTACCTCCATGAAATATCAGGAAAAAGACAGCAGCAGAGGTGGACAAAGTGAAGAAAGCTCCCATGGTTTCCATCTGGTGCTCTCCCTTATTCACTGTGATATATATATATATATATATATATATATAAATGAAAAGGATGTGGGTTTTGGTTTTCCTCTTAAGGATATTTGGCGTTTGTAACTGTGACGGGGCAAAAAAACCTCCCCAACAATTTGTCTTCCAGCAGAAGTGTTAGTGAGAAACCGCATCATCTGTTATGTGAAGACAGGATCTGGCCCCCATCTGCAGCATTTGCAGAGACCTAATATATGCATACTGGAGCAAAGCCTTGCAAGCCACGGTGCTACACAGTGGGACCTAGCTCATAGAAATTTAGGCTTGATTCATTTGCCCACATGAAGATACAAAGTTTCATTTCAGACACCCCAAGTGGCCTCCAGGTTATAGTGAATACGAGTCCAGCCCACTGCACAAGAGGTATTTATCTAAGCTGTTTGAGACACCCTCAGGCATGTGCTCTTTTCAGCATCTGATCACAGTATCACAGTATCATAGTATTGCTAAGGTTGGAAGATACCTCGAAGATCATCGAGTCCAACCTGTCACCACAGACCCCATGGCTAGACCATGGCACCAAGTGCCATGTCCAATCCCCTCTTGAACACCTCCAGGGTCGGTGACTCCACCACCTCCCGGGCAGCCCATTCCAATGGTGAATGACTCTCTCGGTGAAGAACTTTCTCCTCACCTCGAGCCTAAACTTCCCTTGGTGCAGCTTAAGACTGTGTCCCCTTGTTCTGGTGCTGGTTGCTAGAGAGAAGAGACCAACCCCTTCCTGGCTACAACCTCCCTTCAGGTAGTTGTAGAGAGCAACGAGGTCACCCCTGAGTCTTCTCTTCTCCAGGCTAAACAACCCCAGCTCCCTCAGCCTCTCCTCATAGGGCTTGTACTCAAGGCCTCTCACCAGCCCTTTTGCCCTTCTCTGGACACGTTCAAGTGTCTCAATGTCCTTCCTCAACTGAGGGGCCCTGAACTGGACACAGTACTCAAGATGTGGCCTACCCAGTGCAGAGTACAGGGGCACAATGACCTCCCTGCTCCTGCTGGCCACACTATTCTTGATGCAGGCCAGGATGCCATTGGCCTTCTTGGCCACCTGGGCACACTGCTGGCTCATGTTCAGGTGGCTGTCGATCAGCACCCCCAGGTCCCTGTTTGGGAGCTCTCCAGCCACTCCAATCTCCAACTTTGCACTGGATGAGCATTCATTTAGCACTGAGTGTGGTTTTAGTGGACTAGAGGTATAATACCATTTGAAGCATCTTAAGATGTCTTAGGACTGCCTCCTGGTGCATGGGTCTTCTGCAGCTGCCATGTCAGATTAGCCATGTGCCTGTGTCTGGTAAATTCAGGATATCTCAAACCTTATTGCTCTCTACAACTACCTGAAGGGAGGTTGTAGACAGGCAGAGGTTGGTCTCTTCTCCCAGGCAGCCAGTACCAGAACAAGAGGACACAGTCTCAGGCTGCGCCAGGGCAGGTTTAGACTGGATCTTAGGAAGAAGTTCTATACCGAGAGAGTGATTGCCCACTGGAATCAGCTGCCCGTGGAAGTGGTGGAGTCACCTTCATTGTAGGTGTTCAAGAAGAGGCTTGATGGGGTGCTTGGTGCCACAGTTTAGTTTCTTAGTTGTTTAGGTGGGTTGTATTGTACTGTATTGTACTGTATTGTATTTAGGTGGGTTGGATTGGTTGATAGGTTGGACGCGATGATCTTGAAGGTCTCTTCCAACCTGGTGTATTGTATTGTATTGTATTGTATTATCACTAAATGCTGACTTTTAGGCAACTGAATTGAGTCCCAAAAACTGAGTAGAACTTGTTAGAACCTTGTAAAGGCACAGTTCCTCACTTCTAAATATATACCTAAATAATAGAAATTACATTCATCATTATTAAATAATTTAGAATATCAAATACCCTGTTAAGTAACAAAGTGTATTCACTGAAGTGTCCCTACCACACAGTCTTGAAGGCTTCTTGGAGACTTGAGCCCTACTAGAGTCAGCCTGAAGAACCTTAGCTGGGTGAGCCTGATGTGAGTTTTTATCTGTAGACTTCAGACAGACAGCTGGCTCAAATTTGCTGATGCACTCTCTTCTGGGACAGCAGGTAATTGTTGGTGATTTCTCTGAAGAAGGCAGATGTGGAGATATTTTTAGAGATTCCAGAGCTGTTTGTCATTGATGTGGCTCACCAGAGACACTGTCACCTTCGAGATAGGATGATTGATTTGCACATAATCAGCCTCCAGTTTTGTACCCAAATACTTTTGTCAGAGTGCCCCCTTCAGTTCATAGTTTATACAGATGAGGCTGAAAATTTGACATAGAATTTTAGGGTGTGCAGGGCATTGTTTGGCTCCCCCAGACCAGCAGGGCAGCGGCACCGTTCGGTTCCGAGCTGGCGCCTAGCCAGCCCCGGTAGAAGCTCCAGCCCGCGCGCGCCCCGGGGCGGTGTCAGAGCGGTGCACGTGGGTGGTGGCTGCCGTTCAGGAGCGCAGCCCCGCAGGGCGCGCGGGGAGGGCCCGCGCTCGGGTCGTGTGTGCTGAGGGCGCTGGGAGCTGCCGGTTCCGCATGGGGACCGGTGGGTGGCGGGGACCGGCGTCCCCGCGCTTTGCACCCAGGGGCTGAGATCAGCTTCCCAGGCCCAGTTCTTCTGGGAGAACACGCCGCCATCCAAGCGGCGGGCAGCAGGGTGTGCCTGGCTGTTAGGTCGGTGTCGGAGAGCAGCGGTGGGCGCGCTCAGGTGCAGGAGCTGCTGCGCGTAGTGGCGGAGCTCCGGGAGGACAGAGGCAGACTGTGAGCTCTCAGGGAGTGCGAGAAACAGAGCAATGGAGTCCCAGCCTGCCCACTCGGCAGACAGAGCTCCAGATACTCTCTACGTAGCTGAATGTGGCGATTTAGAAGACAGGAGGCAATGGCGATGTGTTCCTGCCCAATATGGTAGCTGTGTCTCCCCAGTACTGCCCCCCACCCCTTCCAGATGTCCTTGCAGAGAGCAAGGATGAGGTCCTTCAGGAGGAACCAACAAAGAGCAAGGCTATGCAGGAGGAAACTAGTAACAACATAGTCCACCCAGGCCGCAAGTACCACCAAGGCTAAATCATTCCAGGCCATGCATCAAAACTGATTCCATGAAAAAAAAAAACAACAACAAACAAGTCAGCATTCTGGGTGATTACATTCTGAGGGGTGCAGAGGGGCAACAGGCAGACCAGACTCCCTTCACAGGGAAGTGTACTGTCTCTCTGGAGCCCAGGTGAGGCACTTGACAAAAAAATCTTCAGGACCTTGGGGTAGCTGGTTAAGGGATCAGAAGCACAAACCCTGTTCTCTTCCATCCCTCCGGCTGATGAGGGAATTAAGAGCAGAAGTCAGCAGATCAATTCCTGCCTCCAAGTCTGGTGTTACTGGCAGGGCTTTTGACTTTTTGATCACAGGTTGGTATATACAACACCTGGCCTGGTGGCAACAGATGGGATACACCTGCCTCAGAGGAGTAAAAGGATCCTGGGGCAAGAATTATCAGCTGTCATTGAAACGGATTCAAACTAGATTGGAAGGAAGGAAGGGACATTACTGGGTATGCTAGAGATAAGCCTAGGGGAAGCATGCCATTGTTTGCAGCATGGTATGCTAGTGAGGACCATCATCCTACCGTCTCAGTGAGGCAAGGCCAGGAGATGCATGGGGCAGCAAAGACCCAATGGTTATTGATGGGTTAGAAGCCATAGCAACACCTGAGAATGATCAGGTAGGAATTGGGGCTTTCATTCACTGGAAGGTGTTGGGAGCATTAGTCCAGCTGGAGTGTATCTACACTAACCCAGTGTCATGGTTTGAGGTGGGTGCCTTTAAAAAAATAAATGAATCATGGAGCTGAGTCCTCCAGGAGGACCAGAAAGCTCCGGGGTATGGACTGGAAAGCTGTAACTTTGTTTTTCAATCCCATAATTCTGCTATCCCTTCATAAATTGGCAGCAAAGCCAACTTGCCTCTTTCCTCCCTCCCTTTGGCTCTCTGGAGGGAGTCCTTAATCCGGTAACATGGCGGAGTAGGCTTGTTTATGGCCTTCAGAGGCCTGACTAATTTTCTCCTGCATAAATCCTGAAGAATAAATCTTAGGAAGAGCGACTGAAGGAGCTGGGGCTGTTTAGTTTGAAGAAGATGAGGCTAAGGGGAGACCTCATCTCTCTCTACAGCTACCTGAAAGGACACTGTGAAAAGCCTGGTGCTGGTCTCTTCTCACAGGTAATTAGTGACAGAACAAGAGGGCGTGACCTCCAGCTTCAACTGGATAGGTTTAGACTGGACATCAGGAAAAAATATTTTGTGGAAAGAGTGGTCAGATACTGGAATGGGCTGCCTAGGGAGGTGTTTGAGTCACCAACCCTGTATGTGTTGAAGGGTCATTTGGATGTGGTTCTTGGGGATATGGTTTAGGGGTGAACCTTGTAGAGTAAGGTTATCAGTTGGACTGGGTGATCCTGAGGGTCTTTTCTAATCTGAATGTTTCTGTGATTCTGTGAATTATGGGCTGCTTAGGCCAGGGAGACAATAAGGCAGAGGGAGAAAAGGAGCAACTGGGGTTTGTGGTTTAGTCTGGTTGGGGGAAAGTTTTTGAGGATTTTCACATATCCTGTATAGGTATTAGGTGTTCAGGATTCATGTATTCTGCATTTTCCTGTATATTTTTAAACATAGTTTCTGTATTTATCTCCAATTCAATGAGATTGTCTTTATTTTACTTCCTTTGGGAGTAAAATAGTTTCTGTCTGCTCTTTAAGACACCCAGGTAGTGTGTGCAGCAAACAGGAGGAGCTAGAAGCTGTGCTGCAGCACAGAGACTATGATATAGCAGCTATCGCAGAAACATGGTGGGATGTCTTGCACAATTGTAGTGCAGCAATCTATGGCTACAAGCTCTTCAGAAGGGATAGACAAGGAAGGAGAGGTGGCCCTGTATATTACAGACCATTGCAAACATTTAGAACTTAATTATAGTGATGATAAGGCTGAGTGTATGGCTCAGAATCTGGGGGAAAGCCAAGAAGACTGATACCGTGGTCAGAGTCTGTTACAGACCACCCAATCTGGACAGAGAGGCAGATGAGATGTTCTATAAGCAGCTGGGAGAAGTCTCATGATTTCTAGCCCTTGCTCTTGTCAGGAACATCAACTTCCCAGATGTCTACTGAAAATGCAATGCAGCAGAGAAGGAATGGTCCTGGCAGCTCCTAGAGTGTGTTGAGGACAACTTCTCTGTGCAACTGATGAGGGAAACTACTAGGGAAGGCACTGTGCTGGGCCTGCTCTTTGTAAACAGAGAAAGACTGCTGGGTGATGTGACATCTGGGGTTGGTCTAGGGCACAGCAATCATGAAATTAGTTCTCTATTCTTAGCTGGGAGGAAGGGGGGTGGAGCAGTGCAAGTGTAGTATCAGAACTGCCACCTTGGACTTCCAAAGGGCAGAAAGCTGTATAGGAGGCTGCTTGACAGCATCTCTTGGGAGGCAGTCCTGAAGGGTATAGGAGTCCAGGAAAGCTGGACTCTCTTCAAGAGGGAAGTCTTAAATGCCACCTCCCTACATACTGTAAGATGGACCAGCTGCAAAGAAGACCTGTGGAGCTGAACAGGGAGTTCAGGATGCTACTCGGAGCACAAAAAGGGTGTATGGCCTTTGAAAGAAGGGGCAGGCTGTAAGTGCTGACTACAAGGACATTGTGAGTCTGTATAGGGAGAAAATTAGAAAGTCCAAAGCCCATCTAGAAATTATTCTGACTACTGCTGTAAAGGTCAATACAGAATCTTTTCTATAAATACATCAACAGCAAAAAAAGGCCAGTGAAAGCCTCCATCTTCTATTAGGTGCAGGAGGAAATGTGGTGAACTAAAGGTGAGGAAAAGGCTGAGGTACTTAATGCCCCCTTTGCCTAGTAATAGGACTACCTGCATTCTGGGAATTCAGCCTCCTGAGCTAGTAGACAGACTGAGAACAGAATGATCCCCTTGCCTGCCTCAGTCCAGGAAGACCTGCTCCACCACACAGATGTACACAAGTCTGTGGGAGCAGATGAAATCCACCAAAGGATTCTGAGTGTGTTTGGTTTGGCTGAGATGGAGTCAATTCTCCTCAGAGCATCTTTCTAGTGAGGTGTTTTGCAGTGCTGTAGCTGAGTGTTGATATCACACCAGTATTTTGGCTGCTGCTGAGCCAAACACCAAGGCTGTGCTTTCCCAGCATTTTTTGGCCCCAACAGTAGGCTGAGGGATGGGCAAGATCTTGGGAGGGGGGACAGCCTGGCCTGCTGACCCAAGGTATTGCACACCATATGGCTTCTGTTCAGATATAAAAGCTAAGGGAAAGAAGGAAGTGTGGGGGCATTCCTTGATGGCATCTGTCTTCCAGAGCAACTGCTACACGTGTTGAAGCCCTGCTTCCTGGGGAGTAACTTAACACTCCCTGATGATGGGAAGTAGAGAAGAACATCTTTACTTGCTTTTGATTCCACATGTGGCCTTTGCTTTGGATTTTTGTCCTATTAAGTTGTTTCTATCTTGACTCATAGGCCTTTGGTTATATTTTCCCTCACCCCTGTCCATCTAAAGAGGGGAGTAATAGAGCTGCTTTGGTGGGCATCTGACCCTCAGCCAGGGCCAAACCACCACAGTGAACTGGTGGAGGTGCTCAGCAAGCCACTTTCTGTAATTTTTCAGCAGTTGCATCTGATGGGACCTCCCAGAAGACAGCAAATTAGCCAACATGACACCCATCTACAAGAAGGGCTGGAAGAAGGATCTGGGAAAATACAGGCTTGTCAGTTTGACTTTGGTGCCAGGGAAGCTGTGGAGCAGATCATGCTGAGTACCATCACGCAGCGCATACAGGACAACCAGTCAATCAGTCCCAGTCAGCATGGGTTTATGAAAGGCAGGTCATGCTTGGCTAACCTGATCTCCTTGAATAGAATAGAATGGAATAGAATAGAATACAATATGCATTGTTAGAATAGAATTAACCAGTTTGGAAAAGAGCTTCAAGATCATCGAGTCCAAACTATCATCCAACACCATCTAATCAACTAAACTGTGGTGCTGTGCTCCCCATCAAGTCTCTTCCTAAACACCTCCAGTGATGGTGACTCCACCACCACCCTGGGCAGCCCATTCCAATGGCCAGTCACTCTTTCTATGAAGAATTTCTTCCTAACATCCAGCCTAAACCTCCCCTGGTGCAGCTTGAGACTGTGTCCTCTTCTGTTGGTGGTTGCCTGGGAGAAGAGATCAATCCCCACCTGGCTACAACCTCCCTTGAGGTAGTTGTAGACAGCAATAAGGTCTCCTCTGAGCCTCCTCTTCTCCACGCTAAGCAACCCCAGCTCCCTCAGCCTCTCCTCCCAGGGCTTGTGCTCCAGACCCCTCACCAGCTTTGTTGCCCTTCTCTGGACACGTTCCAGCAGCTCAACATCTTTCCTAAACTGAGTGGCACAGAAAGATGTTGAGTTGCTTCTACTACATTGTCACCTCCTTAGTGGATTAGGGAAAATCTGTGGATCTTGTTTGTCTGGATGTTAGTAAAGCCTTTGACACCATTTCCCTCAGCATTCTCCTGGAGAAACTGGCTGCTCGTTGCTTGGATAAGTGTGCTTTTTGCTGGGTAAAAAATTGGCTGAATGGCTGGCCCCAAAGAATGGTGGTGAATAGAGTTAAATCCAGTAGGCAGCCAGTCACAAGTGGTCTTTCCAGAGTTCCTTATTTGGTCTAGTCCTCTTTTACCTCTTTATTCATGACCTGGATGAGGAGATTGAATGCACCCTTAGTAAGTTTTCAGACAATACCAAGCTGGGTGGAAGTGTTGATCTGCTTGAGTGTGGAAAGGCTCTGCAGAGGGGTCTAGACAGACAGAATCAATGATCTAAAAGCAATTGCATGAATTTCAGCAACGCCAAATGTTGGGTTCTGCACTTTGACCACAATAACCTCTGTCCATGCCACAGGCTCGGGGAGGAGTTGCTGGAAAACTGCTTACCATTTTGATTGATTGCTGTCTGAACATGTGCCTAGGTGACCAAGAGGGCCAATGGCATCCTGGCCTGTATCATGAGTGGTGTGATCTCATCCCTGCACTCAGCAGTGGTGAGGCTACATCTTGAGTACTGTGTTCAGCTTTGGGCACTTCACTACAAGAAGGACATTGGAATGTGTCCAAAGAAGGGCAATGAAGCTGATGAAGGGTCTTGAGAACAGGTCTTATGATGAGTGGCTGAGAGATCTGTGGTTGTTTGGTATGGAGAAAAGGAGGCGCAGGGCAGACCTTATTGCTCTCTACAACTACCTAAAAGGTCTTGTAGAGAGGTGGGAAGCAGTCTGTTCAAGCAAGTAACAAGTGACAGAATAAGAGGAAGTGGCCCCAAGTTGCATTGGGCAGGTTTAGGGTGGATATTAGGAATAATTTCTTTACTGAATGGGTTATCAGGAATTGGAATGGCTTGCAAAGGAAGTGGTGGAGGCCCTATCCCTGAATGTCATGTAGATAATGTGCTTAGGGATGTGGTTCAGTCAAGGACAGTGAAACATCTTTTTCCACTCCAAGCAATTCTGTGATTCCTTGCATTATGGCAATAAATTGATTTCTAGTTAAGCTTGGATTGGATTGGATTGTAAAGCAAAACCTCAAAGCAAGACTTAGCTTTTGAGTTCAGTGTCAAATTATTTCATTAGCTCCTCTGCTGCATAAGCAAGTGGTCTTCAAGAGGACTGACATATGTAAGCAAAATGTTCTATCCTTTCCTTGTGCAATGCCCATGAGGCATAGCCATGCTCTCAGAAGAAACCACTGCCTGAGTCAAAAACCAACAATTCTGTAGACTAGAATACAATACAATACACCAGGTTGAAAGAGACAATACAATACAATACAATACAATACAATACACCAGGTTGGAAGAGACCTTCAAGATAATCGCATCCAACCCATCAACCAATCCAACCCACAATACAATACAATACAATACAATCCAACCCACCTAAACAACTAAACCGTGGCACCAAGCACCCCATCAAGCCTCTTCTTGAACACCTACAATGAAGGTGACTCCACCACCTCCATGGGCAGCCGATTCCAATGGGCAATCACTCTCTCTGTATAGAACTTCCTAACATCCAGCCTAAACCTGCCCTGGCGCAGCCTGAGACTGTGTCCTCTTGTTCTGGTACTGGCTGCCTGGGAGAAGAGACCAACCTCTGCCTGTCTACAACCTCCCTTCAGGTAGTTGTAGAGAGCAGTAAGGTCACCCCTCAGTCTCCTCTTTTCCAGGCTAAGCAACCCCAGCTCCCTCAGCCTTTCCTCGTAGGGCTTGTGTTCCAAACCCCTCACCAACTTTGTTGCCCTTCTCTGGACACTCTCCAGCAAGACAACATCCTTCCTAAACTGAGGGGCCCAGAACTGGACACAGTACTCGAGGTGCGGCCTAACCAGTGCTGAGTACAGGGGCAGAATGACCTCCCTGCTCCTGCTGGCCACACTCTTCCTGATGCAGGCTAGGATGCCATTGGCCCTCTCGGCTGCCTGGGCACACTGCTGGCTCATATTCAGCCTACCATCGACCAGTACCCCCCAAGTCCCTCTCTGCCTGGCCGCTCTCCAGCCACTCTGACCCCAGCCTGTAGCACTGCATGGGGTTGCTGTGGCCAATGTGCAGAACCCAGCACTTGGATGTGTTCAATCTCATGCCGTTGGATTCTGCCCATCTGTCCAGCCTGTCGAGGTCCCTCTGCAAAGCCTCTCTACCCTCCAGCAGATCAACTCCTGCCCCCAGCTTGGTGTCGTCCGCAAATTTACTGCTGCTGATGGGCTCAGTGCCCTCATCCAGATCATCAATAAAGATGTTGAAGAACATGGGGCCCAGCACTGATCCCTGGGGCACACCACTAGTGACTGGCTGCCAGCTGGATGCGGTACCATTCACCACCACTCTATGGGCTTGGCCCTCCAGCCAGTTCCTAACCCAACGCAGTGTGCTCCGGAACAAGCCATGGGCTGCCAGCTTGGCCAGGAGTTTGCTGTGGGGGATCGTGTCAAAGGCCTTGCAGAGGTCCAGGTAGACTACATCCACAGGCCTCCCCACATCAACCAGGTGGGTCACCTGATCACAGAAGGAGATCAGGTTGGTGAGGCAGGTTCTCAGGTTCTATTTCTAGCCTTTGCCTTTGAGGAAATTTCCCACAGGCATTTAATGCTCACTTCAGTGGATCACTTTCAGCTCTGTTCAGTAGTCTTGAACACTTCCGTCCCCTATCCTGTACTCAGTCACTTTGATCATTTTGCTTCCATGATGACTATGTTCTTTTCTCCTTCCTGCTGCTTTCTGTGGTGCTAAAGGTAAACACCAGGTATAACTTTAGGACACCAGTTAAGGAGAACAATTTAAACCAGAGCTCTGAACCTTACAAAGCCACTGGGTGCCTGTCAGCCTGCATCTTAGCTCAGCTGCAGGGCTGAAGCCTGGGACTGGAGAAGGGAGTTCCAGAGCATGCTGCCGAGCAGGCAGTTGCCTGCAGCACAGCAAGGCTGAGCTGTGGTCCTTTCTGTGTCTCCTCCCTGTACTGTGTCATCCCCAAGCCCAAGTTACTGTGTTTTTCCTGGCATATCCCTCAGTGGTTGGAAGAAACCCTCCCAAGAACTTCATGGGTAAAGGATAGGACATATGCTGGGGATACCTATTTTGTTTTTCCCTCTTGTACTAATGCCTCATAATATTTAGCTGCAGTCTTGTCTGCCTCAGCTGTTTGCTCAGCTTCCCTATTGTCATATATTTACTGTGGGATATCACAGAAAAATGTAGTAGCACAGAAATGCAAGTAGATGTTAACTCAGAGTCATGTAGCATGTGAGCATTCCTTCTAAGAAGCTGAACATACCTGTCAGAAAGAATCCAGAATTAGTTGCTATGCTCTGGTAACACAAACCATCTCTTGTCTGGTCGGAACATGGGTCTGTTGCCCATTTTGTCTCTTATGCTGCTTTCCAAGCTATCCACTTAGTTTGAGGACAAAGCCATAAAGGACTCAAACACAATTATGCCTCTACGACCCTCTTTGCCGAGGTAACCTTAACTGGGTGAATAATACCAGAATTAGTCAGGGGATGAAGAATGATTTTTGAGTAACCAGAGCAGATTTTTTTATGAGTTAGTGAATTTGAAAAGTCACATTTTCTGTTAAAAGAGCTTTGGAAGAATCTTCTGAAATATGAAGTGAATTACATTGTACTGCATCAAGTACATGTTTTCAAAATGGGTTATAACTAGCTACAGAAATAAGCGTTTCAACGCTATAATCTCATTGCACAATCTGGAGAGCTGCTGTTCTCTGAACTCTTGAACCAAACTGAGAGCTAGCTATACTAGCTAAACAAGTTACACTTCTGATCGTTTCTGCAGGTACTTAAGATGATAGCAGGTTTTTAAGTTCTTCACATAATGTAATGTTGTTTCCTTGTAGTGGTCTACCACCAAAGCGTGCAAAACATGGGTGCAGAGAGGTTTCCCATGCAGAGATGTCAGTCCCACCCTTGTGTCTTTTTCTTGTGACCATTGATTAGATATTTTGTTTGCAATTGACACCTACACACTTTAGGGCTTTCTCATCTGAATTTTACACCTTCAAAAATTATTACAATGAGCCCTCCATGTGTGTAGCTTGTCTTTTGTGTCAGGCATTCCTAAACTTACCAGACTTCAAATGTCTGCCAATTCTCAGTGGCTCTCACAAAACTGATGTATTAATCTCTTTTAGTCTTTCAATTGAAAATATTACCTGGGCAGTATAATTCTGCAAGATTTTCTGGCTGATGGTTTATCTTGGGAATGATTTTTCTTCTCTATATGACCTGTTTTCTCCCTTTCACTGGTGTTCTGTGAAATCTTTACAGGAGGCACTTGTATTTGCTCTCCCATTTATCAACCAGCCTGAAGATGGCCAGTTTAGTTCTTCTCACATATTTATTTATTTATTACAGAAATAAAATGTTAAAAGAAAATTGAATTCTCTGGGACATTTAGGTTTTATTATATTTTTTATCCTATGTGATGCTCAGGAGCTTTCTTATGTACTTGTATTCTGTAGAACCTGTAGTGAAAGGCTGCTGAAGTTCCTGTAAGACTTGGACCAATTAATTTTGGCACTTGTTGAGGAATCAAGAAACAGGCAGGTTTTAGTCAAATCTGAAGAAAGAGCCTGAAAAGAACATGCTGCAGTTAAATAATGTGATTTCCCCCTGCCCTGTGTTTTAAGTAGCCAAAAGGGGGCCTACAAGAAAGACGGGGAGGGACTCCTTACAAAAGCTTCTTGTGATAGGATGAGAGGGAAGATTTAGGCTGGATATTTTTTACAGTAAAGGTGGTGAGACACAGGAACAAGTTGCCCACAGAAGTTGTGGATGCCACCTTCTTGGGAACACTGGGTTAGACAAGGCCTTGAGCAACCTGGTGTATTGGAAGGTGCCCCTACTCGTATCTGGGGATGTTGGAACTAGACGATCCCTTCAAACCCAAGCCATTCTATGATTCTATAATTCTATGAAAAGCAAACAATTGCCATAAACCTGTGCAAACAGAAGGTTCAGACAGCTGCCTTCTATCAGTCTGAAATAGAGGACATGGCTTGCTTAGCCTGGAGAAGAGGAGACTCAGGGGTGACCTTCTTGCTCTCTACAACTACCTGAAGGGAGGTTGTAGCCAGGCAGAGGTTGGTCTCTTCTCCCAGGCAGCCAGTACCAGAACAAGAGGACACAGTCTCAGGCTGCACCAGGGCAGGTTTAGACTGGATCTTAGGAAGAAGTTCTATACCGAGAGAGTGATTGCCCACTGGAATCACCTGCCTGTGGAAGTGGTGGAGTCACCTTCATTGGAGGTGTTCAAGAAGAGGCTTGATGGGGTGCTTGGTGCCACAGTTTAGTTTTTAGTTGTTTAGGTGGGTTGTATTGTATTGTATTGTAGTGTATTGCACTGTATTGTATTTAGGTGGGTTGGATTGGTTGATGGGTTGGACGTGATGATCTTGAAGGTCTCTTCCAACCTGGTGTATTGTATTGTATTGTATTGTATTGTATCTTCTTTCTACATGATTTTGACTTTCATATGTCAGCTGATTTTTTTTTTTTTTTTTTTTGTAAGGGTAGAAATATTGGTACCTAGTATGTGCTGGTTTGGACATTAAAAAAAAAAAAACAACCAGCCACCAAGCCTTTGTCTTTGGAGTTATAGGATTTTTGGATCTGAGCTGGAGTCTCTCACTCTTCAGCCAGTGGGTCTGAGAGATCCAGTCAGCTACCATTATAAAAATTCAGATTTGGGAGATATTAATTGGAAAGGACTCTGGCTGTCTCCTGGTCCTGTGGAGAGCATGCTCTTGTCACTAGTTTGGTTTTCTAACAAGTACAATGTTTTGGGCTGACTTTAAGTCTTTAAACCTGGGGCAAACTGAAGCGACGTCTGCTTGGTCTCCACCTGAGCTATGTGATGATGCCCATGCAAATCCCCTTTGCTATGCCTTGTTTATCCTAAGCAGGTGCAAATGCAGTACCTGTAAGCCTTCTTAACTAGTGAATATTATGTGGTAATCACTTCTGAAATAATTTTTGTCTTAGGAAAAATAGCTTGAACACAGCAATAAGCATTTCTCTGTGGCCTGCAAACAGCTTGTTGGAGACCTGGATGACGTGGCAGCTATTTTCCCAAACAAATATTAATATGCAAATAAATTAACTGTATCTTTCAATAAGACATGCAGATGGAATGAAGAAAATAACTTTTGTTGTTGTTGTTTGGATTCATAAAGTCCTGATTTGAATAAGTTGTCCTGTGTGTAGTGAGATTGTGATCTGAAGATGAGGCACAGGAAGCCAGTAGCAGGTCTTCTAGCAGTGTCATCTTACTCGCTTTCATTAAGTTTAACAGGGCAAAATGAAGACAGACATACTCTAATGAATACGTTTCTGATTATACTGATGGAGCTTGGGCAACACGGAGAATTACCTGTTGCTTAGCTTGTACTCTTTATTAGCAGGAACTGGACATACAACTGTCTTAAGTCCAAAGGAGTCTGTTAAAAAAAAATTATGAAAGGCATCAGTATCAGCAGTCCTTGGGGAGGGGACTCTGCTTAAAACGCCAGCAGGCTTTTTCATTAAATTAATTCAAAACTCCAGAAATCTCTGACAATCAGCTATCACACTGTTATTTCACTACACTAGATTTGCAGTAAAGAAATGTTACTTTGTAGAGGAAAATACTAGCTTGTGTCAAAACACTGAAATGAACAATACCCTTCCCTATGTATCATGTTGTAGAATGGAATTGTGAATATTATATGTCTTTTGATTATCTTGAGAGATGTTGCCCAGTTCCAGTAGTGACCCTCTCTCCTTGTACTTTCTTTAAATTACAGATTAAACAAATTAGGAGTTAGAGTTGTTCTTGGAGCCCAAAAAGCATCCATTGCTGAAAAAGAACAGCAGATATTTAAGGTTACACACTGCTTTCCTAATCCTCATTTTGATACAACTTCCAAGGCAAATGGTATAATGCTCCTCAAGGTATGGTGTTAATTACTGTTGTATTATTATAAAAGAAATTTTGCTGATGATAGTTTTGGCTATTCTTTGATATCAAAGAGTACATTGTCTAGATGGCTTAACAATATCACAGAACACCCTGCTGATGGTTGCAGCTGATAGAGTTACAGGATCACTGACACTGTGAGCAGCAATGAATAATTTCAAGCCCATTCTGCACTCTGAAACCTTCTATAGTCCCCTCAATGCAGCAACAAACTTGGTGAGGGGTTTGGAACACAAGCCCTACGAGGAAAGGCTGAGGGAGCTGGGGTTGCTTAGCCTGGAAAAGAGGAGACTGAGGGGTGACCTTACTGCTCTCTACAACTTCCTGAAGGGAGGTTGTAGACAGGCAGAGGTTGGTCTCTTCTCCCAGGCAGCCAGCACCACAACAAGAGGACACAGTCTCAGGCTGCACCAGGGGAGGTTTAGGCTGGATGTTAGGAAGAAGTTCTATACAGAGAGAGTGATTGCCCATTGGAATCGGTTGCCCGTGGAGGTGGTGGAGTCACCTTCATTGGAGGTGTTCAGGAGGAGACTTGATGGGGTGCTTGGTGCCATGGGTTGGTTGTTTAGGTGGGTTGGATTGGTTGATGGGTTGGACACGATGATGAAGGTCTCTTTCAACCTGGTGTATTGTATTGTATTGTATTGTATTGTAATCACTCCAAAACCCTCAAAGACATTCTTCAGTAATTTTGCAAAGGTAGTGCTGAAGTGATGTATGCAATGAAGTCTGAGTAACCATATAAATGAAAAATATGGACAGTACAGCAGCACAGAGTGGTCATACAGTGAAGAGGCCTCAGGATATTGCAGAATGAAGTGTGAAAACGTGTCCTTACCACTGTTAGTGTGCTGGATACAAAAAGTGGATCAGGGTTGTAAGCAATGCCTGTGTACCAGCTCCTGCTTAGCCTGCCTCATGTCTCACGTGTCTCTACACTGAGAACTCCCTTAATCCAGCCCTGAGATTGGCATAGAGGCAGCCATGGATGTTTTGAATAGGGAGAGGGCAGTCTCTGTATGGAAAACTGTAGATGGTCAAATGCTTTTGGAGGACAGGCCTTCTGCTGCCAGCAGTCTCAGTGGTGATTCCAAGTCCCTGAGAAAAATGAGACTTGTACATCATCTTGCTTAAATCTTTAGAAATATGACGACTTTGGTATGATGCTTAAGAAGTCTAGGATGGATGTTTATTTGGAATGTGCTTTAAAGTTATGCCTGTGATAATGAAGAAATGGTTTTATGTACAAGATCAGTATGCATATTTAAAATAATTTACTAGACATAGTATGTTATGAATATTACCATACTTCTGAAATGATTGGTAAAATTATATAGAAAAGGATGGGATTACAAGTTTGATAGCAGTGTTCCTTTCTGGAACTAACTGGAGCATTTACAAACATATGTGTCTGCAGTGACTTAATACCGAAGTGTGAGAAACTCCTCCCAGATGTTAGTAAGCAGTCTCCATCTGCTTTGTTGCAAAGGCAGACATGTTCATTTCATAGTAGTATCACCGTATCAGTCAGGGTTGGAAGGGACCACATAGATCATCTAGTTCCAACCCCCCTGCCATGGGCAGGGACACCCCACACTAGATCAGGCTGGCCAGAGCCTCATCCAGCCTGGTCTTAAACACCTCCAGGGATGGGGCCCCAACCACCTCCGTGGACAACCTATTCCAGGGCTTCACCACTCTCATGGTGAAGAACCTCCTCCTCACATCCAGCCTGAATCTCCCCACCTCCAGCTTCATTCCATTCCCCCTAGTCCTATCACTACCTGATAGCCTGAGAAGTCCCTCCCCAGCCTTCTTGTAGGCCCCCTTCAGATACTGGAAGGCCACAATTAGGTCATCTTGGAGCCTTCTCTTCTCCAGACTGAACAGCTCCAACTCCTTCAGTCTGTCCTCATCGGAGAGGTGCTCCAGCCCTCTGATCATCCTCATGGCCCTTCTCTGGACACATTCCATCACCTCCATATCCCTCTTGTCATAGGGGCTCCAGAACTGGATGCAGTACTCCAGGTGGGGCCTCACCAGAGCTGAGTAGAGGGGGAGAATCACCTCCCTTGACCTGCTGGCCACACTTCTCCTGATGCAGCCCAGGATCTGATTGGCTTTCCGGGCTGCAAGTGCACACTGAGAGCTCATGTTGAGCTTCTCGTCCACCAGCACCCCCAAGTCTCTCTCCTCTGGGCCGCTCCCCAGCCAGTCACTGCCCAGCCTGTATTTGTGCCTGGGATTGCCTCGACCCAGATGCAGGACCCTGCACTTGCTCTTGTTGAAGCTCATAGGTTGGCCTGTGCCCACCTCTCCAGCCTGTCAAGGTCCCTCTGGATGGCATTCCTTCCCTCCAGCCTGTCTGCTGCACCACACAGCTTGGTGTCATCAGCAAACTTGCTGAGGGTGCACTCAGTGCCACTGTCCATGTCACCCACAAAGATGTTGAACAAGCCTGGTCCCAGGACTGATCCCTGAGGGACTCCGCTTGTCACTGGCCTCCACTGGGACATGGACCCATTGACAGCCACTCTTTGGGTGCAGCCATCAAGCCAGGTCCATCCATGGAACCCATACTGCACCAGCTTGGAGACCAGGATGTGGTGCGGGACAGTGTCAAAGGCTTTGCTCAGGTCCAGGTAAATGACATCAGTTGCTCGCCCCTCATCTATTAATGTTGTCACCTGTTCATAGAAGGCCACCAGGTTTGTCAGGCAGGATTTGCCCTTGGCAAAGCCATGCTGACTGTTCCCAATCACCTCTTCACTACTCTTCTGAGTCAGTAGTGCCTCCAGGAGGATCTGCTCCATGATCTTTCCGGGCACAGAGGTGAGACTGACTGGCCTGTAGTTCCCTGGTTCCTCCTTCTTACCCTGTTTGAAAGTGGGAGTAATGTTTCCCCTTTTCCAGTCTGTGGGAACTTCCCCAGTCTGCCATGACTTTTGGAATAGAATGGAGAGGGGTTTAGCAACCTCATCTGCCAGTTCTCTCAGCACCCGTGGGTGTATCCCGTTGGGTCCCATGGACTTGAACACTTTCAGGTTCCTTAGGTGATCACGAACCTGATCCTTACTTACGATGGGCAGTTCTTCCTCCCTGTCCCTGGCATCATCTTCCATGACTCCAGGATGTGGCTAGAGGCCCTTGCAGTGAAGACTGAGGTAAAGAAGTTATTGAGTACCTCAGCCTTTTCCACATCACTTGTGACCAATTCACCAGTTTCCTTTCTGAGGGGGCCCACACCTTCCCTAGTCTTCTTCTTGCCATTAATATACCTGTAGAAACTCTTAGTGTTCCCTTTAACCTCCGTGGCTAGATTAAATTCAAACTCTGCTTTGGCTTTCCTAACCAGGTCTCTTCCTGCTGGAGCAGCTTCCTTATATCCCCCCTGTTCCAGCTGTCCTTCCCTCCACTTCCTGTAGAGTTTCTTTTTAAGTAATAGTGTGTCCAGTAGCTCCTTGCTCATCCAGGCAGGCCTCCTAGCATTCTTTTCTGCTTTTCTCTTTGTTGGTATACATTGCTCCTGGACACAGAGGAGGTGGTCCTTGAATACTGACCAGCTGTCCTGGGTCCCTCTTCCCTCCAGGGCTTCATAGTTTCATAGTTTCATAGTTTCATAGTTTCAGTTAGGGTTGGAAGGGACCACAAGGATCATCTAGTTCCAACCCCCCTGCCATGGGCAGGGACACTCTACCCTAGATCAGGCTGGACAGAGTCTCGTCCAGCCTGGTCTTAAACACCGCAAGGGACGGGGCCTCAACCACCTCCCTGGACAGCCCATTCCAGGCCTTCACCACCCTCACGGTGAAGAACTTCCTCCTCACATCTAGCCTGAATCTCCCCACCTCCAGCTTCATCCCATTCCTCCTAGTCCTATCACTCCCTGATAGTCTGAAAAGTCCCTCCCCAGCCTTCTTGTAGGCCCCCTTCAGATACTGGAAGGCCACAATGAGGTCACCTCGGAGCCTTCTCTTCTCCAGACTGAACAGCTCCAACTCCTTCAGTCTGTCCTCATAGGAGAGGTGCTCCAGCCCTCTGATCATCCTCGTGGCCCTTCTCTGAACACGCTCCAGCACCTCCAGATCCCTCTTGTAATAGGGGCTCCAGAACTGGACGCAGTACTCCAGGTGGGGTCTCACCAGAGCTGAGTAGAGGGGGAGAATCACCTCCCTTGACCTGCTGGCCACACTTCTCCTGATGCAGCCCAGGATCTGATTGGCTTTCTGGGCTGCAAGTGCACACTGAGAGCTCCTGTTGAGCTTCTCATCCACCAGCACCCCCAAGTCTCTCTCCTCTGGGCTGCTCCCCAGCCAGTCACTGCCCAGCCTGTATTTGTGCCTGGGATTGCCTCGACCCAGATGCAGGACCCTGCACTTGCTCTTGTTGAAGCTCATGAGGTTGGCCTGTGCCCACCTCTCCAGCCTGTCAAGGTCCCTCTGGATGCCATCCCTTCCCTCCAGCGTGTCTGCTGCACCACACAGCTTGGTGTCATCAGCAAACTTGCTGAGGGTGCACTCAATGCCACTGTCCATGGCACCCACAAAGATGTTGAACAAGACTGGTCCCAGGACTGATCCCTGAGGGACTCCGCTTGTCACTGGCCTCCACTGGGACATGGACCCATTGACAGCCACTCTTTGGGTGCGGCCATCAAGCCAGTTCCTTATCCATCTGGTGGTCCATCCATCAAACCCGTGTGTCACCAGCTTGGAGACCAGAATGTGGTGTGGGACAGTGTCAAAGGCTTTGCTCAGGTCCAGGTAAACGACATCAGTTGCTCGCCCCTCATCTATTAATGCTGTTACCTGTTCATAGAAGGCCACCAGGTTTTGTCAGGCAGGATTTGCCCTTGGCAAAGTCATGCTGACTGCTGCCAATCACCTCTTCACTACTCTTCTGAGTCAGTAGTGCCTCCAGGAGGATCTGCTCCATGATCTTTCCGGGCACAGAGGTGAGACTGACCGGCCTGTAGTTCCCTGGTTCCTCCTTCTTACCCTTTTTTGAAAATGGGAGCAATATTTGCCCTTTTCCAATCTGTGGGAACTTCCCCAGTCTGCCATGACTTTTGGAATAGAATAGAGAGGGGCTTAGCAACCTCATCTGCCAGTTCTCTCAGCACCCGTGCGTGTATCCCGTTGGGTCCCATGGACTTGAACACTTTCAGGTTCTTCAGGTGATCACGAACCTGAGCTTCACTTATGAAGGGCAGTTCTTCCTCCCCATCCCTGGCTTCATCCCACGACACTTTGGCTAGCATCTCCCGTAGCAACTTCATCAGGAGCACAAGGTTATTTGTGAACTCAATACCGAAATGGATGACTAGGAAGTAGTATTTCCAGAGCTGAAAGTTACAACTCTGTTCTGGAATGACACGGCACAGGAGCACGGGTGGTGCTAATAGCAAGGCTCATCTCCCACATCTACAGTTCTGCTGTAATGGAGTACTAAGTGACTTGGGATAAACTTTCCATCTTTGGAAACTCCCACCGGCAGTGGTGGTAATAAACAGTAAGGAGCTTCTGGAGAAAATTGTTATTTGTTTGAGAGCCTTTCTTAAAAGGCATAAAGCCAGAATCATTTAACTGACAACCATTCAGTGACATGCATACCCACTTGTGAAATGAATCATTCTGTGGTGATGTGGGGAAAAAAGAAAAGGCCTGTTCAGTAGCTATGAGCCTTTATCAAGCACACTGCCGATATGTGTTAGTGCTTGGTTACTTTTTCATTTACAGGCTTAAATTTGCCTCTGCTGAAGGATGAATCTGTTAGCTAAAGGCCAACAAAACACAGACATTTTGGATCATTTAAGCTCTTCTGAATGCTTCAGAGCAAAAACGTGGCACTCTGAACAGTTCAAGACCTCATTTTTCCCTAGTTATGTTACTGCTGCCCTGCCTGATTGGTTATAGCTTTTGTTTTCCTCTTTGTTACTGGATACATTGCACCCTGATTTGAGGTTTCTTTGTGTGTCAGTCAAACACCAGAGTGATTTCAACACAGAAGTTCAGTGGCAGGTTAGGTTTTTGAGCAGGACACCGGTCCAACAGCCTAACTCTTGTGCAGGTATTTAATTTTTTACTGTACTAAATGGGAAGCTGGACTTCAGCTGAGTACTGCTGCCATAGATTCAGAATCGCTATACAGACACAAGGGAAATCCTTTTGGGTTTGCAAAGGGCCAGTTCCTAAATATTGAAAAATTACTTATAAGGAACTTATTGGTAAATAGAGACTGTTATTTTAGAGATTATAGAGACTATTTACTTTCCTTCCTTTTGCCATGAGTGTGGGGTTTTTTAATTTATTTTTTATTTTTTTTAGCTCAATGGTATAACAAAGCTGAATAAATACATGCAACTTTTGACTCTGCTTGACTCTTGTGAAGGTATCAAACCTGGCCCCAAACACAAGTGGCTGGCTGGGCAGTCACATTTTCAGGAAAGCCATCAAAATATCTTCAGAAGAGAGCTCTCAAAATTGTTGAGTCTTACTTTTGATACCTTCTGCCTAGTCCAGAAGGGCCAATTGCTAAAGAAATAAGAATCAGTTAAATAATAATAATAATAATAATAATAAATCCTCCACTTTTGAAATAGAATTATCATAGCAATGTGCTGGTCTACAATGTTTGCATGAAAGGCTGCTTCAGGCTTGGGAAGCAATCTCTCCTTATACCTGAACCAAATCTCATAAAATAACAAAAGCCATCTGATCCATTTCATAGGTTGCAACAGGTTAAAGACAACATTTCCAAGCATGCTTGTGCACTGCAGGTGGCACAGAATGGTCCTCTGGAGAGCAATTAACGCATACTGACATTTCCTTTCATTTTGTGTTCTAGAGAGATTCAGGTGGGCCAGTAATCTCTGCTAGTCCATGAGGCAGGCAAGACAGTTTTAATAAATGCTGTGGTGTGCATTTGAACTGGATGCTGCTGCTCTAGTGTGCCATTGGTCAGAAGTGTCTCACAGATTAAGTTTTACTATCATCAACATCATTGTCTCAGAACAGTTCAAAATATTTCTCTTTGTACAGGTAACATGTTTATTCTTCTTTAATAGGAAACTGCCTATCAAATAGCACTATTTGTGTTGGACTTCCTCCTCCTTGTTAGTGTGATAGGGAAATACTGCTTACCTTATTCGTTGTGCCCGAAAAGATCAGATCAAAACTTTACGTGTTCAAATATTTCACTGCAATGTTATTCAGAGCCAAATCCCTCGATTATCCATTACTAAATATTTAACTAAATTAATGTTCAGAGAGATAAAATAGTAAACAGGTAAACAATTTTACAATTACTCTTCCATTATGATTATTTTCCTTAATTTGTCGTTGTTGTTTTGTTGTTAGATAATCACCAAATCATCTCTTCTCACAGCTTGGCTCATGGTCTCACCTTTCAGTGAATATTCTGCTGTAAAAAGTATCAATACTGTCTGTAATGGAAGTTACCATGTTTCTCTAACACAGTGCCTATCTAATGTATCAAACAAACAGGAATTTTGCTATGGATTTCAACAGACTTCTAATAGAAGGACCTGCTGGAAGCAGTTTCTGGAACCTGGTGGTCAGCTTAATGCATTCCCATTATCTTTCAAATACTCTCTGGGTCTTTCTTTGTCAACAGTTTTTGAAGTGAAGATCTGCAGGATTTCTCTGCTTCTTTGGTAACTGCATTAATATGTACCAAACACTGTAAACTTTGTAATGTTGCAGAGGCATGAATAATTTGACTCCAAAACATCAACATACTGGCCCTGATTATTGACCAGCAGCCATGCCACTGCACTGAGCAGAGCAAGCCCTGTCTAATAAAGGTTGTGCAGACAAAGGAGCAAGCAGACATCATAAAACTGGATTTGTAGCTGGTCATAGTGCAATAAAACCTGCCCATGTGGTGTGTGGTTCCCTGAATTCCCAGTTTCAAAATGCTGGCAGCTTCTACCAGACCAGCTCTCCCATACTAACTGCTTTTAAATTTACTGTAATATCCAAGTGGATTAAAGGAGTCCTGTCCTGGAAATCCTTTCTGCCCTTGGCTAGGACTGGTATCCTTGTCTATGTTTGCACTTTGCAGCATGATTCATATTGAGATGACTTCTCTGTCAGACATTTGCGGTGATCTCTGTTTTTACTGAGGTCTTCCAGGTAAGTGATGTTCCTTAAGGATTACTTGCTGACAACTCTGACTTACTCACTGCCTGTTACATAGTTGTATTGGGGCATAGAGAGCAACCCCTCAGGCTGACCAGGCTTTTCAAAGACATGATACATGGTACTGATATACGATGCATGGTACTGTTAGGGAGCATGTAGTGCAGACATACGGCTATCAGCTCTCTATCCAATAGAGGGGGCTGAAAACTCATCACACATCATACAGGGATGCAGATGTCAGTTTGCTTTGGTCCTTATGTTTGTTCTATGCTTCTGCTGGACAGTAGTGGCTGATGTTTTGTACTTGTTTTGGCTGTATATCTGATCTACTGTATGTGGGAATCTTTTTTATTTTAAACAAACTGCTAGTTCTTGGGTACAGAGGGTGACATTATCTATTGTCAACAACTGTTGTTTCCTGAAAGTGTGGTGATATGTTTAGACCATGGATTGCCTTTACAGCTCCTAGTCAATGACCTTGTTTTATCTTCTAACTACAGAACTGCCTGCCAACAAGCAAGCTTTATAAGTAACCTTCCTTTTGGGCAACTTAATCTAGCGTATTGTATTGTATCAAGAAGAAACATTAAAAAACAGAATTAAAACAAAGTAGTAAGTCACCACATTTTCAAGGTAATCTTGGATACTTGCTGGAGAGAAATAAAGACAGACTCTTTCATCCTGTAATTTGGCTATGGTGAACTGACCACTTTGAAAAAGTCTGAACAGGTGAGTTTACCATAGCCAAATTACAGGAAGTTATTTTAATATGTTCCCTTGTTTCCAAAATTTATACTCATCTCATTAATAATCTTCCAGATGGCCCATTCACCTCTATCCCAGCATGTTTGTCACCTCACAAACATTCAATGAAGCTCTTTTTTGGATGGACTAGTAGTATCTGATAATAAAAATTTAGCAGGTTGAAAGTTAAATTTAATTGTCATGCAAATCAGTGTTACACAGGTTGCTTCAAAGGCACTGAAACCAGCTGCAAAGCATGCATTAAAAGCCACAATTTTCACAAAAAGTCTTTGAGTCTAAATGCCCTACCAAGACCTATATCCTTGTCATCATGAAGAGGAAACTGCAGAAAGCTGAGCTGAAGAACTACTTACTTCATGACAAATGGAACAGAAACTTACAGATCTTAGCTACTTTCAAAGGCACTGATTAAATTAAACACATAAACAATGGAGTTTCACAGGGTTCATTCTTACGTACATTTGTTTGTGAAAGCAAGAAACTTTGCCCTATAAACACATGCACAAAACCTTTGTTGTGATAAAATAGCAAACCTCTCTGCAAACACAAAAAAATTAACATAAGCAATAATTAAACTGGTGACATCAGTAAATGAAAAAAAAAAAATAATTACTCTTAGTCACTGCTGTAATAAGAAAATGCTAGTAATGAATGTTTACTTAACCATTTCCATTTAAGTGAATAAATGGCACATGGTTGTTGGTTTAGGTTGTCTGAAAACCATGCAGAGGACATTACATACCAGGATAGAATAAACCAGGTTGGAAGAGACCTTCAAGATCATTGCATCCAACCTATCATCCAACACCACCTAATCAACTAAACCCTGCAACCAAGCACCCTATCAAGTCTCTTCCTAGACACCTCCAATGATGGTGACTCCACCACCTCCCCTGGCAGCCCATTCCAAATTTACTGATGATGGACTCAGTGCTCTCATCCAGATCATCAATAAAGATATTAAAGAGCATGGGGCCCAGCAGTGATCCTTGGGGCACACCACTAGTGACTGGCCACCAGCTGGATGTGGCACCATTCACCATCACTCTCTGGGCTTGGCCCTCCAGCCAGTTCCTAACGCAGTGCTCCTGTCCAGAGAAGTGGGAGCTCTAGACTAGTGTGTTTGAAAAATTCCTGACATTTTCGAATGGCAGTGAAGCACACTAACAGTTGTGTGGCTTTCATTGATTAGAATCTGGGGCATGCACATCTCATGCCAAAAGCCACAGTCCTATCCTGGCATGGGTCTTAGCAGAGTTCAAGTAACAAATGGCCACACTGAGCTCACAGTTAGTCACTGAACTGAGGCTTTGGCCATACTTGATGGAGCACTGTGGGGAAACTTGCATCACTTCCTTTCACTGGGGATTGTGAGAGGCCCCATCTTCCAACATGGGCCAGCCATAGGCCACATCTTGTCAGCAAATTTCTGCTATGTACAATCCACATCATAATAAAAAGAATAATGTGGAGGCAGAAATTATACTTGTATCACTGAAGAGAAACTTGCTGATATTACTGTGTAGTTAATTTTCTTGTAATATTTCAAAGGGATTGGTTCTAATTGCAAGGTTCCTTGAGGATGCCTCTAACTAAAACATGACTACATGAGAACATGAATGTGCTGACAAGTGTGACACAGGGGGCTACGGTGCTCCTGATTCCAGGTGTACCAACTCCAGAAGGTATCACCTCTGTAACTGTAGTGGAGTGGTGATTGTGCTTCTCCAGGAGAAGAAATGGATGATTTGAGCTGCCTTGCTGCCTTGTGAAGTAGTTTTTGGAGCTGTGAAATGAGACTCAACTGCAACAGCAATCATAGAGGACAGGACTGCAGTGAGATTTGTCTGGGACTGCACATCAGGGCCCTGAATTATTAAACAAAGTGCAAATGTTTATTATGTTTTAAGATCAAATGGTGTCAATCTTATCAGGTTGTCCTGGTGTCATTATGCAGAAATATTGAGAGTATCTGCATGAGTAAGCACACAGCTGGTGATGAGATAAAGTAAGAAACAGACACAATTCTAACACAATAGTCAGGCCTCTTTCCCTCCTCTTGTTTTTTTCCCCCCTCTCTCTCTTCCCCCCCCCTGCACCCAGTTACTGAAATCAGGGTCATGGTAGCAGTTACAAGATTTAATATTTGCATGTAGAGTGGTGGTTTTCAGAGGGATTTGCTCCTCCATCAGTTGTGCTGGCTTCAGTTTTTCTGTTCTCATGATAGCACCATCTTAGCTGTCCTGGGGAGTATTCATCTGTCTAGACAAACACTGCTAGTGGCTCTGTGTGGGTTTTGATGGTAGTCCTTTATTAGGCACTTACCTTAGGTAACAGACAAACAAAACCATCCTTTTCCTCTATGTTGTTTGTAGAAATCAGAGCTGTTTATTACCAATGCTTTAGAAAATGAAAAAAACATTTTTCATTTTATAAAACAGAAAAGGCCAGTAAAAGCCAGAACTGAAGACACTATTGCTCAATTCTAGTCCAGCTGGTCTCATGGGGTCTACATGAAGGAATATCTTGTGCACCACAGCTTTGGGAGCTGTTTCCTACTAGCCACCTCCTGTACCTGTCTTTTCTCTTCATCGTCTTCACAGCTTCTTGACAGGCAGGATGGGATACTTACCCAGCACCTGGTCTATGACATTAGAGGCCAACTCCTGGCACAGTGAGAAAGAGCTGTAATACAGTACAGGCTGCAATTAGAACATATGATGGGGGGCTGAGCAGTAACTATCTAGTTTTAATTCAATAATCTCAGAAAGTATATCTGATTGTGAACTATTTTAGAAATTCTAGTTGCTTAAGTACTTTATTCCATCAGCGACAGGAAGGATCTAAAATAACACATGGTCAGTCTGTGACAGTGCAGAAGATAAAGCAAAAGAGAAGACTATGCCAGTAGGGAGAAATCACATATTCAGTCTGTCAGATTCATAACTGGGAAAAATAGCTGCAGGTCTGAATAATTTACTGATTATTTTTTCCCCAGGAATTTGTGTTAAAATGTAAAACTTCTGGGTACTTTATAAAATGACTAAAAATTAGCATCAAGTTTTTGATCAATTGGTCAAGGCTGACCTATGAATATAATCAAAAAGCAATATGAATTGTCATATTATATTTCATTCTCTCAAATGTGCTGAATGGATATAAATGCTTATAAACTGTTGAATTTCTGAGTCAGAACACAAGGCTGTGCTCCACACTGCTTTGTTATAAGACCTCTTTTGCAGTCTAATAAGAAACCTGAAAATAATGAGGTATGATCTGAAATAAATTTGGAAGTGATTAAGCTGTTTTTAGGTTTAGGGCCTATAATTCTCAACTTCCTGGCAGTTTCAAGTATTAATGAGACACAAAGTTATCACAGGCAGTGTACGGCTGTTACTCCTCTTTGCTTTCTAATAAAAGCTTGTTTGCAAACATTGCCTACTTTGAGTAAGAAAAACACACAAGAAACTTTAAACAGTTTTTTATTTCTTTACAGCAGGAAAGATCAGAACACATTGAAAGTCTTGTGTGAAATCCTGGCCCTGCTGAAGTGAGTGGCAAAGAATTTATGTCATTTGGATGGCGTTCATTCACAATGCACATACCCCTGAAAAAGAATTTTTAAAGAGCATTCAGCTATTTGAAAATACTGGCATATGATGAGGTAAAGGACAAAGGATGTAGGAAGTTTGTGCACACATGCAAATCCAGTAGACTGCTTGGGGAAACAAATGGACCTGTGCTAGATCCTTCCAAGTGCATTGTTCTGGGAGACCTTGACTGGTGCCTATTTTTGCCAATAGTAATTTGATTTGTGTCCCAACTTATTCATTTGTATGGAAATGCCTGGAGACCAACTGTTAAAAGGATTCTTGAAGAAGACTGTACCAGTTAGCTTGAAGTCTCAAAGAGGCTTCAATATGGACAGACAAGACAGATGGTGTGAAAACTGTGAACAAGAAAAAGTGATAGAGTGAAGGAATACACTCTTGCCCCACTCTTATTTTTGGGGTGCATTTTATGCATGGCTTAAGAAGACTTGCAAAGAATATAGATGCATATAAATCAGAGAACATTTGAATAAAGAGATGGAAATGTCAGCTGTGAAGAAAGACAACATATTGAGGACTAAGCTTGAGTTGGAGAGATCCTAAGGAAAGAAAGTGTGTGTAACACTGTAGAAAATTAATAGTTCCCATTGGTGTACTTATTCATTTCAGCTGCTGGCTGGCTCTTCCTTTAAGTTTTATTACCTAGAAGATGCTGAAATTCTCTTATGCCCTTTCTGGGATCATTTCATTATTCTGGAAAGTGTTTATGCTTCAAAGATGAGTACTTATGAAAAGAGAGAGATTATCTCTCACAGAAAAAAAAAGATGATTGATATGAATGTGATTATTTTGTGTATCTAAATGAATAAGTTCAGACTGTTGTTGGTTCTTTTTTTTTTTTTCCCTCTGTCAATGCAAAGGTTAGTATCTTGGTGATATTGCAAAGAATACATGAAATTATTAGCTGAACTTATTAGGACACCTAAGCAGAGATCAGAACCAGCTTGAGTAGCAAGTTAAAATATTTAGTTCTAAAATCGATACCTGGGATCTGAAAACTAAATGAAATTGAAATTGAAATTCTGCACAGGTGCAAAGAACAAACATTCCTCAAATGGGAATTTGGCTTAGTTACCAGTGACTGATTGATTCAGAGTGCAATCACCATTTACACTGAGTAGAGGAAGAGCAAAAATCACAGTATTTGTTAATTTTATTTACTGTTTTGTTATTATGTCCCAACAAAACTAATGAAAATGCACATTCCAGTCTGATATGTTTTATTTTAGTTCTGCAGAGAACTTCTGAGAGTATAGGCTGAGGGACAATGGAGAAAGCAGTGCGTGCTCCTACATCAGTTAATTGTGTCAAATAGTGAGACACAAAGTATTTTTCTCATTATCTCAGCATTAAAGCTCTGTACCATATGAGCAGAATATATGCACCTGAGCACCTCAGTAGGACATGTGAAGAATAATTTACATCTTTTCTTCTTTTATTGGTAAAGAAACTGAATATTTTGTTCGTTTCGGCAACTGGTTGAAAATCAGTAGCTGTGAAAAACAGTGGAGATATTTTTCTGTTTGGAAAGGCTTTGCCGTTTCTCCAGGTGGACATATGGGTTGACCAGGGTGATTTTGATTCCTCATGTAAAGATGTCTCTACAAAAGAAGCAGTTACTAACAAAACTACTCATAAAGTAAGCTGTGAAGGCAGAGCATTGTTTTGGACTGTGAATGATCAGTTCAGTTTAGCACCGCATTCGGAGAAGTAAATTTTCTGAAGCATGTGGCAAGATCTCTAATACAGATCCTAAAGGTGTTGGGCAGTGAAGTTTCTTTCTTTCTCTAGACACAGGCGATTTGGAAGTAGTAAAGAAGACTTCAGATTAACAGAATCACAACCTACTTTAAAAAAATGTTTTCTCTACTTCTATTAACTACTTATGGAATATGATACACCCAAAACTGCCTTCCTTGGAGAAAATTGACCCCTGCTGCCATGTGGAAGAGCATTTCCAACATTCCTTAATGGTTTCACTCTCCTGAACATGTTTGCCAAGAACAGTGGAAAGATTTAACTTGAATCATGAATTAATTAAGGGAAAGCCAGCAATTTCTGCTACACAGGTCATTACAGTGATTGTCCCAGTGAATACTGGAAATAGCCACACTGTGTAGGGGTGACACAAGGCAGAAATCCTTCAACTGAAGCCAGCTCATGACTGTAACCCATGGACTGTGCAGCATAGACCTGAAAAGTGCCCAGGTCCATTTTGTATGGCCATAGGTCTGAAGGAGGAAACTCAAAGCAGAAGTTGCGCAGTCAGTTTGGATTTCAGCTCCCAGGCTGGGTATGCCACATATTGGTATTCAGACTTAGGTAGAGTTATTTTAAATGTACTCTAAACAAGCTATGGCTCTAACTCCTGAGGATCACTACAGAGTAGCTCCTGAAGTCTGCACACAGGTAGCCAGTCCATCCAGTTCTTTGTATAGCACCTGGTCTGCCTAGAGAAAGGATATAAACACCTCTTGCCTTCAACAAGTAGGAAGTGTCTCAAACCATATATTTTTACCGGAGTGAAGTTGAGTTGCCATGTAACAGTTGAAACAAAGAGTAATTAGGAATTAATTGAAAAGACACAAGAAAAGAAATCATACAAAGGGGAGTCCTTGCTGCTATCTCACTTTCCTGATTCTTATCTTTTACTTCCTATTTCGGCTTTTGATTTTGGATTTTGTAGCTCAGCTTCCTTTTGGTGTTTCCCTTTGAATCTTTGCTTCTCGTATAGCATTGTGCTTACGGCTTTTTGTAAAAGAAGCCTGGGAAAAGGTTGGATCATTCAGGAATGTATGGTAACATATTTTTAGTTTAGGGACTGCCCTTTGGAAATACGTAACAAGGGTCATGCCTTAAACCTTTTCCTATGTTTTAAGAGATGTTAATGCTTCCTGCTTATCCTGACTTTGTGTTCAAAAGACTGGCCAGAATGCTTAAGCTCCAAAGAACTGAAGTAAATGTTACTCTATCTGAAGAGTAAATCAAGAAAATCCTCAGTGTATTGGCCCAATGAACAGACTGCTCCCATTTAACAGTACTGATTAATCATGTATTATGAGGTATGTTATTTCCTGGGCATCTTTAGCAAACGGGGTTAAACTTTTCAGAAGGCATAAATACAATCTCAAGACACACACCCCCCCAAGCTGTTTTTGCTTGAGAAATGGATTATTTGCAGGAGAACTAGAAAAATTGTGCTCTAAAGCATTCAGCTGGAAACAGTTCACAGCTTGCTGATACTAAATCAGGGATTGCTCAGTTCCCTGTAAAGCACTGAATCTAAAGGTTGAAACCTTTTGTGCTTCTAGAAGGAATGCCAAACATTATATGTGCTGATGTAATTATGATGTAAGCTGGCACCAGGATAATTTGTGCTGTAAATCTGGAGGAAAAAAATAGTGCTGATCTGATCCACAAAGTCTTCCTCATTGAAAGTAAATTTATACCAGAAATTAAACAATAGTGCCAAAATTTCTACTGTTGATATCTGGGAAGCTTCATTAATTTCTGTTGCACCAGTTTTCAAGGGAGAGCTTAGATCAGGGATTTACAGAATCAAGCTTGGAATCAATCCTTGGAAAGAAAACTTAATAGATTCAACAGGTAAAACAACAAAGAAATATTAAAACCAGAGGGAGTGACGCTGGATTTGTTTCAATACTTAATCAGTGGAGAGTGTGGAAGCTCATAGTATCATTGTTTCCTCCATGATACTCATGTACAAGCCAGAACTCTATCTGTTCATATTGTTTTCTTCCATTACGTGTATTTTTTGATCCATTGTGATAATTTACTTTGGCATCCAGCTCCAAGCACAGAATAGGGTTTCCATATTATTCCAAATAACATTGGCTAGTTGCTAGGGGAGTGGGCTCTTTTTTTTTTTTAAATTATTTCTTTTCCTCACCACATCTGTGCATATATATATTTTAATATTTCTCATCTCCCTAGGACATTTTCCCTGTGAGAAACCTCAATGTGAAATGTAGTCCTTTCAGACCTTCTTCAGGATGCAATGAGAATTTCCTAAATATACTTACAGAACAGGGTCTTACCAGATGGTGTTCTCTCCTAGGCCTAAGTGCATGTTTGTGGGGGGGGGTCTCCTCTGAGTGGTAAATAGGTGTGATTTTAAGGACAAGTGTGAGTCTTAAGGGAAGAACCTTACTACTCCTTACTGCTCCAGTTCTGTCCCATGCACTAAGTATGCAATCTCCTTCTCCTTCTCCTTCTCCTTCTCCTTCTCCTTCTCCTTCTCCTTCTCCTTCTCCTTCTCCTTCTCCTTCTCCTTCTCCTTCTCCTTCTCCTTCTCCTTCTCCTTCTCCTTCTCCTTCTCCTTCTCCTCCTCACCTGCAAATGAACAACCTACCCAAATTCAACACACAGTTCATTAATTTTGTCCTCTTCTTCACAAGAGAGAAGAGTTACACATTTTGGTTTGGATTTATCTATTCATATTTGCATTCATGTAGAAAAGGCTTTTCTGCTATCCTCTGTTTCCAGCATAGCCCTTCATTATATCTGGCAGCTTACTCTCTGTGCCCTCAGCCTACTTGAGCCACACTATTCCCAAATGGTAAGCTGGTCACATAATAGTTTACATAGATTTAGTTCCCACTAACTTCAACAGCAGAAACATTTGGTATTCAGAGATTTATTTATGGCTATCTTTATTTCTTCTTTCCTTTCCTGTAGATCTTTCTTTAGAGCAGAAATTTCCATCCCTCTGATGGCTTGTTTGTTTCACTGAACTCTGGTTACTTGCTGTTCCTTCTCAAGATTCTGGCACTGTGAATGAAATCTAGGAAGGGAAGCTGAGGAAATTGAGATTTATTTTCTGTTTATTTGTACTCATTTCATTGAAGACGAATATCAGGACATCCCATAGAGTTTGATCAGTATAGAAGTCTAAACACTAAAGAGGAGGAGAATCGACCTACCCCAATCCATGTCAAGGCTGTGCAGATGGTGCTGATGATGGATGGGGATTTCCCCCTTTGGTTGTGAGGTCAGGGCAGCTTATTGATCATTCCCCTGAACTTCCTGTTGAAGATCCCAGAAAATGCTGGTTTCTGCCTGACTTGCTTTTAGTCTTAGCAATAATTTTTTAGTTAAATGTTTAATTCACTTCCACATAAATACTGATTGAAAAGTACTATTTCAATGCAAGTAAGAAAAACCATTACTGAAACATCTGAGCTCGGCTGTTAAGTGGCATGATCTCAATTTCCTCCTTAAAGTGTCCCCTCAAAGGAGATGGTAAGGATTTATTCTTTTAAAGATTATTCTTTCAGCAGTGAGATGATTCAGTGTGATTTTCTTCTGGCAGCATGAGCTGTGTTAGCAAGGCAGAGATGTCCTGTCAGCAATGTGCCTAGCGTCAGAGCAATCCCTGTCCTGCAGGAAGGGATGCAACCTTCTTGGGCTTGGAGTTGTGGGTTTTTTTCCTTCTTCTTCTTTTTTTTCTCTCTCCTTTTATTTTTTTTCCTGTGTGTGTGTGTTTGGTTGATTTTTTTTTCTTTTGGCAGACGTCCTTGAGCATTTGAGACGGATGTGAGAGAGTTTTTAGTCCTCATGCAAAACAACCAACTAAACATAACATATTACATCAGCTCAGGCTTTTCAATTCCTGGATGGCAGCAGAGTGCTAATCCAACCTTCATCCTGGATTTCATAGACTGAAACAAGGGAGGCTGGCAGGAGCAGCGGAGGATTGAGGAAGCTGACGACGGTGCAGCATGTGGGCAACACACTGTATAAAGCTCATAAACTTGTAGGCTGATGTGTGCAGCTACCACTTTGGATTCTTTACCACTGCTTCTCTCGGCACAAGGCACCAGCAAGCTGAACATTAAAGCCTGCTCCTTGGGACAGAGCATTTACCCCTGCAAGACATGAAGGGCTTCCTGTTTCTCACACTCCTCCTGATGCCCGTGTACGCTGGAACCGCTTGGAGTGCGAAATATGCAGTAGATTGTCCAGAGCACTGTGACAGTAATGCATGCAAAAGTACCTTGCGCTGTAAGCGAACAGTGCTGGATGACTGTGGCTGTTGCAGAGTGTGTGCAGCTGCTCTGGGGGAGACTTGCTATCGTACGGTCTCGGGTATGGATGGTGTCAAGTGTGGTCCTGGGCTGAAGTGCCAGTTTTACACTGAGGAGGATGACTTTGGTGATGAATTTGGTATCTGCAAAGGTAACAATATTCACTTTGCATGCACCCACTGTGGCAATTTGACAGCAACCTACATATAGTGCTTGTGTCCTGCTTAAAAGATCTGAAAAAGGGATTTTTCCATCTCAGCTCTTAGCCAAGAAGAAAGTGAAAAATACCTGCTGGTATTATAAGGTGTTACATGTAGGTAGGACAGAGTTATTAATGTGAAAATATTGTTTAGACTTGTGGACATGTGTGTGAAAATATGAATGGGATGTGCTTGGAGATGAGATTTTTGAGTGGGATTTGGGAAATCCAGGCACTAGTCCTAATACTTCCGCTCATTTAATGGGTGGCTTTCTATAAATTGCAAAGACTTTAATCCCGCAAGTCCAACCTTATCATGGGGCCCCTGCCCCTGCTGTGCTTGCCCTGGGGTGAGGTTCTCTCAGATACTGACAGCTATCTGTCCAGGGAGGAGATGCTCTCTCTGTGGCATGGAAGACAGAGATCCCACTGCCCAAATGCTTTGGGATGCTGTCCTGCTTAATCTGGTCCTGCCTTTGAGGTTCTCAACTACCCTAGGTCAGGGCAGGCAAACAGAGACCCTCGTGCCTGAAAGATGTGAAAAACAGAACAGGAGCTGACTGTCAGATGAGCAGCCAGTCACTGCTGTCATCTTATTCCAGGTATGCTGCATGCTGATTTTGTTAGACATAGACTATAATGATATTTTTAATTTAAAAGCTGTCCTCATTCCATGCAAAAATGCGAAACTTTAAAAGGAGAGAAGGTAGTAAATTACTGAAAGAGAAGGATGAAAGTTTTAAAGAGAAAACATTTTTTTAGAAAGGCTTTGCAGAGTATGAATGCAGCAAGTTTCCTATGTTCCTGTATCACTTCAGTAAGTAGATACAGATACGCCTTTGAATAACTTCCTTAAAAGTGGAGATGTCTTGGCACTTAAATAACAGGAGTATTAATAGCACCCATTAAAGTAATGACTGAGGACCAGATGCTGCAAATCATCAGGCTGACTCACATAGAGCACACATTTATTTACACCAGTATTTAAAAACAAATTGATATGAATGTTTAAAGGTGAAACACACAAAACACCTTATATTAGAGATTCCACATAAAGATCAGATCTTCGGTGCATCCACAAGAAAAGTGTCTCACTGAGACAGGAGGCTGATCTTCAATTTATTAACAATTACTGCGGTGCAAGGTACCACCTATAATTTTTTGAGTAGTTCCTCTGAGTGATTATATACATTTCGCTGTCCTTGTAGAAATTTCTTTGCAATAGCACACTTCAGATGGGAAAAATAAATATTTAGAGACATGAGAGCTGAATCCCTTTAGCTGAATCTTGGAATCTCTGTAGAAAATGTAGACTTTTTTTTTCCCAGTGAGTGGAAAAACTCCCATTAATTTCAATAAAGCCATATCTTGACTCAGAGTTGTAAAGTGGTAGATAAGGCTTACATTCCCCATGTATTTGTTTGCACTGTTATAGATGCAATTTCTAATTATTTTTCTTTTTAATTTCAGCTCTGAGATAGTAAAATCTCTCTCTGCTTGTATGTGAATTTTATCAGGCATAGTATGAACCCAAGCATTGTTGTTGTATACATTTTTTTACAGCTATGATAGCAGGTCACTCACTCATTTTAACAACTTCCATATTTGTAATAATTCATAGAGTCTAAATTCTCTCTAGTTGCCTGCAACTGGTTTACTTAGAAGTTGTGGAAAAATTATTTGAACTCTCTATTCTTTGATTTCTTATTTCTAGAGTGGGTTAAACATGGGCAGTGTAAGTTTTAGAACAATGCTTTTAGTACCTTTTTTATTATAAGAGTGCATCATACTGCTGTCAATAGCAATGTCATTATTTTCCTCAGACAGCTTAAGGAGTACTGGTACTCTGCACTTTTATTAGTAAATACCTTTTAAACCTGTGGTATAACAGTCACAGTATAAAACTTGCTCTCCCTTCCTTTAGATCACTGGGACCTATTTGCAATTTAGGAGCAGGCTTCTGTTGAGCAAAATCTTCTAACAGCAAAATTGACTCAGATCTCAGTTTCATCAAATCTGAGGAGCAGCATCAGTGCCATAATTATTCTACACAGAGCCAAGTGCTTTGGGCTCAGACTTGTTTCCATGCTGTTGTGGACAGCTTTGCACCCCACCTCTCTGGGCTGAGTGCCTGAGCACCTGCAGCAGGCAGATTGATGCTGCATGTGGTGTGTGCTTTCAGGTAGCCCACAGGGAGGACAGTGCATACAAAACCTGCTTTTCTTTGTCAGGCTTTTGACCAGAGAGTGTCCTGGCTTAGGAGGGGGAATATAGTGAATTTCAATGAGGTCCTCCAGGCTGGAGGGATTCACTGTGCAGTCCCTAGCAAGGAATTGATTGATTTTCCAGTGATTTTCATTTATAAAAACATACCCATTGAACATGCAGAAAATTGTAAAATGTTGATATCATCTGGGGGCATTAGCCTAATTTTCAGATGGCTTAGGCTGTATGACAAAACTAGGTATTTGCATTGATTGAAGAAGAGACTGGACAAACTGAGAAGCATAATCCTGTTGTGGAGTGTTATATGCATAGGTATTCTTTTCAAAGTGTTTTGTGGGAACCTGGGCTTGGAAAAAGGATGTCAGAGCTGGAATTTCCTTCTCTCAATCTCTCAAGCTGTGGTCCAGGGAAGGCATTCTTCCAGGGTCCTACCTAATGTTTTTCAGAAAAACATTTGGTCCCATTCTGGCAGCTCCTCTGTGGTGCTCTGTGGTGCTCCTCTATGAGCCTGATCACGGGTAGAAGATTTGAATCAGAGAGGTATGTGACCAGATGCGGCATAACCAGGCATCTGCTGTAGCGTCAGCATCCCTTCAGAGCATACCCACTGGATAGGCTGGAGACATAGGTGAGCTCCTTGCTGTCTGCCATGGGAAGGCAGACCTTTACGGTCTGAAAAATTGTTGCTAAGAGAGGGCTCTTCCCAAGAGCCAGGAGTGTCTCCAGGTGGAGGGTGTATTTGCTGGATAGCTCCTCAGAGTCAGGACAGCAGCCTCTAACCAGTCTACAAACAGTGACCCTGGACACAAGCATCTTGGTGCCAGCTCTAAAACATGGCAGTCATGTATGTCAGATAATAACAAACAAAACCAATGAACTCAGGAACTTTCCAAAATCTTCTTTCCCCCCCAATCCAATGCTAACCATTAAACTACATCCTCTACGATTACATATTTACACATTTATACTGCCTTTTATTTGCATTTCAATACTATTGTTTCACAGTGTTATCAATTGTAATTGCAACTGTAATTTAAAAATCATATTTGTAATTTACAATTACAACACACCATAAGTTATAGGAAAAGAAACTATGTATGTAATGTGTGTCAAGGTTTGTTAAAACTGACAAGTACTTCTAATCAGAAGCTGGCATGCTGGAATCTTGTAGTGAATGTTTAGCTGAACTCCACCTAAAAGATTTTCCTCTGTCCAGGATATAAGGAGACCACCTATTGAGAGTGGATCACTGAGGGCTGCTTTGCTCTATTTATTTTTTTTTTCCAGAGTGTCCTTATGGTACCTATGGAATGGAATGCAGGAAAACCTGCAACTGTCCTTCTGGCATCTGTGACAGAGTAACTGGGAAGTGTTTGAAGTTCCCATTTTTCCAACTGTCTGCTTCAAAGCCTCCAAATCGACGAAAAATAGCTTCACAGCCAGGTAAGACTTCATGGGGCTGTTAATTTTAGCAGAAATCGCCTTGCACCCAATCTACTACCACGCCATGTATGTTGTGTGTGAGTATTTTTTACTTTGGTGGAGCTGTGCAAGGAGTTAGTGACATGAGGTACATTTATTTTTCTTATTGGCCTCTCCCTTAACATAAGACAAAGAATTAGGTGTGCTCTGATACATGATAAAAGCATTCCACAATCCTAACATAGTGAAATACTCCACAGCTGCTGTGTGCTCAAGCACTACAACATCACCTGTGCAGTGGGAGACTGTGCTAGGATCTGCATTAGTCATTTGAAACTCAGTGTATGTAGCTGCTTTGTGGATAGGATTTCATTAGGTTGTATTTACTACTCTTAGTTAATATATGGTTAAAATAACATTTGTTTTCCCATGAAGACAGAGCTTTATACCTTTCCAGATGTCAGTGAACTGTTTTATGGAAAGTTTTATTGCAATGATTTATCTCAGTATCTCTGGATTAAGGTCTTATCTTTAAAATTTAGGTCTGATGCCTGCAAAAGATCTTTTCAGAATTATAGGCATGTGGGAAATTAGAGTGCTTTTGAGACAGGATAAAGACATCACTGAAGTTTGAAAAAAGGGGAATTACAATTTCTTCCCCTTTGTTCTCCACCTGGTGAAACTACAGTATATTTGACTGATCAGTATTTAGGCTGGATTGAAATACCAATCTAAACCAGTACAAATGTAAAGATTTTAAATAAATATCAGAGATTTAATCCTACATCTACTGGGAGCTTTCCTAGGATTTCACTCTTTGAATTTTATTTGTTCTTCAACTGCAGTGTGTGTGCCTTATTTTTCCTTGCTATATTAAGCTATCTAGAGCCTGCTGCCTTAATGCATTATATATCTTTTTCCTAATCTCCATTTAGAGAAAGTTAGACAGAAGCAAACTTCTTCAGCTTGTACTCATACCTCATTTAAAATGATCTCTAGGGAAAACTTAGTGAGATAGATCAGTCCTTATCCTTTTGTATTCTGCTACATGACTGGGCTCTTTTGCCTTCCCAGGCTTCATTTATTAACAAGGATGCTGAAATAACGCAGGAGAAAAAAATATTTGTCTTCCTTTTTTTCTGTATCTGTCTTATATTCCAAATTGTCCTAGGTAGATGGTTTTCATCAATTCCTCCCCCCTTTTCCTCTCCCTTGCCTTTGGTCTCAAACCTTCTGTTGTTTCAGAGCTTAGCAGCTTGTCTGAGCCCAGTCAGGATGAGACACTGACCCCATAGAAACAAATGGTATTTTTCACCTGTGCAAAGATTTCACACTGATTTCTGTCCTCAGAGGTCCATCACTGGAAGGAAAACAGGAATACTCTGGGTAGTACTGCTTGGGATGGTCACATGGGGTTTAGTTTAATTGTGGTCTTCAGAGGTAGCCATAGCATCTAGGACAGATCCTCACTGCATCAAAACATCAGGGTTTTAAGCAGGCAAGTTTCTGGATGGTATATTTTATGAAGACACGGTGGCTACATATATGCTAGTAAATTTAATTACGTTGGAGTGTGTTCCTCTGTATTACAGTTTGACCACCTTCATGGTGGTCAACAGGCACAGTAGGGCAGTGGCAAGCATGCTTTGTCCCAGACTAGCTAACTATGCCAAACAAATTCAGCCACAACTTGGAAATCAGTATCAGCAAGGAACTGTTTCCAGCAGACAAGCTGGATATCTTCTATGTTTTCTTTGAGAGTAAGACAGTTTAGTGGCATGCACCAGGCTATTCCACACCAGCTGGCCTCAGCCAGAGAATAGAATCATAGAAGTGAGGAATTGTTTTGTTTGGAAGAGACATTTAAGACCATTGGGTCCAATCATTAACACAGCACTGCCAAGTCCACCAGTTAACCCTCTACATGTCTTTTAAATACATCCAGGGTGGCTGACTCCACCACTTCCCTGGGTGGCCAGTTCAAGTGCTTAATAATCATTTCAGTGAAGAAATTTTTCCTAATACCTAACCAAAACCTCCCCTGGTTGAGGCCGTTTGCTCTTGTCATGTCATTTATTACTTGTGAGAGCAGACCCATGCTGCCTCACAACAACCTCCTTTCAGGTAGTTGTAGAGAGTGGTATGGTCTCTGCTGAGCCTGTTTTTCTCCAGGATAAACAACCACAGTTCCCTCAGCTGCTCCTCAGAAGCTCCAGGGATGTTTATTTAGTGCTGTTGCCATTGAGGATGTGCTGCTTGGTCCGATGTCACATTGGAGTGTTCCAGTGAAAAGTGGAAACTGAACTCAAATCGCCTACCTTATGCTGAAACTGTTAGAAAACACATCTGGCTTATGCCATAATTTAGCAGAAATACTACAGCAAAATAATTGGGGGTATTCAGGGAGATTCCTGAAAGGTTTGTCATCTAAGGTGTTGCTGAGTGTTCTCAAAACCAGCAACATTGCTACAGGCCAACAGTTCAATTTTTTCCTTTTTCTAAAATCCGCTTTGATTTGTCTGTATTTGCAGAAAGTGACATGGCATCCGGGGATGGCAATTCTGTAAAAGAGGAATTCATCAAGGAGAAACCTGTCCGCCCTCCAGTAATGAAGTGGCTAAATCCTCGCTGATAGTTACTTACGCTCATGAGACTTTCGAGTGAATGCATTTCTCACAGATTATTGAATATGCAAGAACACACTTTAAGAACAAAGTAGAACTATAGCATATGAAAATGTAACCTCTGCAGCCCAATTGTGATTCTGTTTTTCATGAGAAAAATGTTTACTTAAAAATAGACTGTACAATGTATATGTTTTTTTGATACTTGTTTTGATAAGTATTTGAACAGAGAAATGTATTGGGGATTCCTGAATGTATGGTGATATTAAAAACCCAAAAGATTCATCCCTCCTCATGTAAGTGATGCTGGAGGGCAACTCTTGCAGCCTGACACCAGGAAAGCTCTCACTGAATGCACTGGATGGTTTAAGTGAGTAAAATTACTTCTATGGAGCAAATAGTTGGCTTTTTTCATACTGTTATGTGAATTCAATAACCCAGCATTAGCTGTTAGGCATTTCTGGCTTTTGGAAGTTTGGTGACAATTCCTCAGACATAAATATGCCTTTCTTCATTGAGAAAGCACCCAGCATATCAGTTTTACACATTGTGAATAACTTAGCTGAGATACTGCAGACATATGTTGTATTGAGGTGGATTTTTAAAGTTAATACCTGTACAGAGAAACAGCAGCTTCATAAATTATGCACATTTGCAGAGGGGGATCTGAAACAAAAGAAACTGCTTAGCCCTATTTGAATATATATATTTCTACAAAGCAGCTGCTTTGGGGAAGAGTGGGTTCAATGCCAGAGACCATCCTCATCAATGGTTGCACCCCAGCTGTAACTCAAAAAGGAGTTTATCTGGTCCAGGATAGGGAAGTCTTGGACCCTCATTGAGTGGCAGTGCAGCCAGAACCCACAGCACTTTGGTGCCCAGTTCTTTGTTTCTTACTTGCACATACAAGTAGTTGATTTCAGCCAGGAGAGTGACAAATTCATGAAAGTGTTGTAGGAACTGGCAGTTCCTCACTCAGTCCAAACTGGCCAACGTATTCATGACATAAAAATCTGCACTGAAAGGATGTTGCTAATAGGTCTGGAAACAACCAGATCCTGAGTGAATGGATATTGATGCAGCTTTGTCAGAGTGAGCCTGTAAGGCATGAGTTTAGGAACTGCCTTGTAATGTAGAGCACTTTCACTGGAAATTGGAGTGGGTTGAATTGATATTGCCTTTGAAATCAGTGTCAACTTTGATGGTGACTTCAGTGAAAGATGGACAGCACAATACTACAGCCCTATGCTTTTAAAACTACAAACAACAGAAACTCCAAAGCCTTTAAAGAATCCAAATCCTGATCCAAAGCCAATGTCAGTGAAAACAAGCTGCTTTCACCTGGGGATGCAGCACCTAACCATGCTGGTCTAGAGCAAAAGGGTGGTGATAGCAGTGGAAGTCTGAATGTCAGTGCTGCAGTGCATCCTCTCTTGCCACAATAGTCAGAAACACATAAACATAAATCTCAAACTTCCATATACCACATTTTAACTGCTATTGAACGTCAGATGTGAGAGGGAGTAGTATTATCTTGGGCTATTTACATGCAAGTGTATTGATTCTCATCTACTGATATCAAAAGTAGTGTTTAGTTGATTTCAGTGGTGGCGGGATCAAACCCACGGTCCTTCAGCAAACTGAAGAGAATTATTTAAGGAATGCAGTAAATATTTGCAAACATTATTATTATTTTACAACAGTGTCATAAATGACATTACAAGTTCTTGAATGTACTTCTAATAAGCTGGTTGGTTTTTAAAAGTATATGATTATTATTGTTCAATAAAAAAACAACTGAAAGCATCACTGCCCGTCGTGTCTATCCATTAATGGCAGACTAAGACTGCTGGTGATGGCACAGCCCTGGTTTGTGCCGACTAGGCACAGCTCTGCTCCCAAATCTGCAGAAACGTTTTCACAGTGGCTACATCTATTCCAGTGAATTTGCTGATGAGTTTTCTCCACTGCTGAAGCTGAGTGGTGGCCCTCACAGGCCCAGAATGGCCTGTGTTCAACTGCACCTCCAAACAAAATGGCTGGATCCAGGTTGCCTACTGGGGATAGCCCCTCCCTGGTCATGCCCAGTGCAGGAAAGATTTGAGTCCTCTTACTGGGGCAGCCACCGTAAAGCCAGGGATTGCTTAGCCCAGGGGCAGCAACTGCAGCTCCTTGGCACTGTTTGATTTACCATATATGAATAACCTGTGGATCCACAACTGGCAAATCAGAAGAAAAGAGAAGAAAGGGGGACCCCTCAAACTGGTTTGGGAAGTTTTATTCTGTATTTATAAGCTGTGTTTGCATTTTCTCACCTGTTCCAGTGACACAGTGTTCCACACAGAACAAGTTCCAGTATGAAGTTATAATATAAGCAAATGTCATCTGTTATCCTTTGAAACATCTACTTGTTGCTGCTAGTGGCAATGGGACTACACTGATAGAAGAAATAATGCTCATGATCACAGAATCATTTAGGTTGAGAAAGACCTTTAAGATCATTGAGTCTAGCCTTTGAAGCAGCACTGCCAAGTCCACCACTAAACCTTGTCGCTAAGCACCACTTCTACATGTCTTTCAATACCTCCAGGGATGGTAATTCCTCTGCTTCCCTGGGTAGCCTATTGAACATTTTGGGTGAGAGCATTTTTTCCAATATCCAAACTAAATTTCCTCTGGCGCAACTTGAGGCTCTTTCCTCTTGTACTATAACTTGTCACTTGGGAATCAACACCAACACCCACCTCACTCCAACCTCCTTTTATGAGGTTGCAGAGTGCAATGAGGTCTCCCCTCAGCCACTCTTCATAAGACTTGTGCTCTATACTCTTCACCAGTTTCATTGAAACCACTCCTGCAACTCACAGAATCACAGAATCACCAAGGTTGGAAGAGACCTTGTGATGAGGGTCCTAAAACTGAGCACAGTACTCCAGGTGTAGCTTAGCCAGTGCCAAGTCCTGCTGGCCACACTATTTCTGGTACAGGCCAGGATGCTGTTGCCTTCTTGGACACCTAGTGTGGTGGTTTGGCCCTGGCTAGGTGCCAAATGCCCACCGAAGCCGCACTATCACTCCCCCTCAGATGGAGAGGGGAGAGGGGAAAATACAACAAAACCCAGCCATATGATAGAAACAATTTAATAATAATGATAACTAAAAGCAATAGACTGCATGGAAGTAAAAGCAGATAGAGATGCTAGTCTCTACTTCCCATCAGCAGGACAATGGTCAGTCTTGGGAAGCAGGGCTCTCTAAGCTTGGTGCTTCCTTTGGAGGACAGATGTCATGGACAAATCCCCCCATGGACAAATCCCTCTTTTACTTCATTCTTATATCTGAGCTGATGTCATAAGGCATGGAATACCCCTTTGGCCAGTCTGGGTCAGCTGGACCAGCTGTTCCCCCCCCCCCCAAGATCTTGCCTACCCCTCAGTGTACTCTTGGAGTGGGGAAATATTGGAAGAACACAGCCTGAATACTTGCTCAGCAGTAGCCAAAACACTGCTGTGTTATCAACTTCTGCTGCAAAACACAGCACTAGAGGGATGCTTTTGAGGAGAATTAACTCCAGCTCAGCCAAACCCAATACACCTAGGCACACTGCTGGCTCACACTCAGCCATCTGTTGACAAACACTTCCAAGTCCTTTTCCACAGGGCAGCGTTCCAGCCACTCCTCCCCAAGAATGCAGCACCGCACAGGGTTGCTGTGACAGAAGTGCAGGACCTGGCACTTGGCCTTGTTGAACCTCATACAATTGGCCTTGGCCCATGAATTCCTGTTGTCCAAATCCTTCCATAGAGCCTTCTTACTCTCAGGCAGATCAACACTCCCAATCAGCTTGCCTGCAGACTTAAACGAGGATGCACTCAATCTCCTCATCCAGATTATTCATACAGACATGAAGCAAGACTGGCCTCAAAACTGATCCCCAAACTGAGCCCTGGGGAACATCACTTGTAACTGGCTGCCAACTGAATTTGACTTTATTCACCACCCAGCGACTGAAGCCTAGGTAGACATCATTCATAGTGTTTCTCTAATCAACTAAGCAAGTCACCTTTTCATAGAAGGAAATCAGGACCTACCTTTCATAAGCACACACTGACAGGGCTTGATCACCTAGTTGTCTTGTATGTGATGGCCCTCAAGATAATCTGCTCCATGTTATTCCCTGGCCCTAAAGTCAGACCAACAGGCCTATAGTTCAGCAGATCCTCCCTCAGGTCCTTCTTGTAGAAGGGTGTCACATCTGCTAACCTCCAGTCGACTGACACCTCCCTGAATAGCCAGGGCTGCTGATAAATGATTGAAAGTGGCTTGGTGAACACTTCTGCCAGCTCCCTTCAGTACCCTTTGGTGTCTGCCACCTGATTCCATAGATTTGTGTGCATGTAAGTGGTGCAGCAGGTCACTTGTCATTTCCCAGTGTATTATGAAGGCTTCATTCTGCTCTCCATCTCGATCTTCCATCTCAGGGGGCTGGGTATCCTGAGTACTATTGGTCTTACTACTAACAACTGAGCCAAAGAAGATTTTAAATGTGTCAGTGTTTTCCTCATCTTTTGTCACTATGTTCCCCCCTGCATCTAATAAAGGACGGAAACTGTCTTTAGCCCTCCTTTGTTGTGAGTGTATCTACAAAGATTTTTTTAAATTGTCTTTTACAGCAGTTATCAGATTAGGTTCCAGCTGAATTTTGGCCCTTCTAGTTTTCTCCATACGTAACTTCACAACATACTTATAGTCCTCCTCAGTGGCCTGTCCCTTCTTCCACAGGTCATAAACCCTCTTTTTGTCCTGAGTTCTAGCCATAGATCTCAGTTCAGACAGGTGTCTTATTCCTTGCTGGCTCACCTTAGAGTACACTGGGATATCTTGCTCCTGCAGCTTTAAGATTGCCTTCTTGAAGGATGTCCAGCCTTCCTGGACTCCTTTGTGCTTTAGGACTGCCTCCCAAGGCACATAAAGTGATGCTCATGGAACGCAGGACTCTTCACCAGCCTCTATATTTTCCATTCTGTGGCTGCACATTTTTCCTGGCTTCTCGTTGCACGCTCTAACTCATTTTCCCTAATTCGCACACATGGATTTTCTTTCCTTTCTTCAACCAGCTCTATCTACCAGGCATCCTTTTTTCAGCTGAACTTTCCTTCCCACATAAACATGAAGGTAGCTAGACATATTCTTCTCCCCCGAGGTAAAAGTTATGAGATGGTTTGTCACACAATGTGCTCTGTCATCTAGTTCCTAGATTTGTTTTCTGGCATAAATATGCTTGGTAAATAGGCTTCAGCCTAGTAGCAGACTTTATTTTCTCAATTACTAAACAGTAAGTTGGCAACATATACATTGCCCCTTATTCTAGATGTGCAACAACACTAACAAGTATGTTATAATGCTGTCATATAGTTTCTGTTACAGCTTGTATTAAAAGATCTCGCAGACAGCATTGCAGTTCATACAATATATCACCATACATTGTACAGCAATTTCTGAAACACACAGAGTAGAAGAGCTTGAAATATATTCAGAAGTATTCTATCCATGACTGACACAATACATGATAAGTATTAGTCTATGCCAGCTTTTAATGGGAAACAGCATTATCAGCTTCAACTGTGCAAAACATCTTCAACATACTTTACAATTTTTTGCTATAAACATAGCCACACAAATATTGTGTGACATATCACTGCCTAAACACCATAATGTGATTAACTATATAGATTTGCCAGTCTGATCTGCTGGGACACACATATTCCAGTAAACACATCAAAGTATATCTTTTAAATGACAATAAATTTATTATGACCTCTCTACATGCTTGCTATCTGTTTAAGTGGTCTGTCAGGTCACAACAGTGCTTTGGAAGTATTTCCTGACACCTGCAAAGTTGGTAAGTATTTCCTCTTTTTGTTGTGTCTGCTGAAAATAGGAATTTTACAACTTGGACCAATAGCTTGACTTTGGCAGGTATTAATGTGGTTTCCACTGCGGTTTGTGACTCTACAAGCAAACCTGGGGTGACAAACTGATGATTCTGTGGGTTCTGGCCTTCTTGCTATCCTGAAACAGGTGCCAGCTCTCCTCAAGCATAGCCAATAGTCCATCCATCTTCTGGATGGCCACAGACCATGCACAGCCTAGATAGGTGGCTTAATTTTTGCAGAACAGGTGAGTATAGCAATGAAATAGGTGTTGATACCGCAAGACTTCTGAGTATTGAAGCAGTGCTTCTCATGTCCTCACACAGAAGCTTCCAGTGACTGCTGCACATGTGCCAGGTATGCCAACTGAGGCTGAGGTGGCTGTGTTGCCACCCACGCCTGGAGAGCACAGCTTTTCTGCAGGAGCCAGAAGGAATATGGCTGCAGCCCTGGAAGACCTGTATCACTCACACTGCTTTCCTCAGGATTCTCAGGGCAAACAAAATGTTCTGTGTAAACAAACAAAGCTATGTTTGGATGAAGGAAAAGACAAAGATTTCCTTAGCTCTATTAGCAAATGATGCTCCTGATCCCCTTCCATCCACTGTGCTTCGAACGTAACTGCAACTCAGATTCATGTGCTAGCTCCCTTCCTACTTTCGAAAGCTATCAAGTAAATGTTCAACTAAAATTAAGGGCAACAGTTGATTATGCTTGAGCTGGTCATCAGCATTCTAATGAGATATAAATTATTTCTTCTTGAAATTGCACAACAGATGCAGCTTTCTGCTCTGCAAATGCTGAGCCTACAAAAACACCATTTGATAAACCAGGACGACTGAAATCATACGAACATCACTTGAAAATGTCTTTCTTCCTCACAAGAGAAACATCTATTTTTGAAGAACAAATAATGGATTGGAATGCCATTCAAATCCAAACACAATATTAGTATGTTCCTGAAAAAAAAAAAAAAAAAGAAAAAGGTACAATGCTGGGGGAGAATGCACCAGAGCCCTTGCAGCTGTGTCACACTTTCCTGTTTGTTATTTTTAGCTTTCCATTCCTGCTTTTTATTTTGGGCTTTGGTTTGCTTCCTATGCAGCTTCCCTCTAACTCCTGTAGAGCTCCATCTTACATATTTCAGGCATTTGGTTCCTTCCCCCCTCACCCCTCACCCCCCCGCAAAGGAAGCCCAAGCAATGCTGCACAGTTTCAGGAACTCATGTTTCTCTTGGCAGTGGTTGAGTTCTTGGTTTTCTAAAGGCATTTAGGAAATTTACAGTGCTAGTTTTGAGCTTTGAATATGCTCAGGTTTTACAAGCATAAGAAAAGAGCAAAGTACACAAAACAACACAAATTTGCTCTGCAGTATGTCCTGATCACAGAATCACAGAATCACCAAGGTTGGAAGAGACCTCAAAGATCAACAAGTCCAACCTGTCACCACAGACCTCATGACTAAACCATGGCACCAAGTGCCACATCCAATCCCCTCTTGAACATCTCCAGGGACGGTGACTGATCTTTACACCTAGAAAACTGACAGTACCCAGTCCCAACTTAAAGTCTCAGGATGCATTTCATAATAACAAAAAAAGGAACAAAATGGGCTTTGGTTAAACACTGTGTTATAACGTCCTCCTCACACTTTGCTTATGTATAGTCAAGTATTTGTAACAGCCATATAGGTGATCTGCAGAACAGGAAATGTTAATAACTCTTAAAACTACACCACAGATTTCACATTTCTGAATGCTTCAGTAGCAGCCTAGGACCTATTGACACAGAATTAATCAGGAACCTCAGCTAATAGTTAATAGTTAAAAGAATAGAACGTTTCCCTTCCACAACAGTCCTCATTTAACTTCACTGCAGAAGTGCACCCAGACACAAAGAAATCAGCAGCCACATGCCCAGTCCAAAACATGTTGTTAAAAGAATCAAACTAAATCCTTTAAGATTTTGAAGCTGACATCACAATTCCTTGTGACTTGGGTCCCAACTGAGACTGAAAGCTCAGAGATGGCAAAATTGATACTGCCCAACAGTAAGCACAAAAACAGGGGACACAACACAAGAGGGTTAATAGTGAAGGCACCTGTTTTGTTTCCCTTCCCTAATTCTTTCATTATGCTACTTTGAAAGGCCTCCTTAAACTGCTGAGATCTATCTTCTACCATGATGAGCAACAGCTGCTGGCTCCCTCTGGCCAGTGCGAGTGCAGGCTTACCCAGCACTGCCAAAAGAGCACCTTTCCACCACCACACCCATCTTAACATCAAATAAAATACTGTTTGATGCAAACTATGTAAAAATGCCCTGGGCACAAAATTAAGTAGTTGCCAAGGCAGCATAGGCTATAGCTGGGACCAGATCTTTTCAAGGTCCTGATGGTGTTCAAGTCTGTGGCTAGCTTAGCTCTGTCTCAGAGAAGTAGATGATAGTGTTAAGGCCATTTTCTATTGATCCCCAGGGTGAGCAAACAAAAAGTAGAAGCAGAGATCAGTCTTAACTCAAAGGACATCAGGAACCTGATGACTTCTTGCAGGAGGTACATGTTAGTTGATCTAAACCTTAATACATGGTAAGGTAGAGCTGTCTTCCAGTACTACTGCTAACCTCAGTGAAGAGTACAACATAAAGGAGGAATAAGAATCATCATATTAGGTCAGACTGAAAATGTTCCTTGCCCCATAGCATCCTCATAAAGACCCTTAGCTCCCTAACAGACATGTGAACTGACAGTCTTTTTCAGGACCTCCTTGGGATCTGGCAACTCTTTCCAGTGGCAAGGTCTATCATAACAGCAAGGATTGTTCTGGGAAGCACCTACCAGTACAAGTGGCAGAGATGCTTGTTTCATGCTGCAGCATAGCCCTGACAAATTTGGCTACGAATGGAGTAGACCCCTGTCTAATCAACTCATGATCTTGTGGTCCACCTGCAGCTTCTCACACTTTCTAGTCTGAGACAGGATGACTTCTTTGAAACCTTTGGTTCTCTATTACCTTAAGTGATTCTTGAATAACCACCATCCAACATTAAGCCCTGGGCTCACAGTGTTCATGTGAGCTTCCCAGTTGTTCACAGCACATTAGGTAAACTAATCTGTGAAGTTTATGCCTGCTCTTTGTACCCCTCTCCACATGTCTGGGCAGAACTCAGTTGGGCAGTAGCCCTCAGACAGCTCCCTGCATGCTTTTACAGGGTGTTCAGTACACAACATCCCTTTCCAGACAGTAGTGTCAATAATGGGGAAAAAAAATTCCCAGGCTTAAAGGCTGTTGGAAAACTGCATTTCAGGGGCAGGCTGCACTGCTGCAACTCTATGATGTAGCAGTGGCTGGAATTAATAGGAGATGCTAATGACCTTAATTCTCCAATTAAGTCTTAGCCTATAATCGGCTCACTGGTTGTATATTGGCCTCTCTTACTTTACACTGGATGCTTAATTTCCTAGGATCAAACTGGAATACCAAAAATAGCTCTCTTGGTTGATCAGTGTGAATTACCTGGTTCCATATTTAAGAGTTTCTGGCTGTTCTATGTTCTACTCTCCTGCAAACTACTTCATTATCAAAGTCCTAAGACAGCTAATTCATATTTCGCACCACCCCCCTCATAAATCTGGGTTAAATATTCAGTGGAGATGAATGTGTTTATTACTTGAGCATTCTTTACTCTCCTGCATGTATGTAAATACCCTTGCTGTGCTTTCCCAAATTTTCAGCAACCTGCATTCTCTGGAACTCCTGGGATTTGTGGGCAGGTCTCTGTTAGGAGTGAGAAGTGGGGTCTGTCCATTCTGCTGTGTGGGGAAAGGATTGTTATTATTAATTTTATTATTATTATTATTATTATTATTATTATTACTGCTATTGCTGTTGCTGTTGTTGTTGTTGTTATTGTAAAAAAATTGTGCTCCCTATTTATAAAACCACAATATATCTTCCTTCCATGTAAACAATCTGACCTTCAGGTGGAATGCAGCCAGACTGGCTATAAATAGCACCCTTAATAAGAAAGGAGACAGAAGCATCTAGAGTTCAACTTGCAATGCTCACATTCAGAAAAATAGCAACTGAGTTACCTGTAGTTTTCATGCTCTAAAAAGCTCAGATGCAATTTATACAGGAACTCAGCTGACTCTGTGCTGAGCAGGTAGAAATATTTTTCTTCTGAAAACAACAGTGGGGACCCCTGTGTGCTACCAAAAATACTGTGTCCAGTTCTGGGCTCCCCAGTTCAAGAAGAAGAACTGGGAACTGCCTGAGATGGTAGAGCAAAGGACTACAAAGATGATTATGGGGCTAGAAATATTTCTCTTATGAAGAAAGGCTGGGAGACCTGGAGCTTTTTATCCTGGAGAAGACTGAAGTGGGATCTTATTGATGCTTATAAATACTTAGAGGGTGGGTGTCAGGAGGAGGGTGGGTGTCAGGGGCAGGTGGGTGTCGGAGGAGGGTGGGTGTTGGGGGCCGGGTGGGTGTCGGGGGCGGATGGGTGTCGGGGGCGGATGGGTGTTGGGGGCCGGGTGGGTGTCGGGGGCGGGTGGGTGTCGGGGGAGGGTGGGTGTCGGGGGTGGGTGGGTGTCGGGGGAGGTGGGTGTCGGGGGGGGGGGGGGTGTCGGGGGCAGGTGGGTGTCAGGAGGATTGGGCCTTTTTTTTTTTTTTTTACTGGTGCCCAGCGACAGGCAACAGGTGATGGGCACAAACTTGAACACAGGAAGTTCCATCTAAACATGAGGAGGAACTTTAAGTGGTGGAGCACTGGAGCTGGCTGCTCAGAGAGACAATGGAGTCTATGTCTCTGGAATTATTCAAAACCCACCTAGATGCTGTCCCATGCAACCTGCTTTAGGTGAACCTGCTCAAGCAGGTGGGTTGGTCTAGATGATCTCCAGTGGTCTCTTCCAATCCCTATCATCATGATTCTGTGGCACTTCTCCCACCATTTGATGCATATCTTGCAATTGTTAGTGCTTTCCCCCCATTGCTGGACTCACAGACAGAAAGGCACTACAGCTTCAGACAGTGAACTGTGGAAAGAGAAGACCACATGTCCCTCTCAGGACCACACTAGTATTCTGTGCCAAAGCAAAGGCTCCAGCCAGCTCTTGCTGGTACCCGACTAGTGACCCACATACTGGATCATCCTTTCATGAAGTGCTGTCAAAAAGTTTGCAAGGCAAACCTCCAGCCACCCAGTCACTTATTAATAAGAAGGATGTCTCTTAGCTTGACTTCTGGTTACTATGATTTGGTATGGTGTGCACTTTCTCTGTATCCTAGAGCCTTATGAATTTAATGAAGAAGCTCTTGAGCAAGAGATAGCTTCTGATCATTTTGATTTATCACAACTCAGCAAGTTTATGCAATAGTCACAAATGTTTCCTCTGTCTCTGGACAGATGTTTTCTTCTGGCAGACTTGTGAATCTTTACAGCCATTTCTCCAAGAAGACCAATGTGAAAATATTTTTGTTCATATAGATATCTGGGGAACTGGCATTTTTCACACAGGTATGTTGTATGTAGGACATACATACATGCATGTGAGTGATGCTGACTGTCACCTGCAATTACATTTTATTGATTTCTCAGGCAATGTAAGCTAAACCACAAGAGGATCCTCTCCACAACCCCCTCCTACATGTATCTCTGAACTTGCTGGGACTGTAGAAGCCAAAAAGTCCAGAAGAGCAGATAACACTGATATCAGTTTCTATGGTATTCCTCAGATGTTGTAAAAAACATTGTATGTCCTAGGTTTTGTTTTATTTCCCAAACTGCAAGTTCTGCTTCCCTCCTCAAAATCAGGCCTGCTTCTCCTACAATGCAAACAACATCCTCCACATCAGAACAAAAAATGAATAGACAGGCCATCAAAGCCATGTAAGAGAACCAGCTGCCCGGACATGTACCAGGACAGCAAAACTATTTTACCCGAGGAGCCTTTCAGATGATTCAGGTCAATTCTATTGTACATAAGGTTGACTCATGTAGCTGGAGACCTCATTGTCCCTTTCCCTCTCTGCTTCCCTCCTTTTGTTTCATGTCATTGTTTCTAGGTAGACATTAAAATGCTTTGGGACAAAGACCATGTCTTCCTGTGAGCTTACCCAGAGTGAAGTACAAAGAAACCTCACTCCAGCACAGGGCTGTGTGAACCACGCTGCTTTGAGCAAAGCACGCACATTTAAATCCCAGCAGCTAAGCATGCACACAGGCAAACATGAACACTTGAAACATTGGCTAAAACTAATGTGCAGAGAGATGTGTCACACCTGTAACTCACACTCATGGTTCAATATCCCTGGTATTCCCTCTATAACCAAAGCATGATTTTCACACAAGCAGCATCATTCTAGAAGTATGTCCTCATATATGGACAACTTACCATATACATTACTAGTCAGTATTACAGTAGCTCTTTAAGCTCCTCTTTAGTGTTCTCTTGCCTCTTGCTAGGCTAAAGTGAATTCAGTCTTTCTGCTACACTTCCTGCCTGCATTTTTTCCAATTCTTGCTATAAAAAGTTCTTTTATACATTTTTATCATTACAGATGTTTTTCCAGGGTGCAGTGTGAATTATTTCAGCAGATAAACCATGTCTTTTTCTTTTCCAATACTGTAAGACAGAAAGACATCCTTTTCTAAAAAGGAGTATCTATTCCCTCTTGTACACCACATGTTTAAATTATTTTAATTAAATTGAAAATGTTTACTTCTTTGCACTGTTTCTGTCCAGATCTTCCTGGGAAGGATAAGTTTCCTTTCATGATCTGGAACATTCAACAAATAAAACATTTAAAACATAGAAGAAATGTTGAACCAGTGCTTGGAGCTGTGAATCTTGTAACACTGTAGTGCAATGACTGCTTGGAATAAAAGGTAATAGCCATACTTACCTCTTGTACAATGGTTGCATCTTTATCTCTAAAGCACATTTCCCTTTCTTTTTCAAGAATGAAGGAAGCGAGATCCAAAGCACTGATGTAATATAGCTGGTTTTACCCAAGACATGGGGGAGAGCTGGAAACAGACTCAGGTCTCCGGCTAATCCTTGAGATGTGGAAAACACTTTGTAAATTTTTAATATCTAAGCCTAAGGCTTTGGATTTTTCTCCCTGGAGATGAATGGGTCTGTCTCTGCAGTACTTCCCCAGTAAGTGCTTATAAAATGCCAAGTGGAGTTTTCTATGAGGGGAGTAAAGGATGCAAGAATGAGTCGCTTGGCCACAGTGCCAAGTCACCCAGCAGTAGCTGAATATATCTCCAGAATTTCTTTCTTGCCACCATGCCTTCATGCCTTCACAAAAGGTAAATATTTTCATTTCTGATCTGTACACTTAGCACTTTCAAATGTTTTCATCAGCCACAGGATGGTCTCCTCTTGATTGTAATAAATGACTTAGTTGAAAGTCATACTTGAGAAATAGTCAATTATTAGTAAAGTATATTAAAAAAAAAAAGCTAGGAACATCATTTAAACTCAGACACTCATTATCAACTAAACAGCAAATCTCCTCATGCTTGAGATTTTTGTTTACTACTTTGTGCGTTACAATAAGGCATCGCTTTGGGAAAAGAATTTGTGTCTTCCAAGTTGAAAGTATAAATCTCAATCTCCCGCAGAGTATTTCAGAGTTGGCCACTGAATTCACAGGCACACATGAACTTCTGGGCAGAAATAAAACCAACCAAACATATGAACAAAAGGAAAGAGAAAAACATAAAGCCAGACCAAGTAATGCTTACTGGGGAGAAGTAGCTCTTCTTTGCCTACCAGGTTGTGTACTTTTGCCCACCTTTGCCTGGACATATCCTGTCTGTGACATTACTACTTCCCTCCACCTTGACCTCCCTTTATCCCTTCATTCTCCAAAGTGTGCCTCTTCTGCTGGTACTTTTACTCCTCAGCTGTGCCTCCCTCCTCTCATGCTGAGCAGCACCATGTACTTTCCAAACCCTGTCTAGGCTTTCCTCTTCCATCTTATTCATAGTCCTTCTGAACATGCTTTAGACAAAGCCATGTGGGCTGTGTGGAGGTTACTCTCCAGACCTGGCAATGTACACTTGGAATTGTGGCATTTTCTGTATCATGTCATAATTAATTCTAAGTGCTTTATAGGCATTTTGTCCTTTAAAAAAGAAGTTCTGTTAAAAAAAAAATAATTAGTGCCAATTCCAGCAATAACAACAACAACAACAACAACAACAATAATAATGATGGTAATGCATTTATTTATTTTAAACTATTTAAAGAACTATTTAACGGTATCTGTATAGTTTGATTTCTCCAGAATATTGTTGGAGACATTCATGGGTGATTTGTGGTTATCATAACAATGTGCAACCATTTACTTCTGGAAAAAAAAAGAAAATAGATAATGGATTTTTCTGTTTCTCTCTTCATCTGTTTGTTTTGTGTGGAGATGAAGAGTTTAATATACTGTACTCAGAGCCAAAATCATTGTAAAATGACATTGGCACCAATACATGAAAAATGCTGGAGAAAAACAGAGCTTAGGAAAAGCAAGGATAAATATTTTTCAAGAGAGGAGTGTAGGTTTTTATGTTTTAAAAATGTACTCTCTGTGGTAGGCCTCAGTGGCTGGGAGCTCAGCTCTCCAGTGGGATAGGCTTTTGGCTTGGTGTGTTCAAATTCAAGCAGATAAGTAATATTGTGAGCTCTACTCAACTGTGTAGCTTTAGAAGTAGCTGGAAATATCCCTGCATGAAATGAGAGCACTGTATCTCACTGTCTTGGGGCATTGCAAACACCTCTGGAAAAAATGGAAAGCATCTCTGCACTCAAACACTCCATTTCTGCATCGGTCTCCCATTGCTGCAACTCAGGGGATCACCTCAGCTGATGTATTTTCAGGACTTAGACTGGAATAGGCTGCTGTTGCCTTTTTTTTCAGATAAAACTAAAGCTGCTTTTATGAAGACTGTTTTTTTGGGACCTGTGATCCTGCCAATGAAATCTTTAAGCAGAGTGAAATGATTTGATATTTGCTTTCCCTCTTTCTGTGTTGGGCTTGAGCAGTGTCTTAACAAGACCAAGCTGTCTCCAGGACAACATTTGCTATAGCTTAACGAGCCTTGCTCAGCAATACAGTAACTCTGGGGTTTACAGTGGGACTTTCAAGTCCAACTTCAGCCTACAGCTGTCTTCAGGTCAGATTTACATACTAAGGCTCACTGTTTTTTGTTAGCAAACAAAACAGCAGGTCAAAATCCACACATTTCACCCATGGGCACTTGCATATCTGAAATACCACCTGTGTAATCACCTCTCAGGCAGACAAGTAACTGTATTTAATTACAAAACTGAGATCATACTCAGGAATCTAAGACACAGTACAGTCCCAGCTTAGACTGATCTGCTGTTTTGCACCCTGCATCTCAAAGAGAGAATATATCTGCCATTCCTTATAAGTGCAGCTGAGCCCTCAGAGCATTAATTTCACCACCTGATGACAGTCTTCAAGGAGAGTGTTTGAGTACTCTATTTGCACTGTGTGCTGGCTACCTCTGCATTCTTAAATTAATGGTTAAATCACACTTAGGCAATGAACAATGGCAAAATCCCCAGTGACAATGAGTTTTCCCTCCTCCAGGCTTTCTCTCCTTCATCCAGGGACTGGAGTTAACAAGGGAGTTCAGTCTTAGGAGTAAAGACTGAAGCAAAGGTAGCATTAGCAACTCTGCCCTCTCTGCATCCTCAGTTATCAGGGCTGCCCCCTTGTTCATCAGTGGGACCATACTTAACCCTATTCTTCCTTCTACTACTGACATATTTGCAGAAGCCCTTCTTGTTCTCCTTGTTTACTTCCTTTGCCAGTTTTAGTTCTAAGAGGGCTTTGACCTTCCTTGTTGCCTTCCTACATGCCCTGATAACTACTCTATAGTTCTCCCATGTGACAAGTCCCTTCTTCCGTTAACTGTAAATTTCTTTCTTCCATGAGCTTTCCTTCAGAAGCTCCTTGCTCACCCATGCAGCTCTCCTGGCATGCCTACACCATTTCTTACTCAAGGGAACACACCTAACTTGGGCTCAGAGGAGTGGCATTTAAAAATTGTCCAACTTTCTTGTGCTCCTTCACCCTCCAGAGTCTTAGCCCATAGGATTCCTGCAAGTATACCTCTGAAGAGTATAAAGTTAGCCCTGCAGAAGTCCAGGGTTGTAATCCTACTTACTGCTCTGCTTCTACCCTGTAAAATACTAAACTCCACCATGTGATGATCACTGTCACCAAGGCTGTTCCTGACCTCAATGTCCCCAACCAGTCTTTCTCTATTTGTTAATACAAGGTCCAGCAGTGCACCCCTCCTTGTTGTCTCCTCCACTACCTGAATCAAGAAGCTATCACCAACACACTGTGAGAGCCTTTTGGACTGGCTGTGCCTGGCTGTGTGGGTTTGCCAGCACGTGTCAGGGTGACTGAAGTCACCCTTGAGTACCAAGGACTGTGTACTAGAGGCTGCCTCCAGTTGACTATAGAAGGCCTCATCAACATCTTCTTCTTGGTTTGGTAGTTTATAGTAGACACCCACAAAACTTTTGTCTCCTTTTCCATGTCCCTTAATTCTTACCTACAAGCCTTCCACCTGTTCTATCTCCCCCCTGGATAGAACTCAAAACATTCCAGTTGCTTTCACACATAGAGAGTAACACCACTGCCTCACCTTGTTGGTCTGTCTTTTCTAAATAGTACATAGCCATCCATGGCAACACTCCAGTCATGGGAGCTGTCCCACCATGTCTCAGTGATTGAAATGATATCATAGTCAAGCAACCTAATGCAGATCTCCAAATCCTCCTGTTTATTCCCCATGCTCTGTGCAGGTCAGAAAGAGAGCTGAGCCATTAGTTTTCACTCTTGCTGGCTGTCCATTCTCACTCAGTTCTGTGGCTAGTGACCTATTACTGAGACCTATGTTTTTATTGTTTCTTACACCACCATTATGCAAGTGGGATGGCAGGGTGATAGTAGTGGTACAAGGTGATAGTAATTCACTCAAATAACTTCCTTTACTCTGTAGAATATGTAGGGAAATTAGGGAGAATAGAGAAGCAGTATGTGTCCACACTGAAGTTAACTGAGTTAGGTCAGGTGAGTTTATACTACCCTATACTTTTAACTGTGATAAATACTGCACTATTCTTCTGAACCATGTATTAATACATCATTTACAGCTACATAGAGATTGGAAATAGTGAACAAATATAATGACGATAACAGAGCACCTGAACATTACTCTGCAGTTGGTGAGTGGAACTCAGGATAGAATAGAGTAGAATAGGATAGAATAGAATAGAATAGAATAGAATAGAATAGAATATAGACTAGACTAGTCTGAACTAGAATAGATTTGAAAGAATAGATTATTCCACTTGGAAGAGACCTACAATAATAATCTAGTCCAGATGCTTCACTACCTAAATATGCAAAGATGAAGTGCAGTGGCAAGAAGATTATGGCCTTTTAAAGTGTTAACACTTTAAAAGTGTATTTTCTTATTACTTAGGAGATAATATGAATATTACAGATTTGTCATTAGGGAAGAAGTGGGATATGTTCAGCATCTGCTGATTGAATAGTGCACATCCTGGGTGAAATGAATCTTTACCAGCAAGGTATCTAACTGTGGAAACAGAGAGTTGTGAGATCATACAAAACTTTCATTTTCCCAGACCTGGATATTTCTGAAAGAGGGGCAGTTTGTGAAAAAGTGTTTTTAGCTTACATTGGCCCCCAAACACCTGTCCTTTGTCTGTTGTCTCAGATGTTTGTCCTCCTAAGTGTGACAAATATGAAAGCAATCAGTCAGTCAAACATAAATCCAAACAGAGTGGTCATGAGCATCCATGCAGAGGGAAAGGCTTGAAGGTATTCCTGATTTAAAAGTAGCCAAAATTCTGTAACGATTGTGATCTACACCTCTGTTTTCCAGAGGCACTAAACAACAATAGAAACAACTTTTGACTGTGACATTAAAAAATAAAAGTTTTCCAGAGAGATACTAGAAGTATAAAAGTCACTAACAAAGGTTTCAGAGTTATATAACAAAGTACAAGCTGGTCTCACTACAAGTGGTGAAAATGGCTCCTGAAGTGGCAGAGAGCAAGAAGTATAGAAGAACAGCAGCAAAAAAATGCTTAAGGACTCAGAGAAACAACATTGTCTTCCTCTTCCTCTCTGCTGAGGACTGATTCCAAACACCAAACCAGGAGAAATGAAGAGCCTGAAATCTCTTAGATGAAATGTAATTCCTTCTTCCATCCTGTCTGGTACTTAAATAGAAGATTGAGATCCCTATCTTCAACCCTTACAGAGGAAGACAGAACTGTGTCGAAATTCTGTGTGTTTAGAGGATGATTAACTGCAGATATGACAAGGGAATTAGGCATTTCATTAATTCTGAAAACATATTAACTCAGTCCATCTTCACCAGGTCAGTTGGCTCTGGCAGAAGGTGAAAGGATACATCAGCTGGATGAATAGAACACTAAACCACAGTTTTGTTCAGACCACACAATTGGTCAGGCATAGCCAGGGCATGGTGTACAGGTGCACAACTCAAAGGTGACATCCCAAGAGGTGCTATTAAAAAGGCAGCGTGCTGGAAAAAAAAAAAAGTAAAAGGAGACCCTAATCTAGAAGTTCTATGTACTGGGAGAGGACTCAGCACCCAAGGTCTTTAGGGGTGATTTGAGAGAGTTGGAAGTGAACTCACTGCTGTGGTAAGGACTTTGTCTGTTATACTTTAGCCTCACTTGGAATGGGAAGAACTTGACTAGGGAGAATGCAAGCTTTTATGGTCTGAGATGAGTGTGCTTAGAGAACAAAATCAGATAGGATGGGCTGCTTAATAAAACATCTGTGTTTTCTTCACATTTTGTTTTTCCCCCACTGGGATTTCCAGAAAGAGAAAGCTATTTTCCTCAGGTTGTGAAATCTTAAAGTGATGCTGTTGGGAGAAAATATGTCTGATTCAGCTATGGAAACAACAAATTGCTTTCAAGGCCTGTAAGTCCAAAAGATGAAATGTCACAGAAAAAGCTAATAATCTGAGATTTCATAGAATTTCTTCATGTGAAAAGCAGCCAGATGTCACTTGGTGAAGCTTACAGATGAAGACAAATTCATAGCAGGACTATGCATGAGCACAGAGAAACTTTTACAGTATTTTGGATTATATAGCTTGCTGGAAAGAGAGTACTTGACTATTTTACTAACTCAAATAGCATCTGCATGTTATCCAGAAGTCATATACTCCAAAAGAAGAGAAGACAATGAAAAAACACTGTACAGCATTATATAGCATGGAGTTTTCTTCCTATTACATCACACAAAACTTTTGCTAGCCAGTAGTCCTTAATGTTAACAGCAGTAATGCAGGAAAACAATGGTGTCACACAGTCAAGGTGGAAGACTGAGTACCACATATCACAGCCACTAATAGGACGTGGACAAGTAGGCTTGACTCAGGGAATTTGCTCTAAATTTTACAGCACAGTTGCTGGGAAAGATGCTGCTTAACAAGATATGAAACGAAAATATTAAACGCTGCAATGAATCTGAATTGCCACTTACTGTGCTTGTAAGCTTAATTTAATAGTTTGTTTTAGCCAACAAGTCTAGCCTTTGGTGGTCTTTCTGGTGTGGGTTCTCTGGGACACAGTGCCATTTTGCCTTTACCACAATATTCCTACAATGTCTTGGAAAAAAATAAAATAAAATCTGAGTCTCCCCAAACTTGGTTTGCCATTAAATTTCTTCATTGTTCTGCTGCAGCTCTTTTGTAGGAGAAGGGCTGTTTTCGGATGGCTTTGGAAGTCTATGTTTAGTCTTTGACTCGGGAAAGAATTTAAGGATCTTGTGACTGAGGAGGGAAATTGGGCAGAACTTTGTTGGATGTGTTAAAATACTGCCTTGTTATTTTAGCCTATTGTATGCCTTAATTACACTCATGCCAGTAGAAAATATCCAATTAAGATGTGACACATGTGCCTTCTGATAGGCTATAAAGCCTTGCTGTATAGCGTAATAAACATCTTCGCCTGCTTACATCTTGTCCTAGAAGCTGTGCTCAGGGTGATTCGAACACCTATACGACAACACTCTTTATTGCAAAATCAAGATACTATGCAAAGGCTAGGAGTGTACCACATGTCCACAGAGACTGAAATACAAGTAGGGTCGTCAAAACCACTGACCAATATTTAAGATCTATATGGTAGACGTGTTAGATAACTACCCTGGTAGGTATGCTGGCAAACCATCTTGAAGAGAACATTTTTGGCCATGTTTGCTAGTATTTCCTGAAATGGGTGTTTTAACTACCTCTGTATCTCTCTGTGATTTGTCTTTTCTCTCAAATGGAATCTTAGTCCAATTATGCAGTTGTACACGCAGATACAAACCATTCAAGGTTGTCTTCATAAACTTTTGAACCCTCCTGGGTTCTGAAAAGAACATGATCACAAAATACTTTTTAAAGAATTATTGGAACAATTTTTCAGAACAGGAGAGTATGTAATAATAAACAACAACCTGTCACTGGTGTCGTTGAAAGATCCAAACCTAGATTGCAACTCCACATGGAAAGTATTTGAGAGGCCTCCAATGCGATACCCCAGGACTGTGATTAATGTCATGTGCCTGTTTATTTTTCCCCTGAGAATCTGAAAGGGTAAAAAAAAGATCACAACCAAACAAAAGCATATCAATAACAGGAAACTGTTGGTGAGAAATACCCCGATCTTCCTGTAAATTCACGTCACCACATTCCCCAGGGACAAAGGTGCGTGAACAGCATGGTAAATAATTATGATTTAATATGAGGCCTTGCAATGCTGTTTACAGTTTAACAACAAAAAGGAATTGTTTCCCAAGGCGCAAAATAAGCACATAATAGAAACACATACCAATATAATCAGGAAATGATGATGTTATGTCTGGGTCAGCTGCTGAAAACAGATTGCAATCTATCAAAGTATCAACCTGATATCTCTTTTCAGTCAACAGAGCAACATCAGTGATGGGAGAATCTTTCCCTAGTTTGGATACCAGTCATCCCACTGATCATTTTATGAATCTGCTGGGGACTGGTGTCTTGCGGATGACTCTCCACAGCTATTTACTCTTTCTGATGTTTAAGGATTTTAACACTTGTGTTAGCTGAAAGCATCTAAAAGGATTTCTTGCCTCTTGCATTACAAAACTGAAAAGAAAATATGAAGGGAGGAGAAAGTGGAAGGAATATTAACAGCTGGTCTCTTTCAGGAAGGTCATGTTGTTGAATCTAGACAGTGAATTAGCAATAATGATTAAAAAATAACGTTGTAAAAACACAGCAGTAAATTCCAATGGACACCAGTGAAGCTTCTCAGTTCCTTATTAAAAATACATCATAGTGAGAATTATACAACCACATAGGATGTCAGTTTTCAGCAATTTTCCCTTACAGAAATATTTTTTCAGAGATGTCAAGGCAGAATCAGCTATGTAGAAGTCAAACAGAACAATATATATTTGAACAGAGAACTAACATTAATAACAGAAGGCCTAAAGCATTTAAATATGCATTTAACCCTTAGCCACAGAAAAAAAAATCCAGACTACGCTTGTCAGATTTTCAAGTTAAGCAGGGTCAGGTCAGGTCAAAGCTGGAATGAGAAAACATAAAGAATTTTCTCAGTGTTGCCTGAAATAGCACTGATGACTGGGGAGATGTTCCTTCATCAGACAGGACTGAAATAAAGCATCAACACTTGAAGTTCCCTAAAACTCCCAAGAGTGAACTAAATTGAAGGACTCTGGGTTTTGTTGCCCCTCACCATTCTTTTGTCCTCAAAAGCATCAGTTCTCGCTGAATGAATTAGGTTGTGCCAACTGCTGTGTATAGGAAGGATAGGAAATAAGGAGTAAGTTTTGCACTGTCTCCTTGAATTAAAGCATATGCTTGATCATACCCACTGCAAATCAAAGCTACTGTTAATGCTGTTTGGCTGCCATCCTACCATCCCTAGCAGACAATTTCTACACTGCTGTCAGGATAATGCCAATCATCTTAACAGATGCTTGCAGTTTTATCTGTGCTCTGCATCACATTCCTCAAAGAGAAGGCTGCCAGAAACAAACAGGTTTTCTGAAAGTACATAAGGGAACAATGGACAATAGGAGCTGTTCTATACCACTGAGTATAAACAAGAACAAAACCCAGTTCACATGGAATGAAAAACACTGTTTATCAAGATGTAAGTCAGTGGCTGGCAGGTTGCAGATGCCATTTGGTATCTGACAAAGCACTACAGCAGGTTGCAGACATTCAGATGGTTAAAAAAAGGCACTTCTGGGGTTGGATGGAGCTACTTGTGCAGTTCAAGTTGATTCTGTAAACAGTTTCAGAGTGAAAAAATGGAAATTATTTATTTATTTATAGAACATTCAAGAAATGTAATTAAAAAAATATATCAAATAAGCCAATTCAAATATTCTTTTGAAATGACACTACCGAACTGTCAGGGGGCTTTCCAGTTTTGCAGATACCTGATTAGGAAAAGGGTATCTGTTTAAAACACATTAAAGCTGATTGGAAGACAATGTGAATTTTCTCTAAGGCAAGCAGGATGCTCAAACAGTTTGCAAGGAACAAGAGAAAAGATGTCTGCCCTCTCCATATCTAAAATGCTTTTATCTCCTTTCTTCACAGCTGCTTTTCTGTATACTTTCAGATGCCAACCTCTGGTTCTGTTGAAGGACGTGGTTGGATAAGAGAAGAAAGAGAGGAAGGGAAATACTTGCCAGGGCTGGATGGGAAGGGGAGATGGTGTCGGCAATAAAGTTGTTGGTTTCGGCTAACAAGTTCTTAAAAGTATTCTTTCAGTTGATTATTTGTTATGATTAAACACCAGAACTAAAAGGCATCCTTAAAATCAATCTGGGCTAAATGCAATTGTAAAAGTTCTGAAGATGCCTCTTCTCCCTGCTGCCTGTGACAAAGAAGAAATTAGTGCTGTTGTGATGGATTGGGTAAACCCACGATTATTCAGGAGAAATGCTTCAACATCCACATATCTATAAGCAAGCAAACTCTCTATTGCTATGCTTTCTTCCCAGCACTGCTGAATACAATTTCAGTTTATGTATTTAATAAGAGACTTAATTCCACCACAGTTGTTTTCACATTTGTTGAAGGTACACCCAAAATATTTCCCTCCGATTTCTTTTGATTCAGCCCACTAATTGAAATATCATATTGTTCACCCTGTTCTATGGTTAAGAAACAAATACCATAGAGTTAACTGCTTCATCAACAGTTCTCAGTGTTTTCAGAAAATTTTTAACAAAGAAAAGAGACAATTAAAATGCAAGCATCACTCTCCATTATTGCCAGAATGATGTGGCTGCCTTGCATACTTCCTGAGAATTACTTAAAACACCTAGTGAACTTTACCCAGGTATACAAAAACAGCACAAAAAAATTAGACAAGCACTGCACATATTTTTCAATTAACATCTGTAGAAGCCAAAATGAGAAGAAGGAATGAGTCATCAAAAAAATCAGGAATGAAATCACATTCACACTAGAAAGCAAATGATATATAGTACCCTAAGACTGAGATTTTTGGACACAAACAGAAGGTAGTATTTCCTGGAATTTACCAAAGCATTGGCAGACAAATAAACATACCAGCTTGCTATGTCCCCATCTTAACAAGTACAAGTTTGTCAAAAAAGTATCTGTATTTCTGTATCTCTCTCACATTACAGTTGCTGTTGCCTGTAATGCTAATTATACTAAGAGAAAGCGAGGAGCTTTCTTTTTGTCGATGGCAAGACTCTATGGTATGTTACAGCACCACCGGGGAAAAATAAAAACGAAATCCCAGTATGCTATGTTATTCAGTTAGCTCATTGGAATATACCATTGTCACCATAGTTACAAGTGGAAACATAAACTCAGATACTCAGATGGTGCAAATCAGCATCGCTGCACCCACTGAAGCGGAACTGAGGCAATTTTCAACTCAGCTGGACTTAGGATCCAGTGAGTCAGATAGAAACTTACTTAAATTCTCCATGAAAAAGCAAATCACGGTAGTGTTCAGATTCCAGTGATTAATTAATGGACATTTATTCATAAGTCTCATTGGTCTCCAAAGCATCTCCTTTCACACATCAAAAGTTGTCTTTGCCTGATATGGATGTGGTGTCTGTCACATTACTGCTGACATGGGCCTATCCTCACTGGCTAACATTTGTGATATTCCACAGTTACTCCTTGATTTCACAAACAGAAATAGCTGGTGACTTTGTGGTTTCTTTGGAAAATATTGACCTTACACATAAGTCTTTTTACTGAAAATTGACATAATGAGGGAAGTGCTAAACAGTCAAAATAGCATAACTGCTAAGTCTGATCATCCAAACCCAGCAGCAATAGGGGAGTAATAGGTTTTGAGACAAAGGCAAGATGCTATGATGTGTACAACTTCTAACCCTATTTTCTAGGCAGCTGAACAGGCTACCTGGTTATTGAAAACAACTGGCCATGGAGAAGTGGAGCTGCAAAATAATGCTGAATGCTCAACACTTTTAGGCCTTCTTGGCCACCTGGGCACACTGTTGGCTCATGTTCAGGCAGCTGTCGATCAGCACCCCCAGGTCCCTTTCTGCCTGGCTGCTCTCCAGCCACTCCAACCCCAGCCTGTAGCTCTGCACGGGGTTGTTGTGGCCAAAGTGCAGCAGCCGGCACTTGGACTTGTTGAATGCCATCCCATTGGACTCCACCCATCTGTCAAGTCGGTCGAGGTCCCTCTGCAGGGCCCTTCTGCTCTCTAACTGACCAACATATGCTCCCAACTTGGTGTCATCTGCAAACTTGCTGATGACTGTCTCAATTCCCTCATCCAGATCGTCAATGAAGACATTGAAGAGGATGGGGACCAGTACTGATCCCTGGGGGACGCCACTGGTGACTGGCCTCCAGCTGGAGGTGGCACCATTCACCACCACTCTCTGGGCCCGGCCCTCCAGCCACTTCCTAACCCAGTGCAGAGTGTTGCTGTCCAAGCCACGAGCTGACAGCTTAGCCAGCAGTTTGCTGTGGGGGATGGTGTCAAAGGCCTTGCTGAAGTCCAGGTAGACTACAACCACAGGCCTCCCCACATCCACCAGGCAGGTCACCTGATCACAGAAGGAGATCATGTTGAAGAGGCAGGACCTGCCCTTCCTAAATCCATGTTGGCTGGACTTGAGGGAATTCCAGGCCTGTCAGCCTGACCTCAGTGGCTGGATGTTAGGAAGAAGTTCTTCACAGGAAGAGTGATTGGCCATTGGAATGTGCTGCCCAGGGAGGTGGTGGAGTCACCATCACTGGAGGTGTTTGGGAAGCGACTTGATGGGGTTCTTGGTGCCATGGTTTAGTTGATTAGATGGTGTTGGATGGCAGGCTCAACTCAATGATCTCAAAGGCCTCTTCTAACCTGGTTAATTCTCTTCTCTTCTCTTCTCTTCTCTTCTCTTCTCTTCTCTTCTCTTCTCTTCTCTTCTCTTCTCTTCTCTTCTCTTCTCTTCTCTTCTCTTCTCTTTCTTCTCTTCTCCTCTTCTCTTCTCTTCTCTTCTCTCTTGGGGACAATCACACAGCACTTACAGGATGGCCAAGGGATCAGGCCCAGCCAAGATGGATGTAGGAAGGGCAGGTCCTGCCTGACCAACCTGATCTCCTTCTATGATCAGGTGACCTGCCTGGTGGATGTGGGGCAGGCTGTGGATGTAGTCTACCTGGACTTCAGCAGGGCCTTTGACACTGTCCCCCACCAGCAAGCTGCTGGCCAAGCTGTCAGCCTGTGGCTTGGACAGCAGCACTCTGCACTGGGTTAGGAAGTGTCTGGAGGGCCGAGCCCAGAGAGTGGTGGTGAATGGTGCCACATGCAGCTGGCAGCCAGTCACTAGTGGTGTCCCCCAGGGATCAGTGTTGGTCCCCATCCTGTTCAATATCTTTATTGATGATCTGGATGAGGGCATTGAGTCCATCATCAGTAAATTTGCAAGAGACACCAAGCTGGGAGCAGGTGTTGATCAGTTAGAGGGTAGGAGAGCTCTGCAGAGGGACCTCGACAGGCTGGACAGATGGGCAGAGTCCAATGGCATGAGATTCAACACATCTAAGTGCAGGGTTCTACACATTGGCCACAACAACCCCATGCAGTACTACAGGCTGGGATCAGAGCAGCTGAAGAGAAGCCAGGCAGAAAGAGATCTGGGGGTACTGGTTGATAGTAGGCTGAACATGAGCCAGTAGTGTGCCCAGGTGGTCAAGAAGGCCAATGGATTCCTGGAACAGTGTGGCCAGCAGGAGCAGGGAAGTCATTCTGCCCCTGTACTGGTTAGGCCACACCTTGAGTCCAGTGTCCAGTTCTGGGCTCCTTAGTTTGGGAAAGAGGTTGAGTTGTTGGAACATGTCCAGAGAAGGGCAACAAAGCTGGTGAGGGGTTTGGAGCATAAGTGTCAGAAAAAGGAATATACAATTTTTCCTTTATTTACAAATGATATGGCAATATGAATCAAAATATTAATAACCTTTATTGATATTGAAATTGCCAAAACACATCAAATGGTTCAATGTATGTTTAGATATATCCACAATGGGAATGTACAGTGTTTGGGCAACTATAACAATTTTAGCTATTTTGTGCAAACTGGGCGGAACTAACAGAAAGAGAACACCACCCTGGGAGCAAAATGGTGCTCGAGTGCACCGGCGGGGGGGAGACTTGACAAGAACCCTTATGCCAAAGAGGCAGTTATTAATTTCTCACAGCTGGTTGTACCCAGGTATGGAGTGCTGCTGCTGCGTATTAGAGGCTTTGGGGCACTCTCATGCGCCAGGCACAGCAGGTTGCCGGCAGGAATGCCACATGGTCATTGATGGCTGGTCTGGCTTCATCAGACCTTGGGCTGTTAACAATGCTTCTCGTGACAGGTGCTTGCTTTGTCCTGGGTGAATTGAGACACCGCAAAATCCTGGTCACGAGGGGAAGCAGGCTTGGCTCCGACTCCTAAGCTCGTGGTAGCCTGAGGTGTGTATGCTTGTGGCATTATCCCAGGCACTGGACCAGGCTACTCGAGGCAGTTGTAAACCAGACAATGTCCAAGCAGGTTCAAGCACACAAGGCTCCAGCAAGGCTAAGCAAGGCTTGAGCAAGGCATATGCAACTAGAAGTCACCTTTATATAAATCTTGTCTGAGATTGATTGGACCATTAGGGCATGAAACCAGCACATAGTTACCCAATGGGAAGGGGTTCTGCCAGGCCATGTGTGTATGTGGCCAGAACACATACCCTCACCATATATACAGGGTTGTTTACCAGAAACACATGGTCCTGCCCCCTTTGTTCCTCCTTCTGCATTACCCTGGCTTTCTGCAGGAAGGAGAGGAGGAGAGAGGGACCATGTCTAGACAGTGTTTGGGTTTGTGCTGGGGCTGTTTGGCCCTACCATGACAACAAGCCCTGTGAGGAGCTGAGAGAGCTGGGGTTGTTTAGCCTGGAGAAGAGGAGGCTCAGGGGAGACTTTATTGCTCTCTACAACTGTCTGAAGGTTGTAGAGGTGGTTGTAGCCAGGTGGGGGTTAGTCTCTTCTCCCAGGCAACTACCAACAGAACGAGAAGACAGAGTCTCAAGCTGCACCAGGGGAGCTTTAGGATGGATGTTAGGAAGAAATTCTTCACAGAAAGAGTGATTGGCCATTGGAATGATCTGCCCAGGGAGGTGGTAGAGTCACCATCACTGGAAGTGTTTAAAATAAGACTGGATGATACACTTTAGTGCCATAGTTTAGTTGATTAGATGGTGTTGAGTGATAGGTTGAACCTGATGATCTCTGAGGCCTTTTCCAACCTGGTTAAGTCTGTATTCTATATCCCTGTTTGACTATCAGGTAGAAGACTAAAACTACATCTGTGAGCAAACCTAAATGTTAGGGATGTTTTTACAATAGATGGAATCTGATGGTCAAAGCAGCTGGTACCTTTGTAGTCAGAGAGACTTGGATAACTGAGATCCATGGAGTCCTTTCCTGTATCTAATTGTTTTCATTGGATTACATGGCTGCAAGCTGTAGTTTACTTAAAAAGAATAAAACACCCTCTGCACCATGTTTAAGGGAAGAATTACTATCTGCGTAATAACACTATCCAAATGTCAGCAATCAAATGACTAATTCTAGTTTTTCTGTATGGAAAACAGTGTTTGCACAAAGGTAGGTAACCAGCTGCTTTCTTTTCAAAACTCTACGCTCTTCAAGAACTAGATGTGGCTGTCAATGCTGTCAATGGGTCCATGTCCCAGTGGAGGCCAGTGAAAAGCAGAGTCCCTCAGGGATCAGTCCTGGGACCAGGCTTGTTCAACATCTTTGTGGGTGACATGGACAGTGGCATTGAGTGCACCCTCAGCAAGTTTGCTGATGACACCAAGCTGTGTGGTGCAGCAGACAGGCTGGAAGGAAGGGATGGCATCCAGAGGGACCTGGACAGGCTGGAGAGGTGGGCACAGGCCAACCTTATGAGCTTCAACAAGAGCAAGTGCAGGGTCCTGCATCTGGGTGGAGGCAATCCCAGGCACAAGTACAGGCTGGGCAGTGACTGGCTGGAGAGCAGCCCAGAGGAGAGAGCCTTGGGGGTGCTGGTGGATGAGAAGCTCAACAGGAGCTCTCAATGTGCACTTGCAGCCCAGAAGGCCAATCAGATCCTGGGCTGCATCAGGAGAAGTGTGGCCAGCAGGTCAAGGGAGGTGATTCTCCCCCTCTACTCAGCTCTTGTGGGACCCCACCTGGAGTACTGCATCCAGTTCTGGAGCCCCTATTACAAGAGGGATATGGAAGTGCTGGAAGGTGTCCAGAGAAGGGCCACGAGGATGATCAGAGGGCTGGAGCACCTCTCCTATGAGGACAGACTGAAGGAGTTGGGGCTGTTCAGTCTGGAGAAGAGAAGGCTCCAAGGTGACCTCATTGTGGCCTTCCAGTATCTGAAGGGGGCCTACAAGACGGCTGGGGAGGGACTTCTCAGGCTATCAGGTAGTGATAGGACTAGGGGGAATGGAATGAAGCTGGAGGTGGGGGAGATTCAGGCTGGAGGTGAGGAGGAAGTTCTTCACCATGAGAGTGGTGAAGCCCTGGAATGGGTGATCCAGGGAGGTGGTTGGGGCCCCATCCCTGGAGGTGTTTAAGACCAGGCTGGATGAGGCTCTGCCCACCCTGATCTAGTGTAGGGTGTTCCTGCGCATGGCAGGGGGGTTGGAACTAGATGATCCTTGTGGTCCCTTCCAACCCTGACTGATACTATGATACTATTAAAAAATCCTCACTTGATCTATCTAGTATGATATTATATGAGCAGCAGTTTAACAGCCCTGAAACAGGGTCAGGTGTAGGTTGGAAAAAATTAGAGACTCATAAACCCACATTATCAGATGTGGCTGTCATTGTCAGTAGCTGTCAAACACTGGAGTTCACCTGGATTCAGTGGTGTCACATAGGTTGAAGTGAAGCTGGAGCTGGGAGCTAGGCTCTCCAAGAGAAGGCTGTTCCTCAAGAAACACCCACAAAAGTAGTTAGGTCTAAGATCTTGTTACTGGGATTAATTTGGCTGGTGTGTGCCACTGTTAATGATAAAATTGGGATAACAATGAAAAAACAAACTGCTAGGGTACTTTGATTAATGTTTACCTCAAAGGCTTCTCACAGGCAGCACAAGATCAACCCTGACAGGAGATGCAAGAGTGTCTCCTGAAAACAGCACAAACCATTGTGCTGTAAATACAGAGCTGAGCAGAGTGCAAAGAATATGCATGTCTACTTTCCTCACATGCTGGGTAAAAAGAAGAACGCCAAAATAAACCAGGCATGCTGTGCAGAAGAAGCATGGTCAGACCATGTAACAGTAAAAAGTATTCTTCTGTGTGACCAACACAAATCTAGTGCCTTGAAAAATCACTGTGAGCATAAAAAAAGAGGGGAAGGAAGCTCCTCGTTTTTGGAAGGGGAACAGGACTGTGACTAGAAGCGTGAGGGTGTGCCTATAAAATAGATATAAGCTATCTAGATTACCCTGGCTTTAGGGAATGTCTGCAGTTTCCCTGGAGCCTGAATCAGGGATATCACTAAAGAACTCCCCAGTGGGGTGCAGTCACATGACTATTACCCATTGCTGATCTTCCAGACAGGGTGGAAGGAAGCTGCATCCCATAGTCTGAAGGGGATTAAGAGAGACTTCAACGCCTTGGGACAGTTGGTGAAAGAGTCTGGGGCACAAGTTATTTTCTCTTCTCTACTTCCAGTGCCCAGCCATGATATAGAAGGGAGTAGAAAAATCCAGTCTGTAAATACCTGGCTCTGAGACTGGTGCTACAAGCAGGGCTTTGGGTTCTTTGATAACGATGGGTTTTGCAGGACAGGAGGATGGATGGTAGTACATGGGAGAGGCTTATCTCACAATGGGAAAAGGATTCTAGGACAAGAACTACCATGGCTCATTCACAGAGCTTTAAACTAGAGTTGAAGGGGGATGGGGCTGTTGCTGGGCTTTCACCAGTGGGGCAGTGTTCTAGTATTAATGTGGACCAGATGGCCTCCCACCCCGCCAGGGTGGTATCGTTGCACTCAGCTTGCTCCCTGTGCTGTCTGTGCACCAACACACGCAGCGTGGGGAACAAACAGGAGGAACTAGAAATCCACGTGAGATCAAGGGGTTATGATCTAGTGGCAATTACAGACACATGGTGGGACAGCTCACATGACTGGAATGTGGTCATGGATGGCTATGTCCTTTTTTAGGAAAGATAGCTCAGCTAAGCTAGGTGGTGGTATTGCCCTCCATGTAAGAGAGCAACTAGAATGTGTTGAGCTCAGCCCAGGAGTGGATGAGAGGAGAGTTTGAGAGTTTGTGGGTGCATATTAAGGTACAGGCTGGTATGGGTGATACTGTTGTGGGTGTGTATTACAGACCACCTCATCAGGATGATGAAGTCAATGAGGTCTTCTACAGACAGCTGACAGCAGCCTCACAGTCACAGGCCCTGGTTGTCATGGGGGACTTTAACTACTCAGGTATTTGCTGGAAGTCCTATACAGCCAGCCATCCACAGTCCAGGAGGCTCCTCCAGTGCATTGATGATAATTTCTTGGTGCAAATAGTGGACGAACCAACTAGGAGAGGAGCACTGCTAGACCTGATACTAAAAAGGAGGGACTCATTGAAGTGGTGAAGGTTGAGGGCAGCCTTGGCTGCAGTGCCCACAAGATGGTGGAGTTCAGAATTTTGTGTGGTAGGAAGAAAGCATCAAGCAGGATTACAACATTGGATTCCAGCAGAGCCACCTTTGGCCTTTTCAGGCAATAGCTAAGGGAAATCTCATGGGACAGGGTACTAGAAGGCGAAAGGGCCCAAGACAGTTGGTTAACATTCAAGGACCTCTTATTCCAAGCCCAACATCAGAACATCCCAAAGAGCAGGAAATTGAGAAAGGGAGGCAGGAGACCTGCATGGTTAAGTAGGGAACTGCTAAGCAAAGTCTGGTAGAAGAAGACAGTTCACAGATCATGGAAGGAGGGGCTGGCTACTTGGGAGGAATATAAGAGAGTTTTCAGAGGATGTAGGGAGGCTACTAGGAAGGCTAAGGCCTCCTTGGAATTCAGCCTTGCAAGGGAAGTCAACAACAGAAAGGGCTTCTTCAAATACATCGCAAGAAAAGCGAAGAACAGAGGCAATGTAGGCCCACAGCTGAATGAGGTGGGTGTCTTGGTGACAGAGGGCTCAGAGAAGGCAGAGTTGCTAAATGTCTTCACCTATGCTGCTGGAGGCTGTCCTCAGGAGCCTGAGGCCCCAGAGAAAGACAGGGCAAAGGAGAAAATTTCCTTGGTTGATGAGGACTGGGTTAGAGAACAGCTAAGTCATCTGGACATCCATAAATCCATGGGTCTTAATGGGATGCACCCAAGGGTGCTGAGGGAGCTGGTGGAAGTCATTGCCAGACCATTCTCCATCATCTTTGGTAAGTCATGGTGGACAGGAGAGGTGCCTGGGGACTGGAGCAGGGCAAATGTCACTCCAGTCTTCAAAAAGGGTAAGAAAAAGGACCCAGGTAACTATAGACCAATCAGCCTCGCCTCCATCCCTGGAAAGGTGATGGAGCAACTTATCCTTGGTGCTGTCCTTAGGCATATCAAGGACAAGAGGGTCATTAGGAGCAGTCAACATGGGGAAGTCATGTCTGACCAACCTGATAGCCTTTTATGAGGGCATAATCAGGTGGATAGATGATGGTAGAGCAATGGATGTGGTTTATTATGATTTCAATAAAGCATTTAACACTGCCTCCCAGGGCATCATTGCAGCCAAGATGAAGCAGCATGGTCTGGAGGATCAGGTAGAGAGGTGGATTGTGAGCAGGATAAAGAGAAGAAGCCAGACAGTTGTGGTCAATGGGACAGAGTCTAGTTGGAGGCCTGTATCTAGCAGAGTCCCTCAGAGTGACTGCGACCAGTGCTGTTCAGTATATTCATCAACGACGTGGATGAGGGCACTGAGTGCACTGTCAGCGAGTTTGCTTATGACACAAAATTGGGTGGAGTGGCTGACACACCAGAGGGTTGTGCTGCCATTCAGCAAGGCTTAGACAGGCTGGAGAGCTGGACAGGGAGAAATTTAACTAAGTTAAACACGGGCAAGTGTAGAGTCTTCCACCAGTTTTTTGATTTTTGTTTGTTTTCCTCATCTGTCAAAATTTCTTTCTCTCTGTCTTAACCTATCCCTTACAATCCTTTATAGGTCTTCCTGACAGGAGTCAGTCTAAATATCAGCATCCAAACTCCCTCTCTTTTGAAGAGAATTATCTCTTCTTGGTTTTGACTAAAGTGAATGTACTGTTGGAGAAACAGCCCTGAGGAGTGGACATACCTTTAAAGCAGCTTGGGGCACTCTGGATATAATTTGGGAAGTAATACTGGCACTCCACGTATCTGGCTCCATTTCTCTTCTCAGTACTAACTCAGGTTCTCTTGTATGATGTCACAGTTATGTGAAGGTGAGTCTCCAGGCCCAGCTGCTGTTTTCAGCCACCATATCACTAGACTTTCCTGGCTAGCAGGACCATAGCTTATACTTAAAGTGTTACTTCCAGTTAGAGACCTGATCTCAAACAAGGGTACAGGTTTTGCTCACGTTGATAGTGCTACTGGCCTGGTTGGGGACAATGGAAAAGTGTGAGAAAAGCCTGCTCGGAGAGCTTTCAAATTGCTGAAGGGAAAAGACATTCCCATCCCAGCAGAGCCCCAAAGAAACAGCTGAAGAACATCAGTACCACATAGATCTGAGATGACTGGAAGGAGAATAGCTCACAAAAACTGAGATTTTACACTGAGAGACACTGGAGGTGAGCCTTACCACCCATCTGTTCAGGGCCTGAATGTGTATGTCTTGTCTTAGAATCAGCCCTTCATAAACACAAACTGTCAGGGGAGAAGCCTGATGTCTCTCAGATCATCTTGTTGTCATCTGTGGCTTTTGCATTGAGTTCTCCTAGCTAAAAAACAGCAAAGAAACACGTTTTCACACATATAGGCTCACACAGGATGTTATGGGTTGGAAGGAACCTCTGAAGATCATCGAGTCCAAGCCCCCTTCCAGAGCAGGACCGTAGAATCTAGTGCAGGCACATGGGAATACAGCCAAATGATCCATCTAAAGAAGTTATACAGGAATAGCATATGATCAGACAGCTGGGAAAAAAACATGGAGCAAGAGTGTTACTGATCTTAGAGTCCTTGTCTGAACAAGTGGCTGGGCAGATGTGCAGTGAAATGTGAGATTATGTTACCTGCCAGCGGAGGGGCAATGGTTTGGTTTATGGACTACTTACATACAAGGTAGGGAAAGTCCAGTACCTCCCATATAGTAGTCTACAGGCATAATACCTGAAGTAGTAAAGGCATTCCATGAAATGGAGTAGTTGATACCATTTACAGATGAGGAAGTCTGTATCTCATGTTGGTTTCAGAGTATGTCTTTCTCTCTCCCAGCTCCCACAGGACCACTCAAACCTGACACATTCCAGGGCAGTAACAGTGCGGAGTGAACTGACTCGAGTTCAGTTGCTCTGGACGGTGGAGTGCAACACAATTAAAAGCTGCTTCCAAAATGTAATCTCAGGGTTGAAATACCACACACAAGAACAAAGTGTTAAGAGGTAGCTTTTCAAATCAACACCCTTCTTCCTAAGAAAATTAATGGGTTAAAATTAAAACAATTTTGCTCTTCTTTGTGTGAGGAACTATATTGGCTGGGGAAAATTGCAAAACTTAGCACTATTGACAAGTTAGCCACAGGGCAAAAAAAAAATGAAGCTATTTAAGGACTTGTCCGTCCAGGGACATTAGGGATCAGCTTTTATTGGTGATGAAGTCACCTTGAGACCTGGCATGTCTCTGTGTTTGCATGTGCACTAGATTATTTGCCTTTACATTCAAGGTCACACATCACTGGGTTTGTGGCATATGCTTCATCACGGATACTAGCTCACTTTTGTCTTTTTGGCTGTTTTCTTCACTTAAAATCTCTCCTGATTTTTCCCAACCTCTTACCTGATGTAATGTAATGCTCCCAAGCAGATGCCAAGCCAACAACACAGCCTTCAAATCCCATTCTTCCAAACTCTTTGTCTTATATACATCTACATCTATACATAAAATATGGGCCCTATTTAGCTATTACAGAAATGTATCACAAAAGTATTCAAAACCTAGAGGCAGTTCTACATTATGTCCCTTCTACAGCCCAGCTTACTAAACCTCATCTCAGTCTACCATTTCACTCTTTCCTCATTATTCATCAGACCCATCCCATTGGACTGTGCTTGTTTCTAAACTGCCTATTCAGCGTGAAATACAGTGCTTCCATTACCCCAGGCAAATGAATGACAATGATAAAGCAAGAGAAAATGGAAGAAAGTCCTCATGAAAATATTACAACGAGGCAACTTGTTTAGATAAAAACACAAGAAAACCCCAAAGCTTCTAAAAGGTGTATAAAATAAAAAATGTCCAAATTCTAAGGAATAAAGAGCTGCAACAGTGAACATAATAGACTGTGTACTGCAGAGGCTTCAGGTTGCCAAGAGAGGTGTGATAAATCCTGCTCTTGCACAAGTCCCACACCAGTTGCAGCTGTGCTCTACACACCTGGTGTGGGGAAGCTAGCTCAACAGTTCTTATTGGTCTGAGACATCATGGAGATGCCTCTATCTGACAGCACTAAGAGAGAAAGCTGGAGCCTCTGGAGAACAACACTATGATAGCCATCTCGTGTACCAGCTGTTGTATTCTCCATTGTCAGGTTTGAAGTTAACCTAGATTTAGCAATCTGATTGAGGGACTAAGGCAGATATAGGCCTTCTAAAGGAAAAAGGCAAAGGCGTGAGACAAGGGCTTTCTGTAACCATATCTGGATGGCTGTGTATTACTTGGATCACTTGTATTTCTGAAAGATGGTTTCAAACCAGGAAGGGAGCAAGACTGGGAAGAATTCAGAGGGTATTGAGAACCTAATTTGTGAAAGGTTAGATAGACAAGCTAGGCTTTCTCAGCCATGGCTTAAGGGGGAAAGGGTGCCATCTGCAAATATACTAAGGAATAAGTTGAGCACCAAGGGTTTGTTTGTTAACTTGTTAGATTAAAAAACAATGTTGGCGCAATTGTGATACCAGATGCCTATAAAGCATGTCAGCTGAAAATCAGAAGTTTTCAAGCTATTAGAATAATCATATTCAGGGCAGTTTTGCAAATGGACAATCAGGTACAGAACACTGATTATTATATAAGGTAAAGTCTGCGGGAGCCAGAAGGGTGAATTTAATGATTCATGTGACTCCTTGCATTCTATGTTATTGTGCACCTTTATTATTCTGCACCCATAGCCAAAAAAAAAAAAAAAAAAAAGAGAGAGAAGGAAAAAAAGAGAGAAGCTCCTATTACTTCTTACCACAAAAATCACAGAATGGCAGGGGTTAGCAGGGACCTCTGAAGATCATCATGGTCAAGCCCCTTGCCAAAGCAGGAGTGTAAGTGCCTTAAAACAAAACGATTAAAAAACTATGAATGTTGTGAAAATAGCTAGCATGGGCAAGAGGCAATTCCCCAAGAGCAACAGTGCTTGTGGAAGATTGATACATTCCAGTCCAGATGTAAAAGCAACTATCAGCAGTGGGTATTGAGTTACAGGACAAGGCAGCTTTCTGCAAGCAATAGTGTGTACTTGCTACAGCTGCAATTTGGTAAGTAGTCTCAAAAGCAAAACTGTACAAAGCACATTTGCAAATGCACCTTTTTATGTAAGCAGCAGGATGGCTGTAACTCACTTCTAGTGATGTTAAGGGTAGACCATGAAAAACCACCAGGTGCTCAACCAGAATAACAAAGCAGATGAGGACAGTTCTCACCAATCCAGGATTAAATTGGTGAAAGAAAGATATATTGCAAATATTGGATAAATCTGAACCATTTGCACTGACAAATGAGAAAAACAAATCAATGTGGAATACAAAATATTTTCCTAGAGAATAAAGGCCTAACCAAAAGGGACAGAGTTACAAACAATAATCGTGGTTACTGATCAGCAGGAGTGGCATAAAAAGTTCTGAACCCAAAAAGGATTAGTAAAATTGCATATATCACTAAAGCAAAGTGCATTAACACTCTCCCCCTGCCCCCCACCCCTTGTTTCACTACTTTTATTCTGCGTTCTGACATATATTGTTTGTAAATGTGCTGCTGCAGTGCCTGATCCCTATTGTCTTTAAATCAGTCATATCACGGAATGACCATATATTTTTCACTAAAACCTACAAACTTAAATTCTGCAAGTATCTTGAGAGACATCACGTGTCACTGTCCTGGAAGTGAAGCCCTCTCCAAGGAGTTGCTTTACTCTTTCAGCACCCTAAAGCCAGGGGCATGAAAGCATTTTCTTTAGTACCATCCCTTTGAGTTTCTCTGCCTCCTTTGACCTGCAAAAAAGTAAAATTCTAGGCTCCTTCCTGTGCTAAGATAACTTGCATAGTTTTGCTATTGTTGTGTTACTCTTTTTCCTTTGCTGGACTTTTGGCTGGCTGATGGTTGTTTTTCTCTGGCAGGTAAGGTTGAAGATCTGGTTCAAGACAGTTCTGAAAAATTATCTCTGAGGGAGCTTCCAGAGCTGGAAGTATTAAATAGGTTCCCTTGAAAGAACTGACCTGAGACTTGTACACAAATTTGCAGAAGGGTGGACACTAAACGGCAACTCTTAACACTGAACTTGGGGCAAATGAATATGTCTCTTAAGGTCATCTTGAACATTCAGATGCTTCTATATATGTATCTCAGCAAATACTTGGAACAAGGAAATGCATCTCCACACATTGGAACTTAACAAACAAGTAGAAATAATGCAAGTTAAGGCTACTGCACTCTCTGGCATACTAGCCACATTTGTTTTAATACTCATAGTTTGATCTTAATAACACTTAATATGCAAGCTAATATATTTGGCAAATTAAGGAATTCTTTTGATAAGAAATGATGAGATGTTGATCTGTGACTAGGAGAGACCCTCTGGAGAGCATCCTGTGTTTGCTGGCATGTATTCTATAGGGAGTAAGGCACAATCTACACCATGGCAGCATCATAATATAAATTCATGCTTCTTTATGGTACATCTTCTCTAAAACTGCATTGCTTTAGTAAAAAGAGCAGCCTTTATTAGTGTAACTTAGCAGCCATGACAATTCAGGTATGAACAGGAAGCCAGCAGGTAAGAATGGCAAACCATAGCTGTCAACAGCTGCAAACTGATATAATGGGCCTTAATAACCCCAGGGTAAGAAAGGAAGAGGAGGAGTATGTCTAAACCTTCACCCCATGGATAGCTCCAGGGAGAAAACACAGTATCTGGTTTGCCTATGTGGCTGTGATTTTCTTCTTCTAGTGGTAACATCACTAGCCTGGAGATCTTGTGGTGGTTTAAGACTATGCTTTTAAAATTTAGTTTACAGATTTTGAGCAGAAAAGTAGAAAAATATAAATAAATCACTATTGGGTGTAAAAAGGAAAACTAAAGATTATTCTGAACAAATTAATGGGAGAAATATCTTCTATAAAATTGCCTGTACCAAAACAATTTTTTCTCTTTTCTGATCTCTTCCCTACTTGCTTAGCTTGGGAGAGATTATTCTGCTTTCAGCTGACCTTGGCTGCATTGTTTTAGTGAAGTCTAACCCCTGCTTTCTTTCTGCTCCTTTCTCTCTGGGGACAGGGGGAAGGGGGGCAGTGGAATGGCTTTCCTGGTCTCTCTGACCGGGGGGGGGGGTTGTGCTGTTTGGTAATTGTAAATATCTGCATCATATTGTAAATACTGTATATTTTGTACATATTCATTGCATTCCATTGTAGAGTGTAGTGTTGCTTGTAAATACAGCTTTTTGTTTGCTTCCAGCTGAGTTGGTCTGGCAAAGTTAATGCTGGGTGGGAAATTTCAACCCACCACAGATCTCTGTTGGGCCCCAAGAGCAGCCCAGTAAGAACTACCACTTAGCAGGCTCTTCTCAAAGGTATTCTACTGCTGTGCAGGTAAAGAGCACCAATTCCCACCAACATCATCCCATCAATTTATTCTCTGGGTCCTCCAAAAGTCAAGCTTCTTTCTTCTAGTAGTAGTTGCAGACTCCTGTGCTGAATTGCTCAGGCTGTGGCGCTCTGACTCTAAGAGAGGAAGATTTCATTTTAATGGATTATGTATTCCTGAATGCAATCTCAGAGCTGTCTGATAGAGCTCACCTCAAACCAGGTGAGGAGCAAGGGTTGAGCATTCATTCTATGATGTTTCAAAAGGAACAGGGTTTGCAAGGTGAATACCTGAGGGTATTCTAAGACTTAAGAGGTCTTGATTTGAGGCTTGGGTCACCAAGAGGAAGAATGCAAGCATCTGGATCTCTACTGAATGCCAATGCCATCCTCCTCCTACTTACTGCAGGGAGCATTGCTTTAGGTTTGTATCATCCTGAGTGCCATGTGATGGCACTTACAAGACAAGCAGGCCATCAGGCCCAGTCAGCATAGGTTTATAGAAGGCATGCTGACTAATTAGTCCTGCTGACTAATCTGATCTTCTTCTACAATAAGGTTACCTGCATAGTGGATGAAGGAAGTGCCATGGACATTGTCTACCTGGACTTTTGTAAAGCCTTTGACACTGTCTTCCACACCATTCTCCATCAGAAACTTATGGCACAAGGTTTGAATAAATACATTCTGCACTGGATAAAAAACTGGCTGGATGGCTGAGCCCAAAGAGTGGTAGTGAATGGAGTTAAATCTGACTGGCACCCAGTTAACAGGGGTGTCCCTCAGGGTTCAGCACTGGGGCCTGCACTCTTCAATATCTTTATCAAATGATCTGGATGAGGTGGTTGAGTGCACTCTCAGTAAGTTTGCAGATGACATCAAGCTGGGTGGCTCTATCTGCTAGAGAGTAGGGAAGCTTTACAGCAGGATGTGGACAGGTTAGACCAATGGGCCAAGGCTAACCATATGAAGTTTAGCAAGGTCAAGTGCCAGGTCCTGCACTTGGGTCACAACAACTCCATGGTAAGCTACAGACTTGGGAATGTGTGGTTGGAAACCTGTGACTTGGAGTGGGACCTGTGGGTATTGTCTGACAGTCAACAGAACATGAGTCATCAGTGTGCCCAGGTGGCCAAGAAAGCCAGTGGCATCCTGGCTTGTGTTAGAAACACTATGGCCAGCAAGGTCAGGGAGGTCATTATCCCCTGTACTCAGCAGTGGTGAGGCCACACCAGCTCTGGGCACCTTACTACAAGAAGGACATTGAGGTGCTGGAGAGAAGGGCAGCAAGGCTCCTGAAGGGCCTGGAGCACATGACCCACAAGGAGCATCTGAGGGAGCTGGGGCTGTTCAGTGTGAAGAAGAGGAGGCTGAGGGGAGACCTCATTGCTCTCTACAACTACCTGGAGTGAGGTTGGAGCAAGGAGGAGGCCAGCCTTTTCTCCTTGGTGGCATGTGACAGGACTAGAGGAAATGGTTACAAGCTGAGCCAGGGAAAGTTTAGCCTAGATATCAGGAAATATTTCTTCACTGAAAGGGTTATCAAACATTGGAATGATCTGCGCAGGTGAAGTCACTGTCCCTGGAGATGTTTCAGCAAGGTGGCACTTGGGGACATGGTTTAGCATTGACCTTTCAGTGCTAGGTTGAGGGCTGGACTGGATGATCTTTGAGGTCTCTTTTCTAACCAGATGTATTCTGTGATTCTATGATTCCCCCACAGAACAAGCTGTATTCTGAGTGCCATTGCACAGTGTAAGCTAGCATTCTGACAGAATGCCAGTCCTGCATGCATGCACATTTCTTTTGGATAACTAAAATTTTCAGAATTGTTACAGTGGTTCAGGAACATGCATGAACAGGCCATCACAGTAACTTGTGGGATGCCTTTATGTGCTTTTGGGAAACTTATTTTTATGGAAAACGTGTAACATGAACTACAAGATGCTGTCACTGAATTCTGTAAAAATTCAGTTTTCTAACTTTAAAGCTCAGGACAACAAGATCTACCTTTTAAGTCTTCACTGAGGGATCATGAGAAGAGCATAGAGTTTGTAGAGCAGGGCCCTTGTAATTTAAATTGCTAGAAGAATAGTGCAAGAGATTATTGTATTCCATTCTGAACGCTAACTTTAAAAAATAATGTCCTTATTAACAATGCCCTTTTGAAAATTCATTTGTTTTGCTTAATGAATCATTGGAAAAAATGGAATTTAGAACTTGGACACTGTTTGATCCCATCTGAATTGACTGCCTCCTTCACTTTCCCCGGAGGCTCTATTCCCACAAATTTTCCCCTTGTAAGGCACTATTTGTTTAAGAAACTGTTACAAGAAAAGGATTTTCTTGCAGCATCAGGACTCCCTCTAGTGTCATTGTAACCAGGCTCTTTGGGGATACAAAGACTCGTGTTGGCCTTTGGTGAAGACTACTGAGCACACATCGGCAACTTCCTACTTGTAGCTGAGATGTTTAGAAGCTTCAGTTAACTACACTGTTTCTCCACTCCAGAAACCCAAGGTGGACATTCATCATCTGATTGTGTTAAATGAAAATGTCAAATTGAAATGTAATTGTCATACAACAAATGTTGGGTTACTCCTAATTTATCTAAAGACTGTCCATTTCTTCTATTTAGCTGGAGATTTTTACACAAGCACAAGACCTCTCACGTCTACTTTGCAGCCAGCATTCAATCCTTCCCATCAGGGTTATCTTCTGAGTGTTTGTTATTTATCTATAAGAGTAATTTCAGTATAATTTAACCATACCAAACATGGTATTTTTTTTTTCAAAACATGTGGAGAGGCATATTTATTTATTTATTTAATAATTTTTGATACTGGTGGTAAGAAGTCTTGAAGTCTTGGCTGCAGCAGCAATTGGCAAAGAAAGCATTGTTAATTGAAAATGGAACAGAAACTAATCTCTACAGTAGTTTCTGATGCCACATCCAAGTCCTTTCTTCTCAGTGAATTTTTTTCCAAGTGAATCTATTAAAAAGAAATGGATGTGTAATGTATTCTAGTGGCAAATTATATCAGACATTTTGCTCTAGCTAATAGACTGACAGGCTTTTGGAAACAAATTAGCAGACCTCCACCATTAATGGTGAAGAATCAGCCAACTTAGCTGAATGATTTTGCACATTTGCGCAAAAGTGCTCAGCACTAAGGGTCAACTACTGGATATGCAGCAGGTACGGAAGAATGATCCTACAGAGAAGAACAAAAGGATACAAACCAGGACATTTTACATACTGGATTTCTGCCTGTCTGACCACATGATCAGCATTTTTTGGTTTTTTTTTGTTTGTTTGTTTAGGAAACAAGTCCTGCCATGCTTTCAAGACACAGGAAATCCTTGAGTAATAAAAGCCAAGATGATAAACATCCCCTCCCCCCCCTACTTCCCCCCACCTCCTTCCCCTGGGAACTGCAGACACAAAGAAAAATTCAGATTTACATTCCTCAAGAAACCTAAGTCCTGTTGAAATCAAGTAGGAATCAGGGCTGGAAACTCTTCAATGACTTAAGAAGATGTGGCCTTTCTCAAGACATGGGCTTTCTCTTATCTGAAGTTTCTTAATGTTTGTCTTGAATGACCACAGAGACTCTAAGATTTCTGTAGGGTCACTCGCAGCAGGTTGCTCAGGACTATGTCCTGTCAAGTTCTGGACACCAACAAGGACAGAGACCCCACAGCCTGTCTAGGTAATTGGTTTCAGTCTTTGGTCACATTAATATGAGGAAGATTTTTGTGTTTAAATGCAATTTCTGGGATTTCAGTTTGTGCCTATGAGCTCTTGTCCTTTCACTAGATAACTTCAAAACAGTCCTGCTCCCTCTTCTTCACATGCTCCCATCACCAATTTATAGACACTGATGAGATCTCCCTGAGCTTTCTCTTCATCAGGTTCAACTATCTCAGCTCAATCTGTTCTCTTGTGTCTGAGAGGATTGCTTTTCTTTGATGAGGAGTTAATCTTGAAATAGGCATACAGAAAAAACAAACAGACAAACAAAACTTTCTTTAAGGAAAAGATTAGTGCAGGATTGCTGAGTTACTTACTAGAGTTGCTTTAACATACTAATTGACTGTTTTGTAACTGTATTGGTATAGCTACAATGTGGAATAGATCTTGAGTTGTACATGTCATAAAATAAATGCATCATATTCCCTATCTCATCCTATACCATGAATCATAAAGTATTAAAAAAGAGTGTGTCTATATAAATTTTTACAATTAATTAATTTATTTAACAAGAGTTTGGCTGTTCAGTATCCAATGTGATCATTCATTTGCTTTCCCATTCTCTGAACTCAAACTTCCAGTCAGTGACCTAGTCCAACACACAGAAGCTCTCCTGCTTGCACTCCCATACTGCATGTGACCTCACCAAGCCTGCATGATGTGATACCAGGGCTCCTTCAATTGCTCTCTCACTATCTCTGCATTTAGCTTCACCTCATATGCAAAGGATACACTTGTTTACCTCCCTTTTGCCTCCCAACCAACATCTTGCTGCACTGTTTTTTCCTAATGTAGTTTTGAATATGACTTCCCAAGGCCTACAGTGCAAGAGATGCTGTCTCTTTTGAGGTATATCCAAGGACTCTCATGACAAACTTCTCTGCACAAGCTTAGGGAAACCCAGTACCTATACGTGGACATACATTAAATCAGACCTATGCAACGCGTGAAAGGCAAACCTTTCCTCCAGGCTTCCCTACTTGCAGGACAGAATTTTACAGGTTCCATGTTAAATATTTTTTTGGTCTTTGTTCACACCTTAAACTGATGCTTTTAAGCAATTCTTCCTCAGGCTTTGACAGATCTTCAAGTGACAGTCTGAAGCAAATGAAGTTTATTTGGACTGCCTTCAAAATCTTTCATAAAGCTGCTAAGTGATATCTGGGTGAAGATCACCCAGATTTTCCTCTGGTTGTGAATCCTCCCATGTCCATTATTCTAAAAACACAGAGACAGCAGAGCCTGCCAGAAATTGATAAGGAACATCTAGACTAAATGATGACTGAAAACCTCAAAGGAAGAGAAGAACCAGATGGCTGACCTAGCAGAGAGATTCACGCAATCACCATTTTTCTTCTTCTGCAGTTTAGGAATATTGTCTAAGTTACTTATTCTGCTTGGTTAGTGTCAGATTTCAGGTCACAAATTCCAGTCCTATGTGTAAGAGAGTAACAAGTTAAAGTATTTGAACTGTTGAGACATATTACAGTGTACCCTGCCAGCTGATAACATCAGACAGAATTTTATGACTGCAAGGCTTTTCCTGGCATGGAAGATGTATGCAACTGAATGCATGTCTGCATATTTAAGTACAGTAAGTGGCTTATATCCTAGTGATTCAAGTGTGCTCTTTTAAAATACTTTCTAAACTGAAACTTTTTGCTTTGAAGCACAGGACACCAATAATGAGGCGTGAAATGCAGAACGTTGCCTATTTTAGGTCTCTACTGGTTATAACCATTGCACTTTGTGCTCCAAATGCTTTGTCTACCTGTAACACGTTTCTTTCACAAGGTACGATGCCGTCTTTCAGGCACATTATATAAATACTACTAGGCATGTGGCTTCTCCAGCTAGAAGAGAGAAAAACTTTGGGGGACACCGCAGAGCAGCCTCCTACCAACGGGCAGGACACTGAGGGGGCATACCTCCGTGAGTGACTGAAAACAGCCATAAAACACATCTGGGCCATTCTCCTCTGACTGTAAGTCAAAACCATAGATGAGAGGTGAGTCTAGCCTGGCCCTAAGGGCCGTGCCCCAGGGTCAAAACTACAGCTGTGAGGAGAGTCAACCTGCCCGCCATTCTGGCATTTTTAAGTGGATAACGAACCCGTAGGCCTGGCTGCACGGTGTAACTTCGGGCTGGTGTGACCGATATGTACAAGGCCCGGCGACCCCCAGGGCCCATCTGGGCCTTGCTCTGCTCTCTACCCGCCACGGGGCAGGTAGCCGCCGGGAAAGGCTAAGCGGCCGCTACTCTCCTGGGAGGCGGCCCAGGGCTGTGAGAAGACAACCAGCCCCATCCCCACTCCCTGGGCTGTTTCTGGAGCGGGGGGCGGGACGTGGGAGCAACTGCGCTGTGACGAGGGAGGCAGAGGGGCGTCCCGGGGCAGCAGAAGGGGCTGCACCCCCGCGGGAGCGGCCAACGGGGCCGCGAAGGTGCCACTCTCCCACAGCTCCCCTGGGCTCCGCCCTACCCCAATCCCACCGGTGGAGGCAGTGGGGCCTGCCGGGCCACAGCTGCGGCCGCGGCATGGCGGGTGGGCGAGGGGGCTAGCGTGCCCGCCGCCCTACGGCTGCTGGCGCTGCTGCTGGCCGCCAGCCGGCCGGCTCTCGCAGGTAGGGCTGTCGGCGGAGCGCCGCCATGGCGGGCGGCGCTGCTGGCCAGTGGGGCCGGAAGGCACCTGCGCCGGGGGTGGGGAAGGCTTGACCTGGCTCTGGGTGACCAGCAGCCCCGGCGCGGTGGGAGAAGGGCCCCGAGCCGGGCCTCTCGCAGTCGGGCAGCGGTGAAGCTCGCCTGAGCACTGAAGGGGGCTGTTCGCCGGTGGCACCGGGAAAGGGAGCAGACCGCTGGGAGGGTGTCGCATAGGTTTGGGACGACAGAGGGCCTAGCCGCCAGCCCCTCGCTGAGGGGCGGGAGCCGGCGGGCTGCGCGTCGGCGCCCGGTGCCTGGCGGGCTGCTCGGGTGCTGCTCCGATCTCGGCTGGCTTTGCAGAAGGCGGCCTCACAGCGACTGGCACAGCAGGGATTTTTTTTTCTTTTCACGTGAAGGCCGAGACTGTCAGCAAACTATTGAAGTCGTGTTCCCCTTCTGCGGCGGAGATGCTGGCACTTGGTACAGCTAGACCTCCTGATAAAAACCAAAGGAGGTGGATGAAAACCTTTGTGGGTTTTGTTTGTTTGGATTTGTTTGTTTGTTTGTTTTCCAATCAGCTGTAATGTGAGGAAGGATCTAAGGCACATGCAAGAATGTGTGTGATTTCTTCACTTGCTTCGGCATGCCTGTGAGCTAGCAGTGCCAATGTTAAGTATCAGCTGGCAAATGCAGGTATATTCTTTTGTCATTCAGATCAAACTCTCTTTTGTCTGGCTTTTCAGACATAAGGACCAAGGGTCTGCAGCTCAGACTAATGGTGATATACCCATTAAGGTATAGCTCTTGGTCAGTCAGTAAAACTGTTGAAACAGCCAAAAACCAGCTGGGAATGTAGTTTTCTTCTTGTGGTATATTTTCAAGTAAGTTATAGTATCAACAACTGGTAATCAGGTTTATTATTTTAAAAAATAATTTCTTTTAAAAATAATGGGCCAGCAGGCAATTGCAGAAGTATGGTTTTGTACTCTTTGCACTCCCATGTGACAAAACTAATTGCGGTAATTCCCTTTCTTTAGTAATGTCGATTGCCTTGTCAGTTTCTGTGATTGTATGGTTGCTGGATTCACTAGATGAGAAAACTAGATAGAAATGAACCAATATTTGATTATGACTGCTGAATTACTAGTTTTTCTTAAAGGATGCATTTCAAATATCACAAAGGATATGTATCTGTCTTGTCTTTCCATGAGACAATTTTAGTTTGTGGAGCTCTAAATGATGTTCTCACCTGGTGAACAAAAAGCCTGCATCTGGAGTGGGAGGGCTTTTTAAAAAATACTCATGAGATGTCTCAGCACTGTCAAGGACATCAGGGAGATCTGATTGCCACTGAAATTTCTCTAGTAATAGTATTGTTGTCTTAAATGTCTTGATGAAAGGTTTTGTCATTGATTCTGCTGTCAATAATGTTAGGAGAACCAGTACATTTTTGAATTGGTGAAGCTGACAAACCATTTTATGCCTCGCTGTTTCTGTAGTGTCCTCTGACCCCAGCATTGTAGGCAGTGCAAGGCAAAGCAAGAGCCAGAGAGTGCATTTCCAAACTGCAAGATGGGGGGTATCAGCAATGCAGCCTACTGCTGCTGGTGGTGAGCTAGGTGCAGCAATGGAGAATGTTCAGGCTGAGCTGCCTTCAAGGTGAGCTCTGCTGAGCCATGTAGGCTGGCATCAAAACCAGGTGAGCTTGTAAAATTCCAGCTCTCCTGTCTGACTCCAGCTGCTGCTACAGCTATAGAAGTACCCAAAGAGAGAGAGTTTCTGCTCCCAAAAAAATCATTGAGTGAAGCAGACCAGTTGAAGGCAGGAAGAAAGCAAAAGCACTAGCAGTTTCTTAAAGGCACTGAACTGAAATAGTTTCCCCAACAATTTAGTTTGTTTCTATTGTAGAACCAGTAATTAATGTCAGCTCTGTTCACTTGATGTTCAGTGTTAAATACAGGATTATCTTTTATTTGGAAATCATAGAACATTTGGGGTTGGAAGGGACCTTTAAAGATATGATGTAGTTGCCATCACAGAAACGTGGTGGGACAACTCGCATGACTGGAGCGCTGCAATTGATGGCTACAGGCTCTTCAGGAGAGACAGACAAGGAAGAAGGGGTGGAGGGGTGGCCCTGTACATCAGAGAGGTACTTGATGCCATTGAGCTAGAGATCAGGGGATCGGGTTGAGTGCTTGTGGGGGAGAATTAGAGGGAAGACCAGCAGGGGCAGACATCCTGGTTGGAGTCTGTTATAGAGCACCCAACCGGGAGGAAGATGTTGATGAAGCATTCTATAGGCAGCTTAAGGCTGTCTCAAGATCACCTGACCTTGTTCTCATGGGTGACTTCAACCTGCCTGATATCTGCTGGGATCACAACATAGCAGAAAGGAGGCAATCTAAGAGGTTCTTAGAGTGCATGGAGGACAGCTTCTTTTCCCAGGTGCTGCGTGAGCCTACCAGGGATAAGGCTCTGCTTGACCTCCTCTTCACCAAAAGGGAAGGGCTGGTGGGTGATGTGGTGGTCGGAAGGTGTTTAGGCACCAGTGACCATGAGATAATTGAATTTTCTGTATTCAGCCAAGCTAAGAGGGGTAGCAAGAAGACCTCCACTCTGGACTTCAGGAGGGCAGACTTCAGGCTACTCAAGGAACTAACTCAGAAGGTTCCTTGGGATACAGCTCTTAAAAATAAAGGGGTCCAGGAGAGCTGGAGACCTACTTCAAGGAAGAGCTCTTGAAGGCGCAGGAACAGGCTGTGCCAACGTGCCGGAAGATGAGCCGCCGGGGCAGATGGCCAGCCTGGATGGGTAATGAACTTCTAAAGGAACTAAGGGAAAAAAAGAGGGTGTATCATCTTTGGAAGAAAGGGGAGGCAACCTATGGAATGTTTAGGGATGTTGCTAGGACATGTAGGAAGAAAATTAGGGAGGCAAAAGCACATTTGGAGCTCCGACTGGCCTCTGCTGTGAAGGACAACAAAAAGTCCTTCTATAAATACATTAATAGCAAGAAGAAGGGCAAGGACAACCTCCACTCCTTGGTTGACATGGAGGGGAACGTTGTAATAAAGGATGAGGAAAAGGCAGAGGTACTTAACGCCTTCTTTGCCTCAATTTTTACTAGGAGGGCAGAACATCTTCCAGACAGCTGGCCTGCAGACCTGGCAGAAGGAGCCAGGGAGCTGCATAGTTTCCCGCTGCTCCAGGAGGCAGTTAGAGATCTTATCAGCTGCTTGGACCCCCACAAGGCCATGGGACCGGATGGGATCCATCCTAGGGTGCTGAGAGAGCTGGCAGATGAGCTGTCCAAGCCACTCTCCATCATTTTTCAACAGTCCTGGCTCACTGGAGAGGTCCCAGAAGACTGGAAGCTGGCCAACGTGGTGCCCATGCACAAGAAGGGCCGGTTGGATGAGCCAGGGAATTATAGGCCTGTCAGCCTGACCTCTCTGCTAGGCAAGATTATGGAACAGGGCATCTTGAGTGCAATCACACAGCACTTCCAAGATGGCCAAGGGATCAGGCCTAGCCAGCATGCATTTAGGAAGGGCAGGTCCTACCTGACCAACCTGATCTCCTTCTAGGATCAGGTGACCCACCTGGTGGATGTGGGGAGGCCTGTGGATGTGGTCTACCTGGACCTCAGCAAGGCCTTTGACACCGTCCCCCACAGCAAACTCCTGGCCAAGCTATCAGCCCATGGCTTGGACAGGATCACAGTGCATTGGGTTAGGAAGTGGCTGGAGGGCCGAGCCCAGAGAGTGGTGGTGAATGGTGCCACATCCAGCTGGCAGCCAGTCACTAGTGGTGTGCCCCAAGGATCAGTTCTGGGCCCCATGCTCTTCAACATCTTTATTGATGATCTGGATGAGGGCATTGAGTCCATCATCAGTAAATTTGAGGACGACACCAAGCTGGGGGCAGGAGTTGATCTGCTGGAGGGTAGAGAGGCTTTGCAGAGGGACCTCGACAGGCTGGACAGATGAGCAGAATCCAACAGCATGAGATTGAACACAGCCAAGTGCTGGCTTCTGCACATTGGCCACAGCAACCCCAGGCAGTGCTACAGGCTGGGGTCAGAGTGGCTGGAGAGTGGCCAGGCAGAGAGGGACCTGGGGGTGCTGGTTGATTGTAGGCTGAACATGAGCCTGCAGTGTGCCCAGGCAGCCAAGAAGGCCAATGGCATCCTGGCCTGCATCAGGAACAGTGTGGCCAGCAGGAGCAGGGAGGTCATTGTGCCCCTGTACACTGCACTGGTTAGGCCGCATCTCGAGTCCTGTGTCCAGTTCTGGGCCCCTCAGTTTAGGAAGGATGTTGTCTTGCTGGAGCGTGTCCAGAGAAGGGCAACAAAGTTGGTGAGGGGTTTGGAAGACAAGCCCTATGAGGAGAGGCTGAGGGAGCTGGGGTTGCTTAGCCTGGAGAAGAAGAGACTGAGGGGTGACCTTCTTGCTCTCTACAACTACCTGAAAGGGAGGTTGTAGCCAGGCAGAGGTTGGTCTCTTCTCCCAGGCAGCCAGTACCAGAACACAGTCTCAGGCTGCACCAGGGGAGGTTTAGACTGGATATTAGGAAGAACATCTATACCGAGAGAGTGATTGCCCATTGGAATGGGCTGCCCGGGGAGGTGGTGGAGTCACCTTCATTGGAGGTGTTCAGGAGGAGACTTGATGGGGTGCTTGGTGCCATGGTTTAGTTGTTTAGGTGGGTTGGATTGGTTGATGGGTTGGATGCGATGATCTTGAAGGTCTCTTTCAACCTGGTGTATTGTATGTATGTTTTAGGTGAATGTAAGAGGCTTGCACAAAGTCTCTAACTAGTGTTTAATTTACTCCCAAAATCTCACTATAAATCCTTCACTGACAAAGTGTGAATTGAGCATGTGAGTTCACTACTGAATAATGGCTACAGTAGCCTTTAAGGGCGTTCCTAGTAAATTTGGCAGCTCCCTTTTTGACTATTTTTCCTGTATCCCTTATGTGCAGTTGGTGTCATTTGTTCTTTCATTGTCTGCCTAACATTTAGTGCATGCAGAGCCTTAACGAGGCTTCAAGCTATACTTTTATGTGGCTTGAAAATATTTTTACTCTGTGGAAACTTGTCTTCATATCTACATTGCACAATCCCATCACTTCTCACTGAGACACCATAAGAGACATAGTGGTACGAAAGAAATGTTTCAGTATGCAACCAAGCCGCTGTGTTTTGAGAACGATGGGACAAAACCGGACAGGATGGACAAAGTTATACCACTTTGATTTCTTTATGGCCTTTGTCTGCTCTACAGAGGAAAGGGCACACCAATTTCACCGGCCACAGGGAGAAATGGGCTGCACTCCTGGGCAAATCTTCTATTTGAATATCCAAAATAGTAAAGAGCCAAAAAAATACCTGAGTTTGTCAACAGACAGATAGAAAGCCACTGTCATCCGTGCTAGTTGATTTCTGTTCCTGTTGTACTTCTGTGAGTGAGCTGCAGGGGATAAATTTTCAAGGTGGAAATCTTAGTTGGACAGTGGGAAGCATATTAATTCAAATAACTAAAACAGGTGTTTTTGAAGCCAGTACCTCACCAGTTGCAAATGGTGTTCTGTGTGTTTATTGTACTTTGAGTGTGCTTTTAGGACAGAGAATGAATCTTTATTTTGGCTTTGTGTTTTTTCACATGGAAGGAGAAGTGCGCTCATTTTCTTAAAGGGATGTTGTATAGCTGGAGTATCTTGGGAGGAATGTGCATCCAACATCAAACAGATAAGGACATTCTCTGTGTGTGTGGCTTCTAGATACCAGTACACCACAGGATAACTATAGATGTTGAGATAGCACGTTCAAAAGCAGTGAATGCATTTTTTTCCCCTCCTTCAACTTTTAAATTCCTTTCTGTACAGCTAGCCTGTGGAGCTCATTGATAGAGATACCACTGACCTGTGGTCTTACTGTGGCGGTACTGTGGCACAGAAGTGACTTCCCATGGTGGGATGACTCTCATGAATGAAGCATAGGATTAGATGGGTATAAGCTCTTAAGGAAAGACAGGCAGAAGAGAAGGGGATGAAGTGTTGCCCTTGTCAAAGATCAGTTGAAGTTCATGGAGCACTACCTGGGTATAGATGAAATGGTAACAGAGAGCTGATGGGTGAGGATTTAAGGGAACATGACATCAAAGCGACATCAAAGCAGGGGTCTGTTAGAAGTCACATTGCCAAGAAGACTGAATGTATGAGGCCCTCTGTAAGCAGAAGCAGCTTCACATTCACCAGCCTTGGTCCTCATGGGGGATTTCAGCCACAAAGATATCTGTTAGAAGGACAACACAGCAGAGCACCAGCAATCTAAGAGGTTCCTTGAGTACACTGATGACAATTTCCTCCTCCAAGTGTTAATGAAACCCACAAGGAAAGGTACTAGGCTGGACTTTGTCCTCACCAACAGGGAAGGGCTTGTGAATGATGTGAAACTTAAGAACAGCCTTGGCTGCTTGGTGGCATTTAAGATCTTGAAGCCATCAAAGAGTGTGTGAAGCAAGCTCACTATTCTGGATTTCAAGAGAGCAGACTTCGTCCTCGTCACAGGTCTGCTTGGCAGTGTGATGGGGTAAAGACCATGGGAACAGGGGCACAATAAACCTGGTCACTGAACAAGCCCAGGATCAGTGTATTCCAAGAAGGTGGAAGGCACTCTCAACAAGTTTGCAGATGACACCAATGTGTGTGGTCTGGTTGACATGCTAGAGGGAAGGGATGCCATTCAGAGGAAATTGGACAGGCTTGAGAGATGGGGCCATGCCAACCTCATGAAATTCAACGAGGCCAATTGCAAGGTCCTATATCTGGGTTGGAGCAATCTCATGCACAAATATAGGCTTGGCCCTGGAGTGGTTCGGCAGCAGTCTTGAGGAGGAGAACTTGGGGGTGTCAGTTGACAACATGAGCCAGCAAAGTGCCACCAAGCCAACCATGCCCTTGGTTGCATCAAAAGAACTGTGACCAGCAGGACAAGGGAGGTGATTCTGCCCCTCTACTCTGCTCTCGTGAGTTCCACATCCAGTTCTTGTTTTCCCAGTATAATAAGGCTGTTGAAGTGTGGGAGCAGGTCCAGAGGAGGGCCAGAAAGCTATGATAGAGGACTAGAGCATCTTCCCTGTGGGGACAGGTTGTGAGAGTTGGGGCTGTTCAACCTGGAGAAAAGGCTCTGGGGAGACCTTATAGGGGCCTTCCAGTGCCTGAAAGAGACTTACCAGTAAGCTGGGAAGTGACTTTTTACAAAAGCTTATTGTGATAGGGCAAGACGGAATGAACTGAAGCTTGAGGAGGGTAGATTTAGACTAGGTATTAGGAAGAAAATCTTGATAGTGAGGGTGGCGAGACATTGAAACCTGTTGCCCAGGGAGGTCATGGATGCTCCCTCCCTGGACATGTTCAAGGCCAGGCTGGATGAGGTCTTATCAGTCTGGTCTAGTGGAAGGTGTCCCTAACCATGGGAGGGAGATTAGAACTATGCAGTGTTTAAAGTCCTTTCCAACCCAAACCCTTTCTATGAACCTATGAAATTTTTTCCTTCTGTTTAAGGGAAATGAGTCATATTTTACTGTTTTCACAGCAAATTAGCCATTTAATCAGCAGTAATATTGTTGCTTAATTACAGAATCACAGAATCAACCAGGTTGGAAAAGATCTCAGAGATCATCAAGTCCAACCTATGACCTAATACCTAACACCTCATGACAACTAAACCATGGTTCCCAGTGCCACATCCAATTCCTTTTTGAACACCTCCAGGGACGGTGACTTCACCAGCTCCCTTGGCAGCACATTCCAGTGGCCAATTACTCTTTCTGTGAAGAACTTTCTCCTCACCTTGAGCCTAAACTTCCACTGGTACATATTGAGACTGTGTGTAGTGGGTTGAGGCAGCCCCCCTCCCCACCACAGGCAAAAAATAACAACTCAGACAAACGGATTGCAAAAGTGATGGAAAGTTTAAATGAAAAAGCAGTGAATGTTTACAGAGAGCCAGAAGCAGTGACAAAAGAAAATCCCAAAACATACCCAGGAAGATCCCATCCCCACCTGGGGGTACATCCAAGACCCCCCCAGGGCTCCTTCTTCCCCCCTCCCCACTGCTAGGCTAGTCTCAGCTGGCCAGATCTGAGACTGCCCATCCCCCCGTGGCCTTGGGCCTAGCCAGGCTCATGGCCGGGAGACAACATCTCCCCCAGTTACCGGGCGATGGCGAGGAAGAAAGAGGAGGTGCCAGACCTCGCACTGGATCTTATAGTGGTGTTGCAGAGAATTATGGTAGAAATACCTAGTTTCCTGTGTCCACCCACTGGGCTGGACCTCTGGACACAGGAAGCACCTCATGTAGCAGAGGGCACCCAGCCCAAACTGCAACACTGTGTCCTCTTGTTCTGGTGCTGGTTGTCAGAGAGAAGAGACCAACCCCCACCTGTCTACAACCTCCTTTCAGGCACCAAAATGGCGTCAAACAGATGAAAGCTGGAGGAACACAGTTTCACTTTCTGTTGGCTTCTGCAGATTGTTGCTGAGGCATGTACAGGGTTTATCTCCGAAGGCTTTGTAGTGAAAGCTTGCAGGCTTTGTCAGCTTTGTAGCTTTGCGTGTTTGGAGAGGTTCTTCAGCTGCAATCTTCACAGTGGTTCTTATTGCTTCTTCCAATAAAACAAAACTGTCCCAATGTCTTGGCTCCTCCAGGGTTTGTCTCTTGGCCCAGCAAGACATGTCTCTCTGTTCTTGGGCTTTACAACACATTACCACAAGGGGCCTTGCAGTCTTTCTGGGTAAACTGAAGCACAGCTTGGATTCCAAGTTGCAATGCAAGCAAGGCTTGGCTTTTTGGGCTTGCAGGGTTAAGGCTTGTGGCTTCTTGCAGAGTTTGGACAATTGCAAGGCAAGGCAGTGGCTCTTTGGGCTAATATTTATAGATTTCCCGAAACAATAATGGCCAATGGTAACAAAGATTAAGAGGTAGAAACCTGATACTTTAACCTATAGAATCAGTTTACTCCAAATGTGGCCAAAGACACGCACCCAGCCCACTGGGACTCCAAGGCATGTTCAGACAAGCCTGGGCAATGTGGGCAATCTCCTGAAAAAACAGACCTCCTGGCTCCTGCTCCATTTTGAGGCTTTTGTCCCTTCAGGACATCTATATGTATTTTAGTTGGTTGGTTGGTTGGGTTTTTTTGTTTTCATGTAAAAGGGTGAATATTAAGGACATTATTATAATATTGTCTGGCATTAGCCTTTATGGATTACATAAATATAAAAGTATTTCTGGTTTACTGATTTAGGCACAGTAGAGCAAGTCTTACCATATGGCTTTCTTTGAGAGGAAGACGTAAAAAGGATCCCAAGAAGGAAAGGACTGAGGTGCATGGAGCTTTGGCTCTTTCCTGTCCACAGTGGAGACCAGAAGGAGTTGAGCAGACTTTAAGTCTGCATTCTTACAATACAATACAATACTACTCCAGTAAAGAAGTGAATATGGAATTGTGATTCCACAATCACAATTCAACCGTATGATCTCTTTGTATTACAGAGAAGATACATAATCTAGTCTGAAAGGAGAAACACTAACAAAAATGGGGAAAAAATAAAGAAAAAAATATTCTTCAGTTATCTTTTTAGTCTTGTTTTTGTTATTGGATGGGTGCACACAGCTTGTGATGACTCTCTAGTGAGGCCAAGTTTGGTTTCTTCTAGATACATTTTGGTTATTAGTTTAAGCAAAGGAGAAGAGTCAAGGCTTTCATTACCTTGTGCTCTCAGTACTGAAACCAACAGAAAAAATACTCAAGCTGTAGCAGTGTGTTGAGTGAGAATGAAAGCTGAACAAAAAGGCAAAATGCTAGTGTAATGCCACCACTAGATGACAAATGAAGCGCAAATGCTCTGTGGTTTTGCTTTTGCTGTGTCTGGCCTGTTTTCTCATGATTTCTTCTAAAGATGTGGACAACGCTGGTCAGTTTAAGTAAAATTAAAATTCTCAGAACTTGCACGTCCTGTATGAGTGTTATCTCTTACACTGGAAATGTTAGGCCCAAGTGTGGTATTTCTTGTCAGTGTTAAGCATTGGCTGTAAGGGAGAAGGGAGAGAGATAGGGACCACAAATGAGCCAGTAACTCAGGTCAGATGGGTCTTTAAGTTGGCAAGCTAAATGATAATTCCACTGTGTTTTTGAAACATTGTATATCCCTGTCCAGATCCATGAATGGATATTGCAGCTGAAGCAGACCTGACTAATTCTCAGCTGCTTCAGTCTTTTTCCCTTTGAAGCACAGAGCTGTTACAGAAGAGGTTGTCTGCCCAGACACTTCAGAGTGCGCTATATGGTTTGCAGAATTCATCTGTTCCAGCAGCAAGGTTACTTCAAAGATGGTACTGTTTGTTGAACACAAATGGGCTTGAATAATGGTATAACTAACATCAGACGGTCCAAGACAAAATATACCCTCTTCAAAAGCTGTAACACCAGATTAATTTTGAGGTCATTGAACATGGGTTCAGCTGGACTTAATTCTAAATGTGTCTGCTCTAGAGGAACTTGATTCTTGTACTATAATAACATGTTTCTTAGTTTGATAGGTACTGCAGCAGAACTCATGCCAAGGCACTGTAGGTCATCTTGGCCCAAGATCTTATTTAGTGCTGGGTCAGTTCCTAGGCTGATGTTGAGTTTCCTCCCCCACCATCACTGATGGATTTGCTTTTATGGAAGGCAAAAGCTTTAACCTACTTTTCTGTTTTAGTTTCCAGGAAATTTGTATAAATACCAGACTTTCCTAGTGGCACACCTGAAAATATTGACTCTGCAACTTTGTTTCTAGTTACTCTAAATAGCATTTAGTAATCCGTGGATGAGTTTATCTTTCTGCTCAATCATGTCCTCAAAATCCTGTTTTCTTTCCCTCACATATGATATCTTTAAGAGTTATCTTCAAATTCTATCATCAGTCATTAGTTTTGATTCGGAAAATCACCAAATACATTTGGGAGCCGAGTTACAGTGATCACAAAGAAAGTTTCAAGGCATTTGTATCTGCTACCACCTTGGAATTAATTTGTTGATTTCTGAGGAGCTTCACTGGTAAAATTACAATGAAATCTCTTACTGATTATGTAGGGGTGAATGTAGATTTGAACGGAATGAGACTTGCTTCTTGGAGTCTCAGTAGAGTAAGGAGAAGGGTCTGTCTGCTCATGGTGAAACCTTCTTGCACCATTATACTAATGTTTGGTATTAGTACAATGGCTACAGGCAGTGGAGTAGTCTTTTAATTCAGAGAGGTAATTTCAAACATCTAGAATATAGTCCTGTGATCTCCAGGGAAAAATATCTCTTTGCTCCATTTGCCGAGGTGTAAGTCAGGGGACTCCTCTATCTTACCTGTGTGATTAAGTCCAATGCTCTCTAAGTAGGGACAATCTATAGTGCATACAGTAGGTAGACAGTGACAGTTCTAGCCAGCCATAATACATATTTACCATAATACAGAAATTACAATGATTTAACATGTTTCCTGGTTTTTTAGTAAAATTTAGTCCCTATTGTGGAGGCTTGTCTCTATTCCTGTTATTTCAATAGTTTCTTTAAAAGGGATATCTATCACAGTATCACACAGTATCGCAGTATCACCAAGGTTGGAAGAGACCTCAAAGATCATTGAGTCCAACCTGTCACCACAGACCTCATGACTAGACCATGGCACCAAGTGCCATGTCCAATCCCCTCTTGAACACCTCCAGAGATAGTGACTATAGAGTAACTAATATTACTATGTACAACAAATGGTATTGGTTCTCTTACTGCATAGATGTGACCGGTTGATGGAAGGCTTGTAAGGTGTAGTAGAGCTGTTTGTTCAAAGCTTTTTTGCTACTAGAAGTAAACTTCTGAGGGAAAAGCTTCTCTGCTGTGCAAAGTGGTGACTGACCACTTTGGGGGGGGGGACAGGAAGATCAAGGATCAGCTGAAGGAATCAAAGCTTTTACTAAATCATTCTTAAATAGGTCAAGTATAAAAGCCCTTCAGAGGGTCTGTGGCGCTGGTTACAGTATCACAGTATCACTAAGGTTGGAAGAGACCTTGAAGATCATTGAGTCCAACCCGTCACCACAGACCCCATGACTAGACCATGGCACCAAGTGCCACGTCCAATCCCCTCTTGAACACCTCCAGGGACGGTGACTCCACCACCTCCCCGGGCAGCCCATTCCAATGGCGAACAACTCTTTTGGTGAAGAACTTTCTCCTCACCTCGAGTCTAAACTTCCCCTGGTGCAGCTTGAGACTGTGTCCCCTTGTTCTGGTGCTGGTTACAGTATCACTAAGGTTGGAAAAGTCCTCGAAGATCATCGAGTCCAACCCAAACTGTGCAGCCAGTTAATTAAGTTATCAGTATAAAGGAAGCACTCAGAAAGGGCATGGCTGCTGCAGAGAAGCTGAATGAAGTGGCTTTACTGCTAATTGGGAAGATTCTCAAACAAATGCCATTTTTCTTCTGGGAGGTGAATGAGAGGAATGAAATTGCTTACCTGCAGTAGTATTTAAGCTCATGCTTTAAAGTGCCAGCACACCTGAAGCCTAGAGGATGGCAAATTTTATGACAATGTTTAAAACTAGAATAAGCAGGGGACTGTAGGGCTGACATCCATAGTGTTCACGTTTATGGATACTGTAATAAAGGATAAATGATGCAGATGTAAGTAGGATCAACTTGGGAAGAGGCAGTAGGATTTCTTTAAAGATTGTTTCTGCTTTACAAATCACAGTTTTCCTGTTGGAGCTGGGAAAAGTGGCTGAGATTTAGATTCTCAGAAGGGTTTTGGTAAACATCAAAGGCTTTTGAGCAGCCCCTGGAATATAATGTAGGGCTTTTTTTGTTAAGTAATGGATTAAAAGATAAGGATCAGGGTAAATTTATGTATTTGTGTATTTATTTTGCACATGAGGGCAGTTACCAGCAGAGTTTTTGAGGTTTTGGTCCTGGGATGCTTACTGTTCAGTATAGTAATAATAGGGATGGTAAAGGCAGTAGGTTGTCAGAAGACAAAGTTACCATTCTTTAATGACAGAAAAGAGAGCACAAACAGTGCAGGGGCCTGTACTGAGCTGAGTGACTGGCCAGTGGCAGCAGGGATGGTTAGAGGCTTCATATAGGAAACAAGAGGGCACTTTAGCCTGGAAGAAAGATGGTCATGCAGATGGTAGAAGATGGAGGGGTAAGAGCTTGCTGAAGATGGTGTATCAAAGAGCTAGAGGAGTGCTTCAGAGAAAAATCCTTTGGCAGTTAAAGATAGACCAGCTGTGACAAGCTTGTGGAAAATACCAGAAACAAAAAAATACAATACAATACAATACAATACAATAAATCCAGGTTGGAAGAGACCTTCAAGATCATCATGTCCAACCTATCAACCAATCCAACCCACCTAAACAACTAGATCATGGCACCAAGTACCCCATCAAGTCTCCTCCTGAACACCTCCAATGATGGTGACCTGGTCCCTGGTCCCTGGTCCCTGGGCAGACCATTCCAATGGGCAATCACTCTCTCTGTATAGAACTTCCTCCTAACATCCAGTCTGAACCTCCCCTGGCGCAGCCTGAGACTGTGTCCTCTTGTTCTGGTGCTGCCTGCCTGGGAAAAGAGACCAACCTCTGCCTGGCCACAATCACCCTTCAGGTAGTTGTAGTGAGCAAAGTGGCAAAATGTCCTGTTCGTTTTAGAGCTGGTGAAAATATCTCACTCTTCTATGAACTTAAGGGCTTACATTTTGTATTAAAACCCCACATTAGCTTTATTAAAAGTGTGAGGGTTCCTTTCAGTTCAAGCTTTACAACCACTTTGCAAAAATATTTTTTCCACCTGTACTAAATAAGATGTGGATCTGGTTAAAAATGTGGTGAGAACATGTGAGGAAAGACAATGCCATTATATTTTCTGAAATCTGAATTGCAATAAAATAATTGGAAGAGTATTTGAAGGATAGTAATAACTTTGTTCTTATGATTCCTTATTGTCACTGTTGGAATTAAAATACTGGGCTGTATTCTCTGAGTGTCCATACTGGTGTGGCCATTGGGCACGTACCCAGGGTCTTGGACTGATGAATTTGATATCTGAGATCTAATCTAATTCATATATAAATAAGCATATAGAGAGTTATGACAAGTTGGGGTTTTTTGGTTGGGTTTTAATGTTTTTTTTTTTTTTAATTATTATATATGTATGTATAGTTGGAGATAATTTTTTTTTTCTGTAACTAATTTTTGTTTTACTTCCCTCTCTCTTCCCCAGTATCATTTTATGGTCATAGCTTTGTTGAGTTGAACAAGGCAGAATCATCCTCTCAGACATTGTTACAGCTGCGGTTTCGAACAAGCAAGGCTCATGGACTGCTTTTTCTTGCAGCTGGGAAGAAGGATTACTGTTTAATGGAGCTACATTCAGGAGTTCTACAGGTATGGTTTTAACTGTATCTAAAAAGATATGTGTAGCCTGTATTATTTAGTGTTGTTCTTTAAGCTGTTATCTTCAGCAGCTCTTGAAGTTTATATTTTAAAAAATGGGAAAATCAAATATTATGCTTGATAATTTAAAAATATATTTATTTCTTACAATGACAGTTACTAGAATTGACCTTTAAAGCTTTTGGGAGCTCTAGTTCTTAAAGACCTTTGTGTTGAAGCATGAAATTCAGTAAAGGCAGCATTTCAGATCTGATGATGTTAGCATAATGTAAAATGTTTGGATCCAAATAATATTTTTTTGGTAAGGTGAGTTCTTGAAAGATCATTGTCACCTGCGTTCTCAGGAGTTGTTGGTCCTAGCAGAACTGCAGAGGTGTGCATTCCCCCTCTTCTGCAATTGTTAAATCAGATGGCAAGTAACCTTACACAAAATTTTAGTGGCATTCTGTTTTTTCAATGGTATTTCATAAATTATGTGCTGAACATGGAAATGTATTAAAATTAATGCATTAGATATATATTAGTATATGATTGTGAAAATGCCACTTTGGATCTTGATAGTTTCAAATCCGTCTTTTGCAGCTGAGAATTAACTTTGGCATGGAGGAACGAGTACTGCATTCTCAACAAAGATCTCAGCTGAATGATTTAGCTTGGCACCTGGTTGAACTACATCATGAACGTGATAATGTGACATTGGTACTTGATAAACACGATAGATCTAGTGTGAAAATGCCTGGAATTTTCTATGAATTAAATGTTGATTATGGATTCTACGTAGGTGGAACTAGTAAACTTGATGTTCCCTACCTTATTGGAGCACTACCCACTTTCCGAGGATGTATTGATGATGTGTTGTTCAATCAGCTAGACATTCTGATGCCTCTAAGACCTTCTCCTGGCCTTAAAAATGTCCATGAAGTTTCAGTGGGATGCAGTGATGAATTCTTTGCAGGTGAGGATAAACCCATTAGTTTCTTCAGTTCCAGATCTTATATTTCTTTCCCATCCTGGAATGTTGATAATGGGGGAATCTTGGAGTGTACATTCCAAACTTCAGCTGCACATGGCTTGCTGCTATACCATCCTGGGCAAGCAGGAGACTTCATTGCAATGGAAATGGAAGATGGATTAATTAAAGTCTATGTTGGAAAACGTAAGAACAGAACCCAGCTTTCCTTTCATAGGTCAGTCAATGATAGTCATTGGCACTACATCCAACTGAAATACACTGCAGAATATTTGCAGCTGACATTGGACGAAGAAACTATGAAAAAATCATTGCCTCTCCACAGTAAGCTTCTGCTTCTGAAGGGATCTCTCTTTGTAGGTGGTGTGGATGACAGAACACGATCAGAAGTGATTAAGTTAGAGCTAATCTCAGAGTCTTGGAAGCGTGCCAAAGGAGGGTCTTTCAAAGGTTGCTTAAGAGACTTGAAAGTCAATTCAGAAAAGAAATCACTGAAGGATGTTCTGGTAACAAAGGACATTTCAGCTGGTTGTGAAACAGAGAGTGTCTTTAATACAAATCTTTCTTTAGAGATAGCTGTAAAGAACCCTACTGTGAAAGCAGCCCCAGCATTTACCATTTCTCCTGAAAGCTATGTTTCTCTGGGCAAAGAAGATGCAAGCCACTTTTTAGTTCTAAGTAACTTGATTGTACTAGAAGGAGGACAAGCTTCCCTGGAATCTAGACATATTAAAGTCAGCTTAGACTTTCAGAAATTAGAGATTCATCAATCACAAATTCTTTTTGAAATAAAGAAACTGCCTTCTCACGGAGACTTGAAACTAGATGTTGAACCAGCACAGAAGGTAAATAAATTCACTATGCAGGACTTATGGCAAAGGAAGATCCTTTATGTCCATGATGGTTCTGAGGACACTTATGATTATTTTAATTTCTCCATTTCTGCCAGCAGTGAGAAGGTAGTGCTTCCATATTTACAAGGAAATGAACAGCATGTGTTTTGCATTAGTGTTATTCCAGTAAACGATGCACCTGAGATCACACTTCCTGAGGGTAACTTGCTGCTTGTTTTAGAGAACTCAAAGAAACGTTTGACTAGTGAGCTGATAAAAGTTCAAGATAAGGATACGGATCCTGTGAACCTCAGTATTTCAGTACTTGGAAGTCTGAATGTAGATGCAGGATTTTTAGGAAATTCAAAGCATCCTGGAAAAGCTGTTACTGCTTTTTCTGATGAGGACTTAAGAGAAGGTGCTATTTTTTTTGTGCACACAGGTGTCAAGAACTCAAGGATTGTTCTGAGGGCAAGTGATGGTGAGAAGGTGAGCAACACTGTTGTGTTACGTATCATGGCAGTTTCTGTGGATTACAGAGTTGTCAACAACTCAGGAGTAAAACTTCTCCAAGGTGTTACAGCTCTTATCACACCTATGCATCTGGCAGTTGAAACAAATACTAGCCTCCAGGAGCTGGAGATACGTTACGAGATCACAGAGCCACCCCAGTATGGAGAGATCCAAAGGCATCATTCAAAGGGGGAATGGAAGCAAATTAACTCTTTTTCTCACCGCTCTGTTCAGCGTAGCCGTGTGAGATACTGTAGCACCTTTAAAGAAATTCAGCTGGAAAATATTACTGACCAATTTAAATTCAAAGTTAGTGTAGGAAACAGAATCAGTGAAGAGCACACATTTCCTATCAAGGTGAAATGGTTGAGGTACAGTTTATTGAAGTACAATCCTCTAGAACTTGAAAAATCAGAAAAGAAGTACTTGAATTCAGACAATCTTTTTGCTGTGATTGTGGATTTGGAAATACCTGAAGATGAGCTTAATTTTAAATTGCTGTCCCTACCAAAGAATGGACAGATACTGCTTAATGAACAGCCTTTGAAGAAAGATGCAGTCTTTAGCCAGAAGGATATTAGTGATAAGAAAGTAGCTTATGAATTAATCAACAGATACCATGAAGACAACCATGATTCATTTACATTCCTCATTTTTACAAAGTATCTGGTATCAAATTTATACAACTTTGAAGTCTACATCAAATCAGGTTTTGGAAATGTTATTTTGACTAACAATGGTCTTATTGTTACTGAAGGTGAAGGAGAGTTAATAACAAGCACAGAATTGTTTGTGCAAACACCAGAAAATAGAACTTTCCAATATAAAATTACACAGTTTCCTAAGCATGGGAAATTAAAACTCATTACATTTTCAGGCTCATTTGAGAGTAATGACGATATCACCACTTTCACTAATCAAGATATAACTGATAAGCGCCTTATGTATGTACATGATGACTCTGAGACTGCATTTGATGGATTTCTTGCCACAGCTTCCAGTGAAGACACAGGAATGTGGGCAAACCTTGATCCAGCGTTAGAACCTTTGTCAGTAGAAATCAGATTCAACATTTCTGTCCAGCTGAAGAATGATGAAAAACCAGTACGTGTAGTTGATACAATATTTAATGTAGTGAAAAATGGGCAGCGATTATTAACTTTGGCAGATCTTTGCTATCATGATCCTGATTCTGATTTTGATGATGGACAGTTGCTCTATACTAGACGTGGCATTTCTAATGGGGACTTGGTGCTAGTGAATGATACTTTGCACAGAGTTTACCAATTCAAACAAGCAGACCTGGAGCAAAAGCAAGTTCTGTTTATACACCGTGGTGCAGATTTTGGGCGTTTTGTGCTCTTTGTGACAGATGGCAAGCACTATACCTCTTTGCTTCTAGAAGTTAATGCCACTGATCCTTTTGTTAGGCTGGCAAATAATACAGTCCTGTTGATTCAAAAAGGGAAAGAGGGAAGTGTTACAACCGCTAACCTAAGTGCTATTACAAACCAAGACATCAGAAATGACAATGAACTTACATATGAAATAGTCTCTTTCCCTAAATATGGAAAAATATATGTAAATAATCTACCAATGGATTCTTTTACTCAACTTGATCTGATAAAGGGGTGTGTGACCTACAAGCATGATGACAGCAACAACCTTATTGACATGTTTAACTTTACGGTCCATGCTAGAGATGCCCATCTAGATGCTGGAGTGCGCGTTTACATATATTTGGAAAGTCAGCAGCGGCCACTAAGGATTGCAAACAAAAACAGTCTCTTGGTTGAAGAAGGAAAACCAGTTAAAATCAGTAAAGGAAAACTGCAAGTAAGTTAACTGTGTTGTCAATTTGTCTAATCTTGCAGCAAGTTTTCTTCACTGCTTCATCTGTTGCAGGGTCTTTAGTTTGTCTTTTGGTTTGCATTAACACAACTGCTTTCTGGATTCTTTATTCTGGAGAAACTGACAATAGTGTGTTTCCACTCCTAGAAAGGAAAAATAGTTATGTTAAAAGAAAAAGGTTGCCCACAGTGTAACACTCTCTTACATATTGGTGCTTTATAAGTTAAGACTTGGAGCTGCTGCACTTGTAAATTTGTTTTATTTGTAACAGTTGCTGGCACTTCATGATTCATTTTTAGTGGAGCTGGTGGCAAATGTCTCATTCAGTTTGGAGCTGCCCCAATTAGCACTCTCTGAGGATAGCATCCAGAATCTTTAAAACTGCTGTCACAAACCTGAGGTTCTTTCTCTTCAGTTAAACCCTTCCCATTGTTAGTGTGTAGCCTTTCAATAAGCACAGCCAGGGAATTGTGGCAGTGCTTTGCTTTGCTACTGAAATCCTTGTGCCAGGCAGGGTCCTGCAGCTCTTAGGCTGTTAGTTAATTCCACAGTGTGTGGCTTTTCAAAATCTACAAAATGTATTTGGGGTTACAGCATACTCCTTTGCCTTGTTTATTTAACTCATGCCTACTTAAAGTGTTGTATAGTAATAGGAACTGTGTAACTCAAAGAATACTGGTTAATTAGGTAAACAATCCCAGGGTTGGAAGTGAAAAACTCAGGAGACAATTACAGAATTTCTCCCATTCCTGCTTAACACTTGGGTTGTGTTTCTAAATTTAAGGTTGTTCATGACAGCAGTTCTCCATCTGAGATTGTGTTCACAGTGGAACAGCTTCCAGTACATGGATACATTCGGAAGTTTTCCTCTGAACAGAGTGATCTTGGTGCTGACCAAAGGCCAGTTTTGAGCTTCACACAGCAAGATGTTGATGAGGGCAAAGTTCAGTATGTGCAGACAGTTTCTGACCAGCTAGAAGACCGTTTTTCTCTGGATGTGACCAATGGTGTCCAAACAGTGAGTGGAATAGAGATCTCTGTAGACATCATCCCCAGAATGATTCCACTGGAAATACAGAACTTCACAGTAATTGAAGGGCATTCAAAAGCCCTGATGGAAGACTATCTAAAAGTTTCTAGTAGACACTTTGCAGGACTCAGCTGTGAATTTATTTTAACTGAGCAGCCAAAACATGGATATATTGAAAACTCTTATGCTCCTGGAATAACACTTACCACATTTACCAGAAAACAGGTAATACACTTGGATCTGCTTTGCTGTAGTCACTATCAATTCTTTCTATTGCTAAAAGTTACGGAATGATTTCATGGGAGGTTTTGAGATGTGTGAGTTTGAGCTTTATTCAGGCTATGTAACAAATGTCTGTCGCCATTGCAAGCTGGTCATTTGGGGTTGGGAGGGAGGTCAGGCACCTCGTTGTGAGCCACATTGCCTCCTTGTGTGCTACTGGTGACAAAGACTATTGATTGCAAACACTAGTGTGCCATCATCACAGTAGGCTGGTGGGCCACTCACAGTCAGAGAGAGTTGTTGATACTCTGGAAACCTAAGGCAGACAACTGTGAGTACATTTGAAAGGAGCAGAGGAAATGGTCTGTGAATTGAAAAAGGAGAAAGGCAGGAAAAATACATTTTTTTGAAGTCATGTATTTGCTCACAGGCAGCCAAAGTATGCATGATAAGCTAATTTTCAGGCTTCAGGAAGCAAAATTGTATCATGAATCATCATCTGCTAACACTATGTTCAGTTTATAGGTTCCAGGAAACATTGTGGCAAATATAGTAGGATTGGATTTTTTATTTTCCCTTCAGTAGGAACAGAGAATTCCAAGGCTGACCAGTGAAGATGTTCTACCTAGAGGAATGGATGGGTGAGCTGTAAAGTTTGCTGTTGTCAACAGAAAAAATAGAGAGGTACAGATCAGATATAAGCATTAAAGGTCTTACAAGTCATGAAAATCTGAGGCAATAAATACATAGGGGAGTGACTAGAGTAGTTTGCTTGGGGTTTTTTTTTGTGTTGTTGTTTTTTTTTTTTTTTTTTTTTTTTTTTTTTTTTTTTTTCCAATATGGCATTCACCTTCTTTTAGCCTCTTTAATTTTTCAGGTTGTTATATTTTTCAGGTGGAACAAGAATTAATCCACTATGTTCATGATGGCAGTGAGGAACTGATGGACAATTTTACTGTGATAGTAAACAACACAGAACTGTGGAAACAAAGCTTTCCTCATACTGTATTTGTTACAGTTACTGCAGTAAATGATGAAGCTCCTGTTATAAAAGTTAACAGAATTCTTTGGGTATGTTTGTCATCATTTTGAAATCTTAAAATTATTTCTAACTTGATACTATTTAATGCTTCTTCATTAACAGATTTTTAGGTTTGTATCTATTGGAATAATCAATAAGTGGTGGTTCTGTGATTTAAATAAATGGGTGTTAATGAGGGGAGGCAGTACACGTGTAATGTGTACTTGGGAGGGTTCTAGTCATCACAAACATTTTCTGCTGTTGTAAAGTTCATCTAGAAGGCTGTCAGATCTTTGTTTTAATCTTAAGGGTAAACGAAGTCTCTTCACTGACATAGGGCTTGTGGAATGGGATGACTTGCACCTGGATCATTGCTGTGTTGTAGTGTCATTTGCTAAGGCATCTTGAAGGCTTTCAGTGAACAGTATAGCTTAGGAAAATACCAAGAGTAGTGATGACGAGGGTGTCACCTTCTCACTATTGTCTTCATGTAGACTTCAGACCCTGTGCCTCTTTCCATGAAGACCTGCTAAGGTGCATTCTGCTGGCTGCTTCTCTCTGAATTCCCAGTGGGCTAGGACAAGAGAAGAGAGAACATTCTTGCTGACACTTCATTAGAGAATTAACTATGTGTGTGGGACTTCTGTTACAAAAGAGAGAGGAATATTTCTGTCTTCAAAAGTTCCTGATAAGAATAGCATGATGCAACCTGTGAAAATCTAAGATGTTATAGGTTACCAAAATACTAGTGATGACACTAAAGCTATTGCTATGTGATACTGTGAGCTAAAAAAAATACTTATTTCTTAATCTGCTTTCCTACAGAATAAATTTTAAAATTATGATTGATGCTACCATAGCTGGCTTTTTAACCTTTGAATCTTCAATAGCAGTCAGTAACCAGGACTAATTTATACTGACACTGTGCCATGTAAACCAAAAAGTCTCTTTGTGTAAAGGCTTCCAATCTGAGGTCTGATGGATGAAAACCAATTAGGTGACTCTGAAAAGCAGAACAAAATGAATGTGGGTCAGCTAATGAACCTCTGTTCACAATAAACCATCTGAGAGGTATCAAGGTGGAAGATTTAGGCTGGATGTTAGGAAGAAGTTCTATACAGAGAGAGTGATTGCCCATTGGAATGGGGTGCCCGTGGAGGTGGTGGAGTCACCATCATTGGAGGCGTTCAGGAGGAGACTTGATGGGGTGCTTGGTGCCATGGTTTAGTTGTTTAGGTGGGTTGGATTGGTTGATAGGTTGTACATGATGATCTTGAAGGTCTCTTCCAACCTGGTTTATTCTATTGTATTCTATTGTAACTCAGATATTTAGGAATAGACTGAAAGAGGCTAAGGGGGTATTTTGAGGCTGTATCACCCCTGTGTTGTATGATGCAGTTTATAATTTGGTGGCACCTAAAGCGTATTTAATTGTATGTTGCAAAGGGAGAATGGATTACTGTAAAGATGATCACATGAGGAAAGACATACTTTTAAAACTGCAATAGGAGTACTATTGTGCAGCTTTGCTGTGTCAGCAGGTAATCCATAATAATCTGCAGATATGCATGACGCAGGACTCCTTGCCCTGTGCAGAGACTGCTGGCACAAGGGCAGACTCACATCACAAGTGTTTGGATAGTACAGGGCAAAACCTTCCCTGGTTAAAGTGCTATGCTATGGGCATCAGCACAGCATGCTGCTATGTTTGTCTAGTCACAGACAAGGAATATGTGTCCAGTAAGAGGCTTTTCTGTCTCCCTTCTGGTGCATTGCTGACACTGAACTGCAGTTGCTTAACAAAACTGAGGCCATAGAGTGTGCTGCAGTGCAGCATATAGATTTTTCTAAAAATACCTTTTAAGTTTAGGCTTCCCAGGAGCAATGATAATAGAACTTAACCTAGCCAAGTTGATCTTGTCTGCTGGGGAGGCAGTATGCATACCCAGAACAGGATGTTACCTTTGTGCCTGTGGTTTTGCTGGTTGTGCATGAGCTATTGCTGAGAAATAACCTATGTTTTTGTCTTGAGTGGGTACAACCATTTAAATTGACTGACCTATAGCACCTCAGAAATTTTGCACATCTCAGTAGGAAAAATTAGAACCAACTAGAAGTAGATTAGCATGTGGATGTGCTTTTGAGAAACAGCTTTTGTGAAGAGCTGTATTATGTAGCCAGTGATGTCAGCATGGATATATGAGAGTTTATTTTGGCCTTTGTCATGGGGCTGCTGGCCAAATGCAAGAAGTTGTTGGGCATGTGCACACTTGCTGAATGACTCCTTCAGCTCTAGCTCCCTCACTTGTGAGGCATCCCTAACATTCCTTCTTCAGACAGGCTTGTATGTTGACAGCAGGGCTTATGCTTATTTAGAAACTATACAGTATTTTAGGTATAATTTTGTAGAATTTCCACAGATTCTATGGTATTTTTTTTCTGAGGTGGGGATGGGAGAGGGAAATAGGATTTTTTTCAAGAACATCACCATTACTTTCTGTGTTTTTCTATGTATTTTGAAGCATGTGGTGATGCTCTGAAATAACTGTGTCGCCCTGTTGCCACAAGAGGGCAGTATTTTCCTAGAATTAGACTTCTTTATAAAAAGCCACCTCCCCCCGAACCAAATTCAAACACTGATTTATTTCTTTATTTTAACATGTTAACCTTTTAATTTTTTAAAATGTATTTAAAGTAGTCACCATAGTATTAAAATGCCTGTGAAGAGAGTGTCTGATAGGGTGTGTAGCATTCAAGGACATACTGATAAGCTGAATGCTAAAGTAGAGCTGAATTAATCGTTTCCCATTGGGCAGGGTCATGAGCCTATTTATTTATTTTTTGCTCATGCCTGTGGAATGAGTTAGGCACAGGCAAAATTAGTGTAATTCTGCATCTTGGAAATACAGATACAGTTTTCATGATGCTCCTCACAGAGTTGATCCCTGATATAAAAAATAATTCAGTTGTAGAGTATTTGGAGTTTCATTTGGTTTAGAGATTGTGCTCTACCCAGACACTTTTTTTTTTCTTTTCTGCTGGTTAAAGTGGAGCAGGTTGAAGGTCTTGCCTGTTGCGTAATGACAGTAATATTCATGTGTATATGTTGGAAAGGAGCTCCTTGACTCAGTTATCATAACACAATTTTGTTATGTGTGCAAGAGTTTGGACAGTGTCTGACAAGTACAGCACTCGTGCTCCAACTGCGTAAAACTGAAGCCGGTGCAGGGTGTGTTTGCTCAGATTATTTTGTAGTCTCGTTGTTTTTGAAAACCATTTGCCAACACTAACTACTCCAGCCTGTCATCGGAGATTCAGACGGACAGCTGGGGAACCTGTCATAACTTCTAATGTTGCACAGCACATATCTCCATTAATTCTTTTATTTTTTAAGATTATTTTCCACTTGATTTTATTTTGTATGCATTTTCTTTATTTATTTGTTTTTAAATTTTATTTTTACTTTTCTAGGTCTGGGTGCATTCAGTTACAGAAATAACCATTGATGACCTCTGTGCAGAAGACAAGGACTCCTCACCATCAGAACTGATGTATTCCATTAGTCCACCTAGCAATGGGCACGTGGCTCTGAAGTCTTCTCCGAACAAGAGCATCCTTAATTTTACCCAGGCTCATATAACTGAAGGGCAGCTGGTATTTGTACACAATGGTACGTGGTTTCAAAAATATCACCTCTGTTACCAAAATACTGCCCCTCTTCAGTGTATTTGCATCTGTAATCCTTTGAAGATCCATTCATAATGTCACAGAAATCTCAGAGCACTGGTTATGTGATACATGATCTCACAAACTGAACAGGAAAGGGTCTGATGACTATTCAAATGTGTACTCACCACGAAATTCTGGTTTAGTAGTGACTCATTTAGCAGCAGCCTCCTTCCTGAATGCAAGTTTGCAGTAGAGCAGCATTGCCACATGGCTTTCAGAAATACCAAATCCTTTTTTTTAACATTGTCATTGACAATCTCATGAAGCATTTCTGTCTTGCTGCAGTCCAGAGTTATTCATGGACCAGCAGTCTCTCAGATAGCTGCCACACTGTAGTTTTGTTCCAGGGCAATGAAGTTATGAGTCATCTGGCTGACGACAACTTCCCTTTCAGGCTGCGAAAGAATTCAGCTTTAACCATTGATTCTTCTCTGCCAGTACCCAGAGCTAGAGATGGGGTTATTTGTGCTGCTGCTACAGGGAGATAGTGGGCAATAAAAAAGGAAGTCAGGGCATCTTCAAGCATCCTTGAATGACAATGCTGGGAAGCCGCAGGAATGGACTTTCTAGTGGGGGTTCCAGCCAGAGGGAAAAGTGGGGCTTTTACACGGCAATAGCTCCTTTTTTCCTGCTCCAGCTCTATTGCCATGTTACCTCAGATGAAAGGAGATGCTGAAGAAGGAATAAATTAGTTTGGGGAAAGGCGATGGAAAAGATAGAGCACTCTTGCCAGCCCTGAGGCAGTGTGGACTTAGTTCTAGTGCTCCCTTGGGTGCAGCAGTCACTTCAGATCTCTGAGAACCCTTCCAACCTAAGCCATTTTATGATTCATGAGGCTTGGTTCAGGTTAAAGGGCTCTGACTTCTGACGCAGTCTTGCAGAGTGTGTGTGTGTGTTGCTGGAGATTACAGGCAGCTGCTTGTTAACTGTAGGTACCCTGCTCAAATAATTTGGTCTGGAAATGAAAGGTTGAGAGCATGGCAGAAGTGCACCAAGCTGGCTAAATTGTTTCAAGGGTGACTTTGACCTGTAAAAACCCCTGTAATGCTAGGACAGTAGTAGTCTTAGTGTGAGAAAATTAATCCACCTTGTGTTCCAGAAAGAGCAAATGCACATCTGTAATTCTAGGACGTGACTTTTGATTAATAAAAGTAAAAAGAACATCAATTTTTGTTTTCCAGTGAATGCTGTGTGGGTAGTACAGTAAATCTGAAAAGTAAGTTTGCCCATGTCATGTGTCAGCTCTTGCAACTGCTCTGGGTCTGCCATCTGCTCCACCTGATGACTGCCAGCCTTTCAGTCTTTGGACATTTTAAGTCTTTCCTGTCTCAGCCTGTCATTTTCTTTCCTCCTTCATCTTTCATTATTCTTACTCTCATCTTGTTTCTAGGCTTGTGCTTGGACTTTCTTTTATGTAGTTGCTGGCATTCAGCTTTTTACCCCTTTTCAGCTGCTGTCTGTCATCTTCAGTTGTCTAGAGTGTGGTAGCTTGTTTTGTTCCTCCAGGGGGGTATCCTCTTTTCATAGTCTGCTCAGTCTAACATCTATTCTACCCTTTTCCAAGGCAAAAAGTAGAGTCTTTTTGGCTGAGGCAGCTCTTCCATGCGCCGGCTGCTCCTTGTGGCTCCACTCCTTTTACATTTTCTAAATGGCAGTGACACTTCAGGATCTTTTGTACCACCAAAAAAGGTACTACCATGCTTTGCTTTTATGTCTCTAATATTAGTCCTCATAAATATACCCTTCATAGAATCATAGAGTTGTTAGGGTTGGAAGGGATCTCAAGGATCATCTAGTTCAAACCCCGCTGCCATGGGCAGGGACACCTCACACTAGATCAGGTTGCTCACAGCCATGTCCAGCCTGGCCTTAAAAACCTCCAGGGATGGGGCTTCTACCACCTACCTGGGCAGCCTATTCAAGTGTCTCACCACCCTCATGGTGAGGAATTTCTACCTAACATCCAATCTGAATCTACCCATATCCCCCTAGGCCTATCACTACCTGACACCCTAAAAAGTCCCTCCCTAGCATTCTTGTAGGCCCCCTTAAAGATACTGGAAGGCCACAATTAGGTCTCTTCTCCTCTCCAGACTGAATAGCCCCAGCTGCCTCAGTCTGTTCTTATAGGAGAGGTGCTCCAGCCCTCTGATCATCCTCATGGCCCTTCTCTGGATATGTTCCAGCATGTCCAGACACTGGAAGAGGTTGCCCAGGGAGGTGGTGGAAGCCTCATCCCTGGAGGTTTTAAAGGCCAGGCTGGATGTGGCTCTGGGCAACCTGATCTAGTGTGAGGTGTCCCTGCCCATGGCAGGGGGGGGTTGGAACTAGATGATCCTTGAGGTCCCTTCAATCCCTAACAATTATATGGTTCTATGATGCTGTATCCTTCTTGTAATAGAGGCTCCAGAACTGGACACAGTACTCCAAGTGGGATCTTACCAGAGTAGATTGAAGGGAGAGAATTACCTCCCTTGACCTGCTGGCTGTGCTTCTTTTGATGCAAGCCCAGGATCTGATTGGCTTTCTGGGCTGCAAGTACACACTGGTGGCTCATGCTGAGCTTCTCATCCACCAGCACTCACAAGTCCTTTTCTTCAGGACTGCTCTCAAGCAAGTCGCTGCCCAGCCTATATCGGTGCTTGGGATTGCCCCAACCCAGATGCAGGACCCTACACTTGTCTGGAGCACAAGCCCTATGAGGAGAGGCTGTGGGAGCTGGGGTTGTTTAGACTGGAGAGTAGGAGGCTTAGGGATGAACTGAACAGGAGGCTCAGGAGTGACCAATAAGCTGCCTACAACTACCAGAAGGGAGTTTGTAGCTAGGTGGGGATTGGTCTCTTCTGGACAACCAGCAACAGAAGAAGAGGACACAGTCTCAAACTGTGCAAAGGGAAGTTTAGGCTTGATCTTCACAGAAAGAGTGATTTCCCATTGGCATGGGATGCCCAGGGAGGTGGTGGGGTAAGCATCCCTGGAGGTGTTTAAGAAAAGACTGGATGAGGCACTTAGTGCCATGATCTAGTTGATTAGATCGGGTTGTGTGATTGGTTGGACTTGATGGTCTTGAAGGTTTCTTCCAGCCTGGCTGATTCTGTGATTCATGAGGTTGTCATGGGCCCACCTCTCCAGTCTGTCAAGGTCCCTCCAGAGGCCATCCCTTTCCTCCAACATGTCTGCTGCGCCGCACAGCTTGGTGTCATTGGCGAACCTGCTGAAGGTGCACTCAATGCCACTGTCCCTGTTGCCAACAGAGATGTTAAACAAAACTGGTCCCAGTAGTGATCTTTGAGGGACTCTACTTGTCACTGGGATATGGACCCATGGACAGCCACTTGTGTGTGGCTGTGTGGTAGTTTCAGGCTGTGCCTTGAAAAATTTTCCACAGATCATGGACAGAAAGTGGTAGGATGTAAATAAATCACCATTGGATGTAAAAAGAAAAATAGTGATAAGTTCTAAACAATCCCATTGGATAGACTACTAACAAGGTTGGTTTAGAATAATGTTCTCTCTCTCTCTCTGGTTTCCTCACCTTTGCAAATAGTACCTGTGGCTTGCTGCAGACTGAGTGAATCAAGTCTGTTCCCTTGGCTGCAGTTTCACTGCATAGTGAGGAGGGACAGTGGGAGGCTATTAATAGCTCCCCTGATTTTGTCCAGGGGGGTTCTTGTGCTGTTTATAAGTTGTAAATATCTGTAAATACTGTAAATGTTGTATATTTTGTACATATTCATTGCATTTCATTTTAGATTAGATGTGTAGTATTAGCAATCAATGGAATTATTTAGAAGGGGTGTTAATTGACATTTCCATGGATGCCAGCATGCAAGTCATATGTAACTGCGACTTTGGTGCTGCTATTAATCAGGCTAAGTGAATCAAGCCTGTTTCCTTGGCTGTATTCTTTGTTGTGCCTGAATATCTAACAGGCTGTCAAGAAAGTTTTTTATCCACTGAATGGTCCATCCATCAAAGCCATACTTTACTATCTTGGAGATCAGGATGTTGTGTGGGATGGTGTCGAATTATATCAGTTGCTTAGCCTTCATCTATTAATGCTGTGACCTTGTCATAGAAGACCACCAGGTTTGTCAGGCAGGATTTGCCCTTGGTGAAGCTGTGTTGTTAGTACCAAATCACCTCTTTGTTATTCTTCTGTCTCAGCAGTGCTTTCAGGAGGATCTGCTCCATGATCTTACCAAGCACAGAGGGGAGACTGACTGGCCTATAGTTCCCTGGGTCATCCTTCTTCCCCTTTTTGAAAATGTGGTCTATGTTTCCCTTTTTCCAGTCAGTGGGGACTGCGCTGGACTGCCCTGACTTTTTGAATATAATAGAGAGTGGTTTAGCAACCTCATCTGCCAGTTCCATCAGCACCCGTGGGTGTACTACGTTGGGTCCCATGGACTTGAACAGGTTCTTCAGATGGTCACAAGCCTGATCTTCACTCATAATGGGCAGTTTCTTCTTCCAGTCCCTGCCATTATCTTCCATTATTCCAGGAGTGTGGCTGGAACCCTTGCCAGTGAAGTGTCAGGTAAAGAAGTCTTAAAGAACCTCAGCCTTCTCCATCTCACTTGTCACCAGTTCACCAGTTTCCTTTCTGAGGGGGCCCACACCTTTCCTAGTCTTCTTTTTACCATTAATGTACATATAGAAATTTTCACTGTTCCCCTTGATCTCCCGGGCTAGATTTAATTCTAACTGAGCTTTAGCTTTTCTAACCAGGTCTTCTGCTGCTCTGGCAGCTTCCTTGTATGCCCCCAATTCTAGCTGTCCTTTCTTTCACTCCTTGTAGAGTTTCTTTTTGTGTGACAGCATGTCCAGGAGTTCCTTCCTCATCCAGGCAGGTCTCCTGGCATTCTTTCCTGCCTTATTCTTTGTCAGTATACTTTGCTCCTGGACACAGAGAAGGTGATCCTTGAACACTGACCAGCTGTCCTAGGCCCCGCTTCCCTCAAGGGCTTTGTTGTATGATTCTTTCCCCAGCAGATCCTAGAAGCGATCAAAGTCTGCATGCCTACTCTCCAGGGTTGTAAGCTTGGGATACATCCTCATTGCCCTCAGGAACTTAAATTCCATCGCTTCGTGTTCACTGCAGCCAAGGTTGTCCCTGAGCCTGGTCACCAGCCCTTCCCTATTGGTGAGAACAAGGTCCAGCATAGCACCGTTTTTTTGTTGCTTCCTCTACCATTTGGAGGAGGAAGTTGTCATCTATGCGATTGTGGTGCCTAGCTGTGTAGTCCCTTCAGCAGATGTCAGGGTGGTTGAAATTCCCCATGAGGACCAGGGCTTGTGAGCACAAGGCCATTTCTGTTTGCCTGTGGAGGGCCTCATCTGCTTTGTTCTGCTGGTCAGGTGGCCTGTAGCATCACCTTCCCCTGTCTTCCCCTTAATTTTAACCCATATGCTCTCAAGCAGCTCATCATCCTTCCCCAGGTGGAGCTCCACTGATTCCGGCTGGTCACTGATACAGAGAGCAACACCTCCTCCCCTCCTCCCCTGCCTGTCCTTCCTAAAGAGCTTGTACCCATCCAACCAAGTTTCAGTGAAAGCCTCTATGTCATGGCATTCCAGCAGCACAGCAGCCCTTAATTCATCATTACTGCCCAAGCTGCGTGTGTTTGCATAGAGGCACTTCAGCTGGGCTGGCCTTGTCACCCTCTTGGGTGAATGCCCCTTGATTCTCTTGGGGTGTCCCATTGCTTTGTTCTTGGCTTGCTTCAGGGCAACAAGTTAAGAGCAGTTGCTAGCACTCCATCCCTCTGCCCCTGGTGAGCTGTCCCAGTGTTTGTCATGGGCAAGCAAGAGATTAATAACTCTTTCCCCCTTCAAATCTAGTTTTAAGCTGTATTGATAAGCCCTGCCAACTCCTGCCCTAGAATCCTTTTTCCTCTCTGGAACAGGTGCATCCCATTGGTTGCTTGCAGCTCTGGTGCCCTGTGAACTGAGCTGTGATCGTAAAGTCCAAACCCCTGTCGATGACACCAGTCCCAAATCCATGAATCGACCTGTTGGCTCTTCCTCAATGTTCCCTTGTCCATCACCAATGTCAGAGGGATGGAGGAGATCACAACTTGAGCTTCTGATCCCTTTAGCAGTTGCCCCAAGGTCCTGAAGTCTCCTTTAACTGATTGTGAGCCTCTCACTGCTGCATCATCACTACACACCTGAAAAACCAGAAGTGGGGAATAGTCTGAAGGACTCACAAGAGTGGGAAATTTGCCTACAACGTCCTTTACCCAGGCAACAGGGAGTCAGTAGACCTCTGTATGAAGTGGGTTTGGTCTGCATATCAGGCCATCCACTCCCTTCAGCAGGGAGTCACTTACAACAATGACCCTTCAACGTTTCTTCTCGGAGTCAGTTTTTATGGCTGGCCTGAGGCAGGTCAGCCTTGGTGGCACTTCTGGCCTTTGTGAGCTCTTGGCCTTGCTCACAACCCAGTTTTTCTTGTAGAACCTCCTATCTGTTCTGCAAGGGCACTGTAGGTGGGGCGCTTCTTCAAGGAGCAGGTTTGGTCCATTTGTATTGTTTGTTTCATTGAGTAGCAACCTGTTCCCATTGACCCTGCACATATGAGTTAGTACAGGAAGGCTGCTGATGAGAGGGTATCAAGTCCTTTGCTCCACTAAGAGCTAACTCCTGGTTTTGTAGAGATCATTTGTGGACATAATCAGTTTCCCTCTCACTCTCCCTGCTGTTTCTCAACCTACTCACCTCTTCCCTGAGCTTCATCACTTCATCCTGGAGCTGTGCCACCCAGCTGAGCAGGTCAAAAACCTGCTCACACCTCTTACAACCATAGTCAGTGTTGCCCCCTGTTGCCAGCAAAGGCTGTGGCATTCCTCACAGCCTGTGACCTGGATACCAATATCCATTCTGGTAGGTGCAGAGAGCGCAGTCTTCCTCCTCCAAGTAGCCACCATCATTCCTGCAGTAAAACTGAAGCACCTTGTGCCCTGCCCACACACCCTGCTCATGCCAACTACTGAGCTGACTCAAAAGGAGCCCCTGGGGCAAACTCAGTCACTGTTTGCTCTCCCTGTGCCTGTTAGCCTGCCTGTACCAATGGCCAGGTGCTCCCAGATGTCTGACCACACCCCTTGCCCCTCGTGCCCCACTCGCAGGGTTCCACCGAGCAAGAGAGCTGCTGCCGAGCAAGAGAGCTGCGGCCTCGTAGCTCTCAATCTGAGAGCCTTGGCCGGTATTACCAGATTTAAACCTCCTGCAGCTTCTCTGGCAACGCCCTCAACTACGTCGCCCTCTCAGGCACCCTCATGTGAGACGCTGAGACGTGTTGGGTCTCCTCTTCCCCCATCTCTCTCTTGGTCCCCCTGTCTCCAGGCGCTCCCTTTTCTAGAGATCACTGCACAGCCTGGAGCTAACTGCGGCTGATGCAGTTGCCTCGCAGTCTTGTGAGTTACATTATGCTGCTTGTTCTGTGCTGCAAGTTGCAAATCTCCCTCTTTGTTTTTATGTTTTTCCCTAAAATTTTGTGTTTGTTTCCTCTATAATCCCTGATTGTTCTGTCATCAGTAGAAGTTTAGAAGCAGAACATAGCTTTCCTTTTCTGTGTTTCTCTTTCATCTTGATAATTGCTTTCCTGCTTCACTGCAGGGTGCTCCTATCCTGCTTTTGCAGTGTGAAGCCTTATACCCTGACAGTTCCTTAGGGCAGTGCTGAATTGAATTTATATTGGTTATGATGTCTTAAGTGTCTTTTTAGTGCAGTTTTTACAGTCCTCTTACAGGTGTCTGTTTAATCACCTCTGATCAGATATGCCCTTAGAAATTAATTATGATAAAATAATACACATTCCACTCAAGCATCACCTCAGGATTTAGTTCTGTTCTTGGCTCTGTCAGTGACAGAATGTCTGTGTCTATCAGGCACTTGATCTGCACTGTGCGAAAAAAGCAAATGGTGCTAAGCTTTTTTTTTTTTTCCCAACTTGAGGCAAGTAGTAGACTCCTTAATGCCCTTTTAAATGCACAACTACTTTTGCATTGTTGTCAAGGGAAGACTTCATAGAATAAAAACTGTAAAAATAAAACCAGTACAACCTGATCTTCCAGAGCTGCTTCAGTGCCTGGCTGCCTGTAAGAGTGCTGCCTTGGGGAGTTGTTAACTTTAATCTCAGAACCCACATTTGATTCTTCTCATATGTTAATTTATAGTTGGGCAAGAAGCACTGATCTTTACATGGATGTACATGGCACCATCTCACTTTCAGGATATGTATTAATGTGTCAGTATCTTTTGGCAGAGAAAGTAGAAGAGCAATGCTAACTCTTTGCAGCAGTTGATTTTTTGAATTTTCACTCTTTCTACCTAATTAAATAATCTGGGGAGCCCTTACTTAAAGCAGTAAGTCAGTTCTGAGAGATGTATTTATACAGGAATCTACTCAGACTCCTGGAGGTATTTTGCTACTGCTTCTGCCAAAGTACATACAGGTCCTAAGATTAAAGAAAAAAATGTGCATTTATTATGAGTACACATAACCTCTGAAATAGTTTAAGCTGCGACAACAGCTGAAGCAGAGCAGTGGCAATGGAAACAACCTGAAAATAGATTCAGTCCTTCAAATGGAAATGGAAATGAAAGAACATTCTGGTTCTTTTTCACCACAAAATATTGCTTTGCCAAAATATGTCTGCTTGAGTGGTTTGGTCTATCCTAAGGTATGAAAGGAGCAGGAAATCTGGGAGTCATTGTCTCCCCAAGTTTAACTTGGTTGCTGCTTCAGTGGGGTTAGTGAAGAAAGGAAGGGGCACTCTTCTAATTTACACCTGAGGGATGTCTGGCCTTCAGTGTAAACAGCAGCCAAGTAGCTCTCTCTTGGGAAAGTGTTTTTGCATTATTAATTTATTTCCTTCTAATTAGGTTACAAAGACACTACTCAAAAAATGCTTCAGGATAACTTCTGATATATTTCACTACAGCCAAGAGCAAAAGGTGTCCAGTTTAAGTTTGTATGTTTTGGTTGACAAACAGAATAATACAAGAATAAATTTATGGTTTTCTTTTCTGCAGGATCAATGTCTGGAGGATTCAGCTTTCAGGTAACAGATGGTTTGAACTTTGCACCTCGGCAGATTTTTAGCATCACAGCTCAGTCGCTAGTTATTAGCCTTGAAGTGAACAAAGGACTCGGAGTCTTTCCAGGTCTGTTTTTAAAGATCATAATAATGTTATAACTTCTACTTGAAAAAAATGTAAAATACAGTTATTTGTTGGATAGTTGTTCCCAGGTACAGTTTTCTACAGTTTAGCCAGCTGGCTGATTTTTGAAAGTACAGTGAAGTTTTTTCAAACAACATATTGCTTTGTCTTAGTCATTAACTTTTTGATACGCGCATGTGCTTGTAGTCAAGGAAATTGGCAGTGAAATATGTAAACACAGTACAACAGAAACACTTTCTGCCTAAGATCTGAACATTGCCCATTCAGATTTGTTTAAAAACTGTATATTATATTCATATACTTAGGGGTGTTTTAGCTGGTTGTGATTTTGCCTGGTAAATGCAGAGTGAAGCTTGTGTCTCTGGTATTCTCAACAGCACAAACTTAGTGATGAATCAGAAGGGCTGAAAGCTTTGATTCCTATTTGTGCATTTGGAACTAGTTGCATCAGCAGCTGAGAGCTGAGTATTTTTTGAATTAAAGCCTACTTCTGTGGGAGTTGGTGTGTAAGAAAGTCTCACTAGAACCATTTACTGCTTTACATTGGCAAAAGTAATTTCTCATGAAGTTAGTAATGGAACATTTATTGCAGTGTTAAAGGAGGAATGAAGGTTAGTCTCTCTCACTATTGCTTTACACCACACTTTTGTTGGTGCTAACATCATTTTTCTCTGGAATAATGTGTACAGCCAGAGAGAGATTGAGAACTGGTAAAACTCTATATTAATTAGTAATTTGATTTTTTAATTTGATACAGAAGAGGAGCAGTTTAAGTTCTTAAACTTCCTGAATATAAGTTGCATAATCAAAGGCTTGTAACAAAAGCCACTCTAACAGAGGAAACAAAAAATGAGATTGTAGCAGCATGATCTGCTAATTCAGTCAGTATAAATGGGATTCATATAAATCCATTTACAAAGCTTGTTACCTTGTGATTTTGGTGTATAAGGTTGCCTCAGGCACATGGATTTACAGGAATTCTGTCTTAAGCCAAAGATATTTGTAAGAAAAGTATGCCTGATACTTCCATAGAAGGCAAAGTTTTCTAGACTGTCAGTCAGTTTTCCAGCTTGCAAAGTGCAGTATAACTCTCAGCACTGAAAGCTATATTAGCCTACAAGCTTTTTCCTGAGTTCTTACTTAATTTGAATTAGCAAAATTTCCTTTTGGTATTGAAAACTAGGTAACCTAGAGGCTTTTTCATAGTATCATAGTATCAGTCAGGGTTGGAAAGGACCACAAGGATCATCTAGTTCCAACCCCCCTGCCATGGGCAGGGACACTTTACACTAGATCAGGCTGGCCAGAGCCAGGGATGGGGCCTCAACCACCTCCCTGGATAACCCATTCCAGGCCTTCACCACCCTCACGGTGAAGAACTTCCTCCTCACATCTAGCCTGAATCTCCCCACCTCCAGCTTCACTCCATTTCCCCTAGTCCCTATCACTACCTGATAGCCTGAGAAGTCCCTCCCCAGCCTTCTTGTAGGCCCCTTTCAGATACTGGAAGGCCACAATGAGGTCACCTCAGAGCCTTCTCTTCTCCAGACTGAACAGCCCCAACTCCTTCAGTCTGTCCTCATAGGAGAGGTGCTCCAGCCCTCTGATCATCCTTGTGGCCCTTCTCTGGACACTTTCCAGCACTTCCATACCCCTCTTGTCATAGGGGCTCCAGAACTGGACACAGTACTCCAGGTGGGGTCTCACCAGAGCTGAGTAGAGGGGGAGAATAACTTCCCTTGACCTGCTGGCCACACTTCTCCTGATGCAGCCCAGGATCTGATTGGCTTTCCGGGTTGCAAGTGCACATTGAGAGCTCATGTTGAGCTTCTCGTCCACATCTCGTCCACATCTCGTCCACACTTTTCACTGAGTTTACTCATCATGAAAAGACTGTTACAACAATGATGGTGCCAGATGGCTAAAACAAATAAAAATAATAGCTGGTGTCCTGTTATATTTTATAGCACTGCAAGAAAAGTTAATTTTGAGAGAGCTTATCTCTAAGGGAGTAAAAATTTAATCTATTGTGAAGGATTTGCCATGTCTTCATAACTGGGTATAAACTATTCACTCAAACATACTACTCTGCAATTTCATCTTTATCGATATGGATGAGGGCATTGAGTCTATCATCAGTAAATTTGCGGATGACACCAAGCTGGGGGCAGGAGTTAATCTGCTGGAGGGTAGAGAGGCTTTGCAGAGAGACCTCGACAGGCTGGACAGATGGGCAGAATCCAACAGCATGAGATTGAACACATCCAAGTGCTGGGTTCTGCAGATTGGCCACAGCAACCCCATGCAGTGCCAGGCAGAGAGTGACCTGGGGGTACTGGTTGATGGTAGGCTGAACATGAGCCTGCAGTGTGCCCAGGCAGCCAAGAGGGCCAATGGCATCCTGGCCTGCATCAGGAACAGTGTGGCCAGCAGGAGCAGGGAAGTCATTTTCTCCCTGTATGCTGCACTGGTTAGGCCACACCTCGAGTACTGTGTCCAGTTCTGGGCCCCTCAGTTTAGGAAGGATGTTTTCTTGCTGGAACGTGTCCAGAGAAGGGCAATGAAGTTGGTGAGGGGTTTGGAACACAAGCCCTATGAGGAAAGGCTGAGGGAGCTGGGGTTGCTTAGCCTGGAGAGGAGGAGACTCAGGGGTGACATTATTGCATGTCAAAGGCCTTGCAAAAGTCCAGATAGATGACATCCATAAGTTATAATCATTGCCTCTGTGGTGTCAGACCAGAGCAGAACTATTGCTGATGCTGGAAAAGATTCTCAAATTTCAGGACAGAAGTGAGTGAAGGAGATGATTATGTTTGGGGAACAATCACATTTTACAATAAAACTTGACAGACTTTGTCTGTAGCTGTAGGCTGTATTTCAGCCTGTGCTGTACAGTGAGTGAGATAAGACACATATGGAAAAATGGGGGCTTTGTGGCACACCTCCTCTCTCCCCATGTCTTTGCATTGTGATGGTGGTGGTGTGATGACCTGGCATGGCTATGAAAAGTCGGAGTGTTGGCTTTCATCACTACTACAGCATTAACTGTGTTTCAGAGTTATTCTGTCTTACCCTGATAAGGCAATGAGGTCTGATTTGCATCAGTAGGAATTACTGAGAAGTAACTGTTCGCAGCTACACATGGTCTGATTAACTGCTGCCTTCAGCTGTACATTCCTGACCACATCTGACACAAGAGAACTTCATTCTTCCCTTTCTACCAACCAAGCAGAAAAGGAAAAAAAAAAAAGACAGAGGGAAACTTCCTGAATTCTATATTGTGCAGGACAATTTTTCTAGACCTCAGGGAGTGCTTCACTTTTTATAGCAGAGTGGACACAGAAAGGCATGGGAAGGATAAAAGGGGAAACCAGGCATAGGTGAAGGTGTCATTATAAAATCTCTATTTCAAAGTAGATGTGTTTTGAACCAGGGCACAACTACATTGAACCAGGCAAAATTTTTGTGTTACTAATGGCCTGCAAAACATCCTCATTCTTCATCTTGCCTATCACATTTTTATTTCTGAATATTACAGCAGGAACAAATTATTCTATGCTATTACAATATAAACAGTATTCTTTATTGAAGATGGTTTGATAATTTGGAATTCAAGGATACGTACTGCTTAAATTACATATTGATACCCATAGAGCTTGTAGCTCAAGGAAAAAAAAAGAAGAAAACATAAAAATGGGGGCAGAAGTGGGGGCAGGGGGGAATAGGACAGTGGAAAACTCTTGCTTTTCCAGAAGTATCTTTAAACATGATCCTTAGTTTGCTAAATGTGTATCATGAAACAGTGCATCAAAAAGAAGCCAAATAAAACTTATTTTTTCTGTTTAGGAAATTACTTGGTTTGGTTTTGTCACAGCTATGTCAAAAATTGTCTTGGTTTGACTAAATGTCAGAAAGCTCTTTATAATACTTTAGCCAGAAAGTACTGGTTTAGTGTAGTTCTATGTTTTAAAAGGATTTTATTACCTCTCAGTCTCCACCCATCCATTATTTCAGTTCAGGCTGTAGGTTTTTCTCGTTGTTGGGTTGGGTTTTTTCCCCCTTTTTTTCTCTTTTTTTTTCTGTTGTGTAATGTTCTTCCTAATTTGTTTAATTTGATATTTAAATTTTAATTAAATTTAACAGACATAATCTTTGATACAGTGTAGTTCAAACTTCTGGTAGTAATCAATTTTGGTTTGTGTGTTCACTTGAGACATTGCTGTGTTAAGGCTTCTCCCTGCCAAATCCCCCTGCCTTCTGTGCACAACAGGGATTACTTAAAAACCTTGACAATGGTGACTCCAGATGGAATTTTAACCCAGTTTCAGATATAGGGACAAGGCTTTTTATGCATGCTATATTCCTTACTTTGAGTTGCTTTTTTGGAGAAGCTAGAGTTTAGCATTTACATGTAGTGAACTGCAGTTTTTTCATTTGTGAAACAAAGGTACACCTTACTGATGCACCTTTTTGATTACAAGTATTCCACAGCTTTTTCAAGTAGAAGGTAACTAGAAAAAGGCTAAACCTGCTGATTCTATATCAAAAGGCTAAAGTTATGTCTACAAAACTCATCCTTTGGGAAAAAATGCTGCTGCAAATCTATGTTACTTATAATTGAAATTTTTTTTAGGTTGTAGGAAACCTATTTCCCGACATGATCTGAGAGCTGTAACCAATGATATAAACAATGCAGGAAACAGAACTATAACTTTTATTGTTGTAACTTCTCCAAAACTTGGAAGGCTGGTCAAAGTAAATTCACATAATACCACTCAGGAAATCCTCAGTTTCACACAGTGTATGGTAAGCATTTACTTTATAATAACTAGTTCAGGGTTAGAGTTTTACTTCAAAGGGCATCTTAGTTGTTACTCTTTGTCTGCTGCATTTACATCTGTTAAGTAACCAGGCATGTGTGACCCATCAGTGCAATCATCCAGATTTGCTATATCATTAATTATCTGGCATCTAGTAATGAATGCAGGAGAAGCCTTTATTCCTCTCAGCTTGCATACTAGCAGAGTATTGTCAATTTCCACTGTTTCACTTGTAACAGTATTTTTCAAGAAGAGTTATCCTAGAGCCATTAACCAGCAGTTTGAGGCTGGAGGCTTTTAATTTTTGGCAGGAGGAGTAGCCTTTTGCTCTATGAAAAGTCCAAGGATCTGTACACAGTCCTCATAGGTGTTCCTAAAAGGACTTTTGTTGAGTTGATTTGCTGGGCTATCAAGTGTATTAAGTATTTTAACTTTGATAGAGGTCTCATACTTTAATGACTAAAATGTGGCTGCTCATGTAACTTGATGGAAAATATTTTGCAACTGAAAATAAAATACTTATGTCTGTTTGCAGAATCTGAATATAACTGTGTGTTCTGTGTGCAGTAAACTATTCTCAGAAAATCTAGGTGGGGAATGTAAAAGGATTTCAGTCTTCTGACTTTGCTGGAGGAAGTATGAAGAGATGACTTGGTCTTAATCTATGTTTACAGACTTTGAAAGTGGTTGTTTGCTTTCATACATATAATGGAGTGACACAATCTACTGACCAGACATTGAAACTTGACCAATAAAACCTTGAAGAAAGGTTGACATTATTATTATTTACCATAAAATTTGAAACAACCTGACCAAAGACTGTGGAGGAGTGAATCTCCACTTGAACTTTGTAAATCAAGATGAAAAAAAGAATGTTTCTCTTAAAAATATATTCTACTGCAATTATGTTATTGGTCTTGTTGCAGTAGTATTGTCTTACATTATGAGGGAGATCAACTGTTCACTGACATTGTTCCCTTCTGTTCAAAAAATGTATGATTGTTGTGAGATGAAACAGTTAAGCATGTCAGGCACAAAATCTTTCAGATAAAGTTCTGAAATTTTGCTCCTTTTGTCTATGGGTATGATCTTCCCATATGTTTATCCGAAACTGCCATGTCAGAACATGCCATTTATTCACTACAGCTTTAATTCCTACTAATATATAGCTAACTTTTCTTTGCACTGCATAAATTGTGTAAGGATTTGAGTTGAGCTTTTCTTCTCTGTCAGAGATACTTGTAATGGCCATTTTCCCTTCAAACAAGAAGAGCTAGGTTACTTACTGTAGGTAGAATTAAGGAGCAAGAACTAAGCTTGCTCCTTATTCTGCTAGAGAACGAGGTGTAAGGGAGAGAACTATCATAGTATAGTATCGTATCGGTCAGGGTTGGAAGGGACCACAAGGATCATCTAGTTCCAACCACCCTGCCATGGGCAGGGACACCCCACACTAGTTCAGGCTGGCCAGACCCTCATCGAGCCTGGTCTTAAACACCTCCAGGGATGGGGCCTCAACCACCTCCCTGGACAACCCATTCCAGAGCTTCACCACTGTCATGGTGAAGAACTTCCTCCTCACATCCAGCCTGAATCTCCCAACCTCCAGCTTCATTCCATTCCCCCTAGTCCCTATCACTACCTGATAGCCTGAAAAGTCCCTCCCCAGCCTTCTTGTAGGCCCTCTTCAGATACTGGAAGGCCACAATTAGGTCACCTGGGAGCCTTCTCTTCTCCAGACTGAACAGCCCCAACTCTTTCAGTCTGTCCTCATAGGAGAGGTGCTCCAGCCCTCTGATCATCCTTGTGGCCCTTCTCTGGAGAAGAGACATCCTAAATAAACTTTCACTGTGTAATGTGTCATAGCTATGTGAAGTTAGAATCTGTGAAAAATGACTTTGTTATTGCAAACATTCTCCATGTTATGCAGAATAAGACATTCCATTTCTGTTTGATAATAATAAACTTGTAAATCTGATTTTAATTGAAACTATATTATTTTGGCTCTCAGGGTTTTCATTGATTTCATTCTGTACTGTGGCACTTGAAATTTCACTTCTGAAAAGTACTGTGCAGCTAGATTATAGAAGTATTTAGCACTTTTGATGTGGTCCTGAATTTATCCCTCTGCCCTGTGGTTTATTGCTGCATTGCCAAAGAAAAAGAAAAAAAATATTTGAAATCACTATTGCGTTCAAAGAGGATTTTTCATGGACCCTTGTTGTTCAGCCAATATAAGAAAATTAATTGAATAACACAGTATTTATTGACATGGCATTTAGGCTTTTTTCTTTGCCACTACTTTCCATGGTATCTTAGAAGCATTTTCAATGGGCAGCAAGCCCCAATTATCTTTAATGTCATTACAGAGTTAAATACAGAAATCCTCACCAGTTCCATTCTGCTCTTAGCACAGATAATATCATGGGCTAACAAACAAACAAAATCCCAACTCTGTTAAGATTGATACTGAACACTGCCGAATTAAAAAAATGTTTTATTCAACTTGAAGTTCTAGAGCTATGCTTTGGGGAAAAAAACAATTTTTAATATCAATTTTGGTTTTGTCCTAGAATTGCCATTAAGTCAGTATAAGGAAAAACATAAACCTGTGCATATAGAAAAGTTATCACATTAGTCTGCATTTTTCAGACAGTAAGATGGGATGATTTTGAGGCTTCTGAGAAAACTGGCCCTGAAAGCTGTGTTTCCCAAGTGATCTCAGTGGGAGCTTTTAGAGTAATTTCAGGATTAGCTCTTTCTGTAGTCACAGCTCAGACTCTATACTGGTGAAGTGCTTCCTCAGTGATAGAAGCAGGGTTTTTTTAATTTCCTTTTTTCACACCTTTCAAACATTCATGATAGAAATGCGTGCTAATGAGCTCCTTCAGGGTATTTGCAAGCTGTGTAGCGTAGAGTAAACTTAGAACAAGAATGAGCTCAGACAGAGATCTCTCTGCCAATTATAAACTAGGACATGCAAGCCAGATTGGTAGTTGCCTGGGAAGTTGATGAGAATTTTATAAGTATAGCTGTCTTCTTTTCAGTTCAGTGAGTGAATTGTCATAGAATTGTTTTGGTTGGAAAAGGCCTCTAAAGTCATTGAATCCAACTGTCAACATAAGGTCATTATGGTCATTATACCATGTCCTGAAGTGTCATGTCCACACATTTCTCAAGCACCTCCAGGGATGGTAATTGACCACCTCCCTGGGCAACATATTCCAATGCCTGACCAATCTTTCAGTAAAGAATTTTTTCCTTATATCCAATCTAAACCTCCATTGGCAGAATTTCAGGCCATTTCCTCTCATTCTGTCACCTGATACTGAGGAGGAGAGACCAAGACTCAGCTCACTACAATCTCCTTTCAGGTAGTTTTAGAGAATTGAGGTATCGCCTCAGTCTCCTCTTCTCCAAACTAAACAATCCCATTTCCCTCAGCTATTTCTTTTAATACTTGGTTTTTAGACCCTTCACCAGCTTTGTGGCCCTCCTTCTACATTTTCATGTCTTCCTTCTAGTGAGGTGCCCAAAACAGAACCCAGTAGTCAAGGTGCAGCCTCACCAATGCCAAGTAGAGGGGCACAATCACTTCCCTACTCTTGCTTTCTGCACTGTTCCTGATACAGGCCAGGTTGCTGTTAGTCTCCTGCATCAAACAGGCTAGGCACTGAATCTGCTGGATGAAATTTCGTAAGCATTCTAGTATGATTGCAGTTTCAATGTATCATGGTATTGATCTTGAAGTTTGGATGTAGTTCCAAATTATTAGAATCCTAGTCTGAAAATACTGTGGTTTGCCTCCTTTTCTTTGGACTAAACAGTGTTTTGCAGTACTTTGAAGCTCAAGTCCTCATAGTGGGACTGATAGGATTCTCTTAAGTGTGTTGGTTTATAGATCAGTGAAGGCAGATAAAGGACAAGGAATCCTTTTTTCTTCTGGAATTCAGAAATTTTCAATAAGCAATTCCAGCAGTTCTTCAGTTTTAAATAAGAATATATTTCAATGATCATTGTACCTTCTTCTGATTTCTGTAGTCTCTTACCAAGAATCTTTCACTATTCACTATGGAATGAGTACCTGCTTCAAAGCCCTTTTCAAACTCTCAGTTTTTCATATGCTTTTTCAGGACAATGAGTCCAATCCCACTGCTATCCTTACACAAAAAGGACCCTAGATATTCAATACTCCAATTCACTAAATGTGCCGTCCAGATGAGCTCCTGTTCATTATTATTGTTGTGCTGTTCTTTGCATAAGGCCTTTACTAAGCATTCATGCCCAGTAATGCTTTACCTGTCTTCAACTAATCTTTTCTGGCAATACAGACTCCATCATAAAAGAAATAGAAATGCTAGGTAATCTCAATACAAGCTGCATACAGGCTAGGTTGGTGGGATAAAGCAAGTTGTATGAAATATGACGAGATCAGGTGTCAGGTCCTGTGCTTGGGTCACAGCAACCTCATGATATACTACAGGTTTGGGGAAGTGTGGCTGGAAAGCTTCCTGGCATGAAAGGACCTGTGGGTATTGATCAGCAGCCATCTGAATATGAGGCAGGGCTGTGCTTAGGTGGTCAAGAAGGTCAGTAACATCCTGGCTTGTATTAGAAGTAGTGTGGCCAGCAGGATGAGGAAAGTGACCATCCCCTTGTACTTTGCACTGGTGAGGCTACATCTTGAGTACTGTGTTCAGTTTTGGGCCCCTCATTACAAGGAAGACATTGAGCTGCTGGACTGGGTCTGAAGGGCAGCAAAGGCTGGTGAAGGGTCAGGAGCACAAGCCTTATGAGGAGTGGCTGAGGGAACTTAGGTAGTGTGGAGAAGGGGAAGCTCAGGGGAGACCTTACTGCTCTCTACACTCTCTACAAATACCTCAAAGGGGGTTGTAGCAAGTGGGTGCATGCCAAGTAAGAAGTGATCAGGCAAGAGTAAACAACCTCAAGGTGTGCCAGGGGACATTAAGACTGAATATTAGGAGAAATTTATTAACCAAAAAGGTTGTGAAACTTTGGAACAAGGTGCTCAGCAAGGTGATTTCAGTTACCATCACTGGAAGTGTTTAAAAATAGGTAGGTATGGCTTCTGGGGATATGGTTTAGTGGTAGACTTGGCAGTACTGAGTTAGCAGTTGGGCTTCATAATCTTAGAGGTCTGTTCTGACCTGAACAGTTCTATGATTCTGTATACATTGTGCATAGACTAAGGTACAAAAGCATCTCTTAAAACAGTGTTCTTAAGATTTTTCTTCTCCTGTTCTTATGATTCAGGATTTTAAATTATTCTCTTTTTATACCTATGGCTTTTCTCTACTTGAAACAGGTAGATGAAGGTGTGGTCATGTATGAACACTTACAAGCCAAGACAGATGTCTGGAGTGCAGAAGATTTCTTTACATTTACTGTCTCCTCTCCACCATCAGCTCTGGACCTCCAGGTGTTCCGCATTGTCATTTCATATGAAATTGCCAGGCATGATCAGAACAGTCGTCTTCTTGCTAATACAGGTAAAGATTCTGAGCTGTGTGGGCTTCAGGTTGTTTTGAATCTCTTAGGGTTCTGTTGAAAAAATATGAAAAAACATAGGCTACTTTCTTTGCACTGTCTGAAGACCAGAATACTTTTGTAACAGAGTGTAGTGTAGATAGTGGCTTGGAAAACTGCATCATGGCATTTTAGGAATGAGATTAACTACCTATGCTTGATCCTTCTGACTGCTGTAGTGGGTGTTCTCTATTTGCCCATAACAGCAGGTGAAAATGCTGTTGAGAGCTTTGAGATAGCAGAATTTCTTTAATCTTAATTTGTGCATCATTAGAAAATCGTGTCTATTCTATGTGACTGTTATTTTTAAAATAAGGGCTATATAGAATATTGCAACTAGAAAATAGTCAATTACTAAGATTGTCTTTTCCTTTCTGCTAGGCGCCGTAGTCCAGGAAGGAGGTAGAGCATTCATCAACAAAACAAATTTGGATGCTTCAAATCTATTGGTTAAGCTACACGAGGTACAGCGCTCCATGTATGAAGTCTGGTATCAAGTTGTATCTTTACCCCAACATGGTGTGATTATTGTTGGAGAAAGAAATGTTACCAAGGAAAAGCCTAACTTCTCCCAATACATACTGAACAAATTTGGAATTGTGTACCTGCATGATAATTCTGAATCGCTTAACGACAGTTTCACTTTTGCTGTTTGGTTAAATCTAAAGAGCAAGTCTGCAACAAAGCCCCAGAGTGAAGTTTTAGAGGAAGTGTTTAATATAACTATTGTTCCAGTAAACGATCAAGCTCCAGAACTGAAGACTAAAAGGCTGCACTTGAAAGTCCTGCAAGGAGATGTGTCAGCACTGCAGTCAGAGAATCTGAAAGTTGAGGATCTAGATAACACTCCATCTGAGCTCAAGTACACCATTATTAGCAATCCCTCTAATGGTTATTTAGCAATGAAAAGCAATCTCAGTGTCTCTATACAGGATTTCACACAAGCTGATGTTGACAGTGGTAAAGTTTGGTTTGTACAGGATGGAAGTTCATCTTCTGGGGTGTTTTATTTCAGTGTGACCGATGGTAAACATCGCCCTTTATACAAACTATTCAGTCTTGAAGTCGTACCCATCACTCTTGTCCTGGTCAACCTTACCAGCGTTGCACTTCCACAGGGCCAGACATCTGTCAGTATTACTAATGTGCAGCTTTCAGCTGTCACAAATGGAAAAAGCACTAATATCACATATGAAGTAACTCAGCCACTCAAATATGGGCACCTGATGATTGGAAATCAGCAGGTTACTAAATTTGAACAGGCAGATTTGTACTCAAGAAGGCTGTGTTACCACCTGACAAATCTCACTGCATCCAAAGAAGTACTGGAGTTTATGCTTTTCACTGGAGAAGGCAATCTAACAGGACAAGTGCTGAACATCATAGTGAAGCCTTTAATACAAGTTGTACCTAACATACAGATTTCTAATCAAGCAGTTTATAAATTCAGAAGCAGTGATCTGGATGCTTCTGAACTAGCCAATTTGACAAAGAGTAATCCTAAATTTGATGTTATAGTGCCTCCATCTCATGGAAGAATTGTAAGGAAAAGATTCATGAATGATGCAGTGTTTGAAGATATTCATACATTCACCCAAGCTGACATTGATAGTGGTGTTGTGCTTCTGGACGTAGATACGAATATGACAGGCACTGATCTGTTAAATGACTCATTCACCTTTGTGCTCAGGGCAGATGCTGTGCAGCCTGCAGTCGGGCTACTTTCACTATTCCATTGTGCCGTACAGTCCTCCGCCTGCACCGGGTTTTACAACCAAAGTGCCTTCCATAACCAGCACAACCAATTTAAACATTCACACTACCTCAAAGAACAAGGCACCAAACGTCCTCTCAAAATGAAGAGCCTATAGCAGCACGACAGAAGACTGAGCCAACCATGTGGCCAAGGCAGAATCACTGGGGAAATCTACAGGAGGAAGGTCCTTTGCTAAGTCTGGCAATGGAAACAAGTGGCTCCTTGGGGACTAAGACCACAACTGAGGTTAATGCCAGGAGTCCCAGGGAGAAGTCAGGAAAAAGGAACAACCCTTGGTATATTATTCCCTTGGTCTTGGTATCTGTGCTACTTATTGTTGCTGTCATTTCTGCATGCATTTTGCTGATGTGTTGCAAGAAAGAGAAGACAAAACCACTTGTCAAAAGTCAAACAGACGCAGTCCTTAACAGTCCAGATCCATGTCTGGAACGAAGTTTGACTGTACCCAGTGTTACAGTGACTCCTCTCCTGAAGGGGCTTGAGAGAAATACAGCCTCAACATATGTGGCAGCAGGACATGAGCAACTGCTTCCTGCAGTTGTTTCTCCAGCTGTGGAACAGTCTCTGCAGAACAGCTGGTTAAACCTTGATCCTGAAATGATCCAATACTGTCGAAAAACAAACCCAACTTTGAAGCGCAATCAATATTGGGTATAGTTGTGGTCAGTTTTTGTCATGCTAGTTGATGCATTATGGAAAAGAGAGTATACATTGTTGACTTACTTCTTCTTTATCAGACTTACTTATTATGGGTCAAATGATACACTGTTTGTTAGATGAAATCCAAATACCTGTGAAATAATATAAATCTTACTAATTACAGTGGCCATAAAATAAGAGTTACAGTTAGTGCTTCAGCAAAATTTCCACGTGATTCAGTGCAGAATTTGGCCCCATACATTCTGAGTGCACCCCGTGTACACCATATTTTTTATTTCCCCTGACAGAGGTACAATAGAATGTTCTGTCACAGATTACATATTTTTAATATAATGACTTTTTCAGAAGAACTAAGTTTGCTGTAAAGGTCCTGAACCACCATTTGTCTTCAAACAACTTTCAACTCCTCCTGTAACTGCCAAGGTACTAATCTCAATAGTGTCATCTTTACCTGAAGGCTGTTCAGAGCCAATAGTAAAGAAACAAAGCTGTGATTATTTTGACAGGTGTTCATCTGGGTCACTGAACAAGAACTCTAGAATTCACCTTGAAAAGAGTAGCACAGCAGTGACAGTGTATAAGGATTCTGGTAAAATACTCTCACTGCAAGAATTTTGTTGTTATTTTATTTTTCTTTTTCCTGGTTTGGTGCTGAACTCTAAGCATTCAGTGTCTGCAGACTGCATGCAGGACCTTTAATCCGAATTGCAAAAACTCTGTAGCTGCCAGTTTATTTGCTGATTTATCTTCAGACTTAGGTTATGTCTGGAAGTGCCTATCAGAATTTCCTGCTCCTGACAAAGGGCTAATATTTGCTTTCAGTGAAGCAAATAACTCATTTTGGAGACAGGGCATTCAAATAGAATCAAATCCTCTGCTGTGTACATGCTATCATGGGCTGTGGAGCTACTGACAGAAGAACAATCCTGCAAGGAAGTACGTATCCCCTTCTGAAGTTTCACAATTTACTCTTCACCTCCCAGAACACTGAACATGTGCCTTACACACTATGGCAGGTACTATCTACTCTAATTTTGTACTAGTGGTGAAATGTGCAATAGCATCTTGCAAAGGGAATATTTTTGCATTTTTGGAAGTTCAAGCTCAATAATGACATGTAGTCTCTGGTAAAAGTTCGTCTTCCACTGAGGTCAGCAGCAAAATACTTTGTTGACTTAATGAACTGACTTCAAGGGAATGGTGCTAACTAGTCTAATAATGCTAACTAATCATAACTGGTTTCTTACTTAACTGTTGAACTTCTCATCTACTTTTGTACATTTGAATAGTTACAGCTTCCTGATAGCTTTTCTATAAAGCAGTGTTGGGATGCAGTTTCAGCACTCACTTGTCACTGGAATACCATTTGTGTTTGAGCTTAGGCATTGCAGTTTTTTATAGAGTGGACATATGTGCCTCAATATCCTTGGTGCTGTTCATTTCAAACTACTTTGTTTTGGATAATCTTTTTTTGGTTGTTGATTAGCTGTGTTTCTGTTGTTTATATATTTCAATTAATGGAAAGTTTTATCCATGAGGAGAGCCAGGCTACATCTCTGCTTTCTGCTGTGTTCTGTGAACAAAACATGTGAGCAGTGGGAGCAATCTTTCTCATCTTTACTGCCTCTGCCATGGTCAGCTTTGATTGTGGCACATTTTGAAGCAATGCATTTTTCAGAGCCCACTTCAAGATGATTAGTCCATGTCATTGGAAAGAAGCAAGCCACATTCTAGCTAGTCAAGTTACTGGAGCACTAGAGACTAAAGGTAATTAACCCTTTATGTGCTCAAAATATATTTGAACCCAGTTTTTGTTTCTCTGTCATTACCATTTTTTTCCTGATGCTGTCACGAGCAGGGTTGAATGCCAGCAGAGTGGTTAGTGCAAAAGGATGCAGTCTTCAGGTGTCTCAGGGGGACTGCTGCTGACTGCATTGTAAACCATATCTGCTTTACCAAAGACAATCTTTGGAACTGCTTTTGGAAACGCTTGTCCAGAGAGCTGGTGCTGCCAGCCATTGCAGGGACACTGCGGTGTCCTTTGTGGATGGGCAGCTATATGTCTCTTGCCATTTCCTGAGACATTTTTGCTAACACCAAGCAGATAGCAGTTTCCTCCAGATCTCAGCTGTTAGCTACAGCCTGCATCTGATGTCTTCTAGCCAGTAACAGGAATTTTATCCCTTTACACCTCTTCCAGTGCTTCACTTCAAGGAGGAGTAAAGGCTTATAATCCCAACACTTTCCTGACGCTTAAAAATCCTGCTTCATGAGACCTGCCTGTCAGCACCACATTCCCTTACAGTACTGCAATACATATTTGGAGCACAAGGAATAAGCACAGAATCACCAAGGTTCCAAGATCATGAAGTCCAACCCAAAGCCTCCAATTTGTGATCAAAATATTGCAGTGCTGAAAGCCACTGTAGGTCCAGTGAGGAAATTTATGCTGTGAACCTGTGACAGGCTGAACATAAATACAGAAGTGAAATGTGTGCTTAATGAAAATTTGTTAAATGTGTTGTTGTGAAAGCAGGTGTGCCTAAACCTGCAGTGCTCGGTGTCCAGTGGAGATGGAAAATAGGGCTGCTGTAGTGCTGGCTGTAGTAAAAGAAGAGACCTGAACATAACAGGAACTGACTTAAATAACCCCCCCCAAAACCCCACAGTGCAGTTAGAACCCCACATGGACATTCTTGAGTTTCAGCGTTTCCATGGTCTGAGGAACAAATCATATGTGGGAAAAAGAGAAAAGGTGGTAGAATTTGTGCTGGCTTTTTTGGCTTCAGCAACTTGACCCAGGCAGCCAAGAGGGCCAATGGCATCCTGGCCTGCATCAGGAACAGTATGGCCAGCAGGAGCAGGGAGGTCATTCTGCCCCTGTACACTGCACTGGTTAGGCCCCACCTCGAGTACTGTGTCCAGTTCTGGGCCCCTCAGTTTAGGAAGGATATTGTCTTGCTGGAGCGTGTCCAGAGAAGGGTAACGAAGTTGGTGAGGGGTTTGGAACACAAGCCCTATGAGGAAAGGCTGAGGGAGCTGGGGTTGCTTAGCCTGGAGAGGAGGAGACTCAGGGGTGACCTTCTTGATCTCTACAACTACCTGAAGGGAGGTTGTAGACAGGAGGAGGTTGGTCTCTTCTCCCAGGCAGCCAGTACCAGAACAAGAGGACACAGTCTCAGGCTGCACCGGGGAGGTTTAGGCTGGAGGTTAGGAGGAAGTTCTATACCGAGAGAGTGATTGCCCATTGGAATGGGCTGCCCGTGGCGGTGGTGCAGTCGCCTTCATTGGAGGTGTTCAGGAGGAGACTTGATGGGGTGCTTGGTGCCATGATCTATTTGTTTAGGTGGGTTGGATTGGTTGAACGTGATGATCTTGAAGGTCTCTTCCAACCTGGTTTATTCTATTGTATTATTGTATTGTATAATGGGCTGAACGGTTTTTGTCTGTTTCCAAATGCTTTTCACTGGCAGCTCATATTCATTTAAAGGAGGCATTAGGAATTGTATTTTGAGCACTGGGCTAAATTATTTTTTTTTCTGTGTTCTTGGTTTGATTTTTTTGGTGTGTCTTTTTATTAAAAAAAAAAACAACAACAAAACCAACAAAAAAAAACCAACAAAAAGACAAACCCAGCCTAAATGTCTGATTTTCAGTGTACCAGCATTCAGTGTTCTACCTCAGTGCTACTGTGAGACAGCTGTGCTAAAATGCCTGCTATATTATGGAATGTTTTGATGAGAACTTCATACGAATGTGAGTATATTGTAATAGGGATTATGTGGTTTCATACAATATGCCAGAGGTAATATTGTAACTGATAACTTCATATGGATTTTGCTTTAAAATCCTACCTTGAATCCCCAGTAAAATAATTATTAAATCTGATTGCATTAGTGTAAGTTTTCCCTGTGCTTATGGGCAATACAGAATAGTCGTGGCAGAGGACAGTTCATCTTGATACAGGGGAGAGGAGTCAGCTCTGAATGAGCTGAAGTCACTGGCTGAGAATCATACAATTATTTTGATTGGAAAAAACCTCTAAGATCATTGAGTCCAATCATTTACCTAGCACCACCATGACCGCATCCTGAAGTACTATCTCCACAAGTTTCTTGAACACCTCCAGGGACGGTGACTCCACCACCTCCTTTGGTAGCCTAGTTAGAACTCCAGCTCTGAGATGTCAGTAAATCACTGGGATGAATCTCATCTTGGGTTTCTTAAATAATTATCAATCAAGAAAATCGATAAGAAAAACATGTTGTACTTACAGATTCTTTTTGCTGCCCCAGGAATTTTCATCGTTTTAAGATCAGGATCTGGTCTGAATTTTTGGTTCTTTCATTTGATCTTGAAGCTGAGTGTTTTATTTAGTGAAGATGGATTTTATGAAGGATTCCCTTTCATAACAAATGCAGTTTAAACTGCAGCATGAAAGTACCTTGAAAACATGCATAAAATCAATAAACTCTTTTCTTTATATTCCACACATGTTTCTGTGCTTTCTTTAAAGATGTGTAAAGTACTACCATTGCCAGTAATAGCATTCTTCCAAGTTTTCCGATGCTTGTGTTTTAATTTGCATGTGCCAAGGGGCTGCTGTGCTGTGTTTGGCGCTGAGCCTATAACATAACGCATCTTCCTGACCATGTTCAGAATTTGCATGAATCTTGACATCAAAAATAAATGCACTGACTTGAACTTGATCAAACAGGACTGCACTGGGTTTATTTCAGTAAATTCTTCTATTATTCAATTGCCCATACTTACAAGATTTAAAAATACAATATTCCTAAATGTTAATACATTAATGCTGTTTTGTCATTTTCTTTGATCTCTGTAGTTATGGAATACAATAGAATACAATAGAATACAGTAGAATAAACCAGGTTGGAAGAGACCTTCAAGATCATCACGTCCAACCCATCAACCAATCCAACCCACCTAAACAACTAAACCATGCCACCAAGCACCCCATCAAGTCTCCTCCTCAGTTCTGGGCCCCATGCTCTTCAACGTCTTTATTGATGATCTGGATGAGGGCATTGAGTCCATCATCAGTAAATTTGTGGATGACACCATGCTGGGGGCAGGAGTTGATCTGCTGGAGGGTAGAGAGGCTTTGCAGAGGGACCTCGACAGGCTGGACAGATGGGCAGAATCCAACGGCATGAGATTGAACACATCCAAGTGCCGGGTTCTGCACATTGGCCACAGCAACCCCATGCAGTGCTACAGGCTGGGTTCAGAGTGGCTGGAGAGCGGCCAGGCAGAGAGGGACCCGGGGGGTGCTGGTTGATTGTAGGCTGAACATGAGCCTGCAGTGTGCCCAGGCAGCCAAGAAGGCCAATGGCATCCTGGCCTGCATCAGGACCAGTGTGGCCAGTAGGAGCAGGGAGGTCATTCTGCCCCTGTACACTGCACTGGTTAGGCCCCACCCTGGGGCACACCACTAGTGACTGGCTGCGAGCTGGATGTGGCACCATTCACCACCACTCTCTGGGCTCGGCCCTCCAGCCACTTCCTAACCCAACGCAGTGTGATCCTGTCCAAGCCATGGGGCTGATAGCTTGGCCAGGAGTTTGCTGTGGGGGACGGTGTCAAAGGCCTTGCTGAGGTCCAGGTAGACTACATCCACAGGCCTCCCCACATCCACCAGGCGGGTCACCTGATCATAGAAGGAGATCAGGTTGGTCAGGTAGGACCTGCCCTTCCTAAAGCCATGGTGGCTGGGCCTGATCCCTTGGCCATCCTGGAAGTGCTGTGTGATTGCACTCAAGATGAGCTGTTCCAGAATCTTGCCTGGTACTGAGGTCAGGCTGTCAGGCCTATAATTCCCTGGCTCGTCTAACCGGCCCTTCTTGTGGATGGGCACCACGTTGGCCAGTTTCCAGTCATCTGGGATCTCTCCAGTGAGCCAGGACTGCTGAAAAATGATGGAGAGTGGCTTGGACAGCTCATCTGCCAGCTCTCTCAGCACCCTAGGATGGATCCCATCCGGTCCCATGGCCTTGTGGGGATCCAAGCGGCTGAGGAGATCTCTAAGAACCCCCTCCTGGAGCAGCGGGAAACTATGCAGCTCCCTGGCTCCTTCTGCCAGCTCTGCAGGCCAGCTGTCTGTAAGACATTCTGTCCTGGTGGTAAAAATTGAGGCAAAGAAGGCGTTAAGTACCTCTGCCTTTTCCTCATCCTTTGTTACAACCTTCCCCTCCGTGTCAACCAAGGATTGGAGGTTGTCCTTGCCCTTCTTCTTGCTATTAATGTATTTATAGATGGACTTTTTGTTGTCCTACACAGCAGAGGCCAGTCTAAGCTGTAAATGCTTAGTTCATCAGGTTGCCTTTCATTGTTCATCAAAATTGCCCTCAGTCCCGCATCACACCAAATGTTCTGACTTCTTGTTAGTCAGAGCTTAGCCAGTTTGTAGTTGTTCCTGTAACTTGAGATAAGGAACTCTTTTCTTGAGACATCAGAAATGCTGCTGGCCCAGGGGAGCAGCTTCCCTCGCACTAGGTCTTGGTGTGCTGAGTGCAGAGATCTGTGTCAGCAGAGCTGTGTCCCACTCACCAGCTTTCCTACAATTCAGAAGACGTTGATTTGTGAAGAAAAGAAATGAAGGCAGAAATAGTCAGAAACCTTTTCTGGTTTTCCTTTTATTAAAATATTAGTAAGGCCCAGCTACAGCTTTTGCTGCAGTAGCCTGTTATTGCCTGCAAGGCCTCATTCAGTGGTGAATCTATTTACATGCCCCCATCTGCTTGTACTACTTTTTTGAAGCCAGTCCTTGTGATGTTATGTCAAAGTGCATTCTGTGAATATTTTTAAATGGGCTCAGAATTGTCTTGGCATATTCAATGGGAACTCTGTTAATGTAATCTTCACTTCTTTCAAGCTAAACAATTCCTGCCAGAGCTTGCATATCCCAAAAGCAGTCTCAGAACAAAATGTTCTTTCATTGCAACGGTGAAATCCATAGTTTCACATCTGTTTGTAGAGAGACTGCATGGTGAAATTCTTCCTTTACATGATTGTTTCCTCATTTCCAGTCTTACTTCGTGGTTATTTTTTGCGGTAATACTTTTTACGTGTTGGTAACTGCTACGTACACATGAAGTTGTTCACAGACTGAGGGTTTAGCAGCAAAACTTTGCATGTCATCACAGTGAGAGAAGCATCGGGTCTTGTGAATGTATGGGGAAAAATGAAGACTGAGCAGATTGAGCGTTGGTAGGGGATGGTACCAAGCATTAGAACTCCCTGCAAGAAAAATTGGCAATAGATCAGAATAAATCGGAGCATTTTACATGTAAGTATGTGACTGATCACAGTGATCTGCTTCAGTTAATACACTGCACCACTTCATCTCCTGTAGTAAAGTCTGTGTATGGTGCATGAAAGCACACTAAATTCTCAAGAGAATGGAAGGTAGTTGGAGAAACCCAAAATTCATGTTCCATATACAAGTACATATTTGTGTACATGCAGAAGAAACAGTGTGTGTGAGTGAGGCATGTAGCAAATTGATGTGAAACTTGTGAAGAAACTTTGTTGGCGGGGCTGCTCATGAAGAGGTTGGTTAGAGAAGCAGGGGAAAGTGGGAGAATGGGTCAGAGACAAGTTCTCTAGAGTTAGGTGGAATTTCTGAAAACAATGGAGGGTCTTTAGAAGCAAACTCATGGGCTTGTTTGAAAGGCAGAGATAAGGAGCTGTGGCTCTGGGAAGCAGGCTGTGAATCACCACCACAGTTTCTGGGGAGTTGAGCTCACTGACAAAGGGAAGAGCAAGAAGGAAGATAGCAAGTTTTCTTCCTATTAGAGGGGAGAGTTGGGGGAAGAAGACATGGGAAATTAGTTTGCTTTATTTACTGCTTCCCTCTGCAGCTGGCAGGAGATCTCATAGACAGCTCCCCTGTGGCATGAACATTTTGAATGCTGACTTGCAAAGACATCTGCTTTTAAGAAGTTGTGGGGATTCATCAGATCACTAAAATCCTTCCTCATAAAACCATCACCCAGTCTGGCTGAGTTGAGTTGCCTAGGGTGTAACTCAGATGTTACAGCCTGTTGGCACGAGTATTGCCTTAAAAATAGAGCTGCAATGTTCCTCATGTCTTGGTCAAAAAGCAGAAAAAAACAATGAATTTGCTTAAGGTTTTGTCTGATTGTAATCATAATTAATGATTAATGGTAAATCTATTTATCTGCAGGCATTTATAAGTAGTCTCAATTTTGAGCCCTGGGGTAACTGATGCAGATGAGGATGGATGTGAACTCAGTCCTTGAAAGAAATCAAAATGACATGAAGGCTGATCTCATTTACACATGCCTGCAAAAAGTACAGTTGAAGAGCAGCTCAAGGACTAAAGCTAGATCACATGTAGAACTACATAATCAGCTAGAGAGAAAGAACAACTGCCTACTTCATAGCATCACTTAATCAATCTATATTGTCCATCCCAGATCCTGTATGCTGCTAGGAGTGCTGCAGTATAATCAGTGAGATAATCTGACCGTTTTCCCTCCCTGAATTAACTTGCTTCTGGTTGTAGGACTAAGGTTCATTTGGTCTTCCCTGATATGCTAATTTCTGGAACAGAAGGCTGGTAGACTCTTTTTCTACAGAGAGGTGTTCTGTCTCCCTGGAGCCCAAGTTAAGAGCATCACTGAGGAACTTCCTAGCTTGGTGTGGTTCTCAGACTATTAACCATTGCTGACCTTCCATGCATGTGTAGAGGAAGCTGCCACTTGTAGTCCAAGACCAATCAAAAAGAGACTTCAGGGACCTTGGAGAGTTGGTTAGGGAATCTGGGGCACAGGTTATATTTTCCTCTCTTCTTCCAGCTGCAGGCAGTGGCATTGGAAGGAGCAGATGGATCCAGTCAGTTAATACATTGCTGGTGTCACCACCACCATTTTTTTTTTTTTTTTTGACAGTGGGATGGTGTACAGGGCACTAGATTGCTGGTATCAAATGGGTGACACCTTTCTCACAGATTTTTGCTCAAGAGATTGTGGGGATCATTGACAGAGCTTTAAACTGGATTTGAAGGGAGAGTGGGATAATAATATCAGGCTTGTCTGTGACCAGCTGTGGGATTACACACTGGGGTCAGAAGGATGGGGTGCTAGTAAGGGCCTTCAACCTGTTTATCTGAGGTGCACAGGGGACACTGCATCACAGTCAAAGTCTTAACAGAGATGAGCCAGGGGCTCCTGAGGAAGTTGGAGCCAACGGAAATATCAGTGAAAGATCTTAAGGGAATTAAGGGGTGTTTGTGTAATGTGACACTGCCAACAGCCTGGCTGAAGTGCCTCTACATGAACCCACACAGCATGGGCAACAAACAGGGGCTGGAAGCTATCATGCTGCTGCAAAGCTACAAAACAGTGGCTTTTATTGAAACTTGGTAGAATGAATAGTTGTAGAGAGTGATAAGGTCTCCCCTCTGCCTCCTTTTCTTCAGACTAAACAAGCCCAGCACCCTCAGCTAATCCTCATAAGAATTGTTCTCAAGAACCTTCACCAGCTTCATTGCCCTTCTCTGGACCTGATACAGCACTACAGTGCCAAAACCAGCACAACACTCAAGATGTGGCCTCACTAGTGCCAAGTACAGGGGGACAATCACCTCTCTGGTCCTGCTGGCCACACTGTTCCTGATGCAGGCCAGGATGCTGTTGAGCCCTCTTGGCCACCCAGGCATACCGCGATTGAGAGATGGAGACAAAGCTCGATGCAAGCAAAGTGTCTATTGTATAAAGTCTTTTATTTATATAGGCTAATATAATCAAAAGCAGCTCGGGATTGGTAATTAGATGTGTCCGTGCGACAGGTACAGATTCGTGATTGGCTGCCGAGAACATGCCAGGGAGCACACATCCCTTGGCAAGGCTCAGACAGGTGTTAGACAAAAGGCAAACGATCACACATCTATCTAAGTTCAGAGAGAAGACAAAAGACTCTACTGCAATGTTTACCAGCTCTAATTCTCAGGTCGTTGTGTGGCTTCCCTGAGTCACAATGGTCGTTGGTAATTAGCTAAATACTTTTTTCTCTTTAAACAGCTACAGTTTGGTCCCAGTGTTTGTGGCCTACAAGAGCTAAAACATTTCCTTCTATCAGCTGAGCATTGCTTGAGGTTCTACTCCCTAAATTCATTCCATCACAGGCACACTGCTGTCCCATGTTCAGACAGCTGTCTATCAGCACCCCCAGGTCCCTTTCTGCTGAGTAGCTTTCCAGGCACTCAGCCCCAAGCCTATAGTGCTGCATGGGGTTGTTGTGGCCCAAATGCAGGACTTGGCACTTAGCTTGTTGCAGCCTCGTTGGCCTCAGCCCTTTGAACCAGCCTGTCGAAGTCCCTCCTACCTTCCAACAGATCAGTGCTCCCACCTAACTTGGTGTTATCCAGAGTTCCATACTAGATCCAGTGCTGAGTAATATCTTTGTCAGTGATGTAGATGGTGCGATGAGGTACACCACCAGCAAGCCTGCAGATTACACCAAGATGAATGATGCTTTTGATATGCCAGACAGACAGGATGTCATCCAGAGAGACCTGAACAGGCTGGAGAAGTGGGCCCATGTAAACCTCAAGAGGTTCAACAAGGCCAAGTGCAAGGTCCTGCACCTGGATTGGGGCAATCCTCTTTATCAGTACAGACTGGGGGATGATGCAATAGAGAGCAGCCCTGCAAAGGAGGAGTTGGGGATACTGGTGGATGAAAAGCTGGACATGAGCCAACAATACGCACTTGCAGCCAGAGGGGCTGCTTCAAAAGAAGTGATCAAGAGAGGTGATTCTGCCACTCTACAGTGCTCTGGAGAGAACTCACCTGGACTACTGTGTCCAGCTCTGGAACCCTTAACGCAAGAAACACATGGATCTGATAGAGCTGATCCAGAGGAGGCCCATGAAGATGATCAGATGGCTGGCGTGCCTCTCCTGTGAAGACAGGCCAGGAGATTTAGGACTGCTCAGGCCAGGAGATTTAGGACTGCTCAGTCCGAGGAAGAGAAGGCTCCAAGGAGATTTTGTAGTGGCCTTCCAGTACCTGAAAGGGGCCTAGGACAAGGGGCAATGGCTTTAAACTAGAGAAAGGCAGATTTAGACTGGACATTAGGAAGAAGTTCTTTACTATGAGGGTATTGGAACTTCCAACCCAGTGCAGTCTATTAACAGCTTTCTGGGGAAAACACCTGTGCTGGCTTAGCTGTTTCTGGAGCCACTGACAGAGGAGTGCTGGGAGACTGAGGTGCATGGAGATCATCCCTGTCCCACAGCCTGTGACTGGGAACGAACCTCCTGTTTGTGTTCCAGAACTTTTTCCCACCTTCTGGATGCTCAGCCGGCTCCAGGCATATTTCACTAAATACCAATAAAACTTTTTTCAGCTATCTACTGCTCCTTTGTACTGCGTGGATGTGTTTATTTGTCTAACCTACTAGCTTGCAATTTTTATTGTTTTTATACAAAGCTATTGGCTCATAGTGTGAAGGTGTCTAAGCATTCAAATCCTCTAGGACAAAGGCACTGCCTAGTTTTTATTCTACAGGGAACTGCCCTTAGATGTTAAAGACAAGGTTTACTTACTATTGTATTACAACTCTTCTTTTGTTTTCAGTTCTCGGATAAACTGTCCCGCAGAAATCATACCATGTTTTTCTCTGCAGTCTCAGGCACAACCAATTTTCTGACATTTTACTGTCACACAGCAGTTTTTTCACACAGACACATTTTCCTATTACATCTGCAACAAAGCTTACTTCGTTTACAAGTTTTGATGAGTTACATTCATCTATGTCCACTTTTTCTTGACAAGTTTCATAGTTTTAGTTTCATAGTTTCAGTTAGGGTTGGAAGGGACCACAAGGATCATCTAGTTCCAACCCCCCTGCCATGGGCAGGGACACTCTACCCTAGATCAGGCTGGACAGAGCCTCGTCCAGCCTGGTCTTAAACACCGCAAGGGACGGGGCCTCAACCACCTCCCTGGACAACCCATTCCAGGGCTTCACCACTCTCACGGTGAAGAACTTCCTCCTCACATCTAGCCTGAATCTCCCCACCTCCAGCTTCATCCCATTCCCCCTAGTCCTATCACTCCCTGATAGTCTGAAAAGTCCCTCCCCAGCCTTCTTGTAGGCCCCCTTCAGATACTGGAAGGCCACAATGAGGTCACCTCGGAGCCTTCTCTTCTCCAGGCTGAACAGCCCCAACTCCTTCAGTCTGTCCTCATAGGAGAGGTGCTCCAGCCCTCTGATCATCCTCGTGGCCCTTCTCTGGACGCGCTCCAGCACCTCCAGATCCCTCTTGTAATAGGGGCTCCAGAACTGGACGCAGTACTCCATGTGGGGTCTCACCAGAGCTGAGTAGAGGGGGAGAATCACCTCCCTTGACCTGCTGGCCACACTTCTCCTGATGCAGCCCAGGATCTGATTGGCTTTCCGGGCTGCAAGTGCACATTGAGAGCTCATGTTGAGCTTCTCGTCCACCAGCACCCCCAAGTCTCTCTCCTCTGGGCTGCTCCCCAGCCAGTCACTGCCCAGCCTGTATTTGTGCCTGGGATTGCCTCGACCCAGATGCAGGACCCTGCACTTGGTCTTGTTGAAGCTCATGAGGTTGGCCTGTGCCCACCTCTCCAGCCTCTCAAGGTCCCTCTGGATGGCATCCCTTCCCTCCAGCGTGTCTGCTGCACCACACAGCTTGGTGTCATCAGCAAACTTGCTGAGGGTGCACTCAATGCCACTGTCCATGTCACCCACAAAGATGTTGAACAAGACTGGTCCCAGGACTGATCCCTGAGGGACTCCGCTTGTCACTGGCCTCCACTGGGACATGGACCCATTGACAGCCACTCTTTGGGTGCGGCCATCAAGCCAGTTCCTTATCCATCTGGTGGTCCATCCATCAAACCCGTGTGTCACCAGCTTGGAGACCAGGATGTGGTGTGGGACAGTGTCAAAGGCTTTGCTCAGGTCCAGGTAAATGACATCAGTTGCTCGCCCCTCATCTATTAATGCTGTCACCTGTTCATAGAAGGCCACCAGGTTTGTCAGGCAGGATTTGCCCTTGGCAAAGCCATGCTGACTGCTCCCAATCACCTCTTCACTACTCTTCTGAGTCAGTAGTGCCTCCAGGAGGATCTGCTCCATGATCTTTCCGGGCACAGAGGTGAGACTGACCGGCCTGTAGTTCCCTGGTTCCTCCTTCTTACCCTTTTTGAAAATGGGAGCAATATTTGCCCTTTTCCAATCTGTGGGGACTTCCCCAGTCTGCCATGACTTTTGGAATATAATAGAGAGGGGCTTAGCAACCTCATCTGCCAGTTCTCTCAGCACCCGTGGGTGTATCCCGTCGGGTCCCATGGACTTGAACACTTTCAGGTTCTTCAGGTGATCACGAACCTGAGCTTCACTTATGAAGGGCAGTTCTTCCTCCCCATCCCTGGCATCATCTGCCATGACTCCAGGAGTGTGGCTGGAGGCCCTTGCAGTGAAGACTGAGGTAAAGAAGTTATTGAGTACCTCAGCCTTGTCCACATCACTTGTTGTTTCCCAGTTGCTGTTCCTGCTTCTTCTGGTTCTAACTTTTGATGAAAGAGCCCATCTGGCAGCAGATGTGAATCTACCGTGGCAGAATGTCTCCGTCTTGCAATCCATACTCTTTTGGCACCACTTTACAAGAAGGTATTATGGCTTGTTTCTAAAACTGCAGGAGGCAGCCTTCAAAGAATGTTGCCCATCTTGCTGCAGAACTTGCATTTTATTAAATACTGCTCTTAAGAGTGCAGAAATAATAGTATAATGGTGCAGTCTTCAAAATCCTTCATGATTTGCCATCAGGTTTCTCAGGTCAGGGTATTTCAAAACCTGGTTCTGTATTCATCAGAAAGTCATACAAACAGTTGCATATGGCTAAGCTGCACATAGATTAGGGACAATATTGCTAAGCACAAAGAAAGGCTCCTCACCAAATATAAATGAGATTGATTTTAAATAGGAAGCTGCTATAACACTTTTTCAGCTCGAATATTTCATGCAGTCTGCACAGTCATCTTTCATATATGGTAGGATGGTGTAAGATGATGACTATTCATTGGGACAAGATGCCACAATACTCCATATTGTTGTAAAATATCTAACTAAAACTAATGATCATCTGGCACCAAGCCCAAAAGTTATCATGGTTTTCCTTTCCTTGTCTTCATTAGCAAGGTGGTAATTTCTTTAAAAGGAATGGAAGATGAGGAGCAGCAAGATTAATGAAGTCTAGCTTCTTCTGAATGTGTGATTTATAGGTTCTAGTCCCCCTATTTGTCAGGTTCAGCTTCAACTCCTTCCCACGTATCTTACACAGAAAAGCTTTAATGTACCAGTGGTGTCCCCCAGGGATCAGTGCTGGGCCCCATCCTCTTCAATGTCTTCATTGACGATCTGGATGAGGGAGTTGAAACAGTCATCAGCAAATTTGCAGATGACACCAAGTTGGGAGCAGATGTTGGTCAGTTAGAGGGTGGAAGGGCCCTGCAGAGGGACCTCGACCGACTGGACAGATGGGCAGAGTCCAATGGGATGGCATTCAACAAGTCCAAGTGCCAGGTGCTGCACTTTGGCCACAACAACCTCATGCAGAGCTACAGGCTGGGGTCGGAGTGGCTGGAGAGCTCCCAAACAGGGACTTGGGGGTGCTGATTGACAGCTGGCTGACCTTGAGCCAGCAGTGTTCCCAGGTGGCCAAGAAGGCCAACGGCATCCTGGCCTGCATTAGGAATAGTGTGGCCAGCAGGAGCGGGGAGGTCATTGTGCCCCTGGACTCTGCTTTGGTTAGGCCACACCTTGAGTCCTGTGTCCAGTTCTGGGCCCCTTAGTTTAAGAAGGACATTAAGACACTTGAACGTGTCCAGAGAAGGGCAACAAGGCTGGTGAGAGGCCTTGAGCACAAGCCCTATGAGGAGAGGCTGAGGGAGCTGGGCTTGTTTAGCCTGGAGAAGAGGAGGCTCAGGGGCGACCTCATTGCTCTCTACAACTACCTGAAAGGTGGTTGTAGCCAGGAAGGGGTTGGCCTCTTCTCTCTAGCAACCAGCACCAGCACAAGGGGACACAGTCTCAAGGTGCACCAGGGGAAGTTTAGGCTGGAGGTGAGGAGAAAGTTCTTCACCAAGAGAGTGATTCGCCATTGGAATGGGCTGCCCGGGGAGGTGGTGGAGTCACCATGCCTGGAGGTGTTCAAGAGGGGATTGGATGTGGCACTTGGTGCCATGGTGTAGTCATGGGGTCTGTGGTGACAGGTTGGACTCGATGATCTTTGAGGTCTCTTCCAACCTTGGTGATACTGTGATACCTTGTGGCTGATTAAGACCTACGTGTGTCCCGACAAACAGGACAAAATGTGCCTACACTCCGGCCAGATGAACGTCAAGTAAGATGATGAGTCGAGTCTGTCTTCCACTCACCATGAGATACTACATACAGCTTCTTTCCTCTTTTTGCCTGCCAATTTTCAATGAGCTTGTAGAAACTTAGCATCTTTGAGAACTTCTCACCTCTTTCAAGGCTGACTCAAGTCAGGCGTTGCACTGAAACTTGAGCTGGGAGGCAGACAGGCAGATGGCACAGTTGCACAGGGGTTGTACCTTGGAAAATCAGGCTAGAAAGGAAGAACAAGATTTCAGAGTTCAAAGAAGCTCTCAGTGCTTTGTATACTGCAAGACTGAAATGCTTAGAAAGGGTTATATGTAAGCAATCTGGCAAAATGGTATTTTATCGATGACTGAAAAATGAGGAATTGTATTTTAGAACTTGTTCTGTGATTGTCAAAGATAAATGCTATTACAGCCCGCCACAGTTTTTCTTTTCTTCCCTGAGGTTCTCTTGGTTATTGGGCTTTTTCTTTATTTAATTTTCTTTTGACTCCCTTTTCCCTTTGCTGTGCTTCTATTGTACTGGGAGACTGGGACTCTGAGAAACCTCCAACTGCATTCACATGACACTAGACTGTAAGTCAAAGGGGAGTTCACTCCCCTGAGGAGTGACACTGAAGTGGAACTACAGATGACTACAGATGAGAGTAGAAAACCAGTTCAGCCTGATCGCAGTCCAGTGCTTTAGATGAAAGAGGATAATCCTTGGCTCTTAGTGGCTTAAGGAAGAAGTATTATCCTAGCAATGCAGTGATGGGAGCAAAAAGGAGTGGATTTTTCACTGCTGATGTTCATGTTTAGAAGAGCAGATAAGGTAGGAAGGACTCTAAACCAGAATGATTTGGTAAGGGGTAATATTTGAGGAAGTCAAACCCATTTTAAAGTAGGAAACATTTCCGAGTGCACAGACTAGCCGTTGCAAAACTGTGCTTTATTATGCTTTTGTTTATTTCTAAGTCTTCAAATTAAGCCTGAAAATATTTCTTAACTTTTTATTGTAACCCAAAGACATCAATAGGCTTAAATGTACTTAAAGTCTGACAATTTATGAACTGCTTTGTCAAGCAGAAATGCCCTAGTGAAAGAATGAGGTGGAAAAAAAAGGAACACCAGAAGCCAGGCAAAGGGATTCTACCCATGTTATCTCCTTGGGGAAGGGGAAAATAACAGGCTGTCTTAGTGTGCTCTCTAAGCACATTCTCCTGGGCACAGCACATGGCCTATATGTACTTCTCTCCTTCCTGGCCTATAATTATTCCTAACATTCTCCAGTCTCCAGCTCCAGGGGTCATGGGTACTGCTTGCTTTAATACGTGGTCTTCTGAAGTGGTAGGATGATCACTTAGCTCTTGTCTATCTTACACCTTGCCTTGAGAGGCAGGCTGATGCCTGAAGTTCTCCTACAATAACAAAAGCACTGTAGCATGCTTTTCATGTCTTTGCATTAGGCTATTCTGTAATTATTCTGCTAGACATTTTGGAGTCATCTGCAAATACCTCAGGTTTTAAATGCTGGTTCCAGCATTAACAGAGATGTTTTTCTAAAAGTCTAGTGAGGCTTTGGTTTGGGATAGGAATTAAAGTGTTGGAAGGAAAGATCAGAGTAGGAGCTCTATAGATCCTTAGACTTTCGTTAACTAACATTTAATTGGAAGAATCAAGTAATCACCTGACAGCAGCTGGTTGCCTGGGCAAAACCAGCAAGGACAGCTTCACATTGCCATGCTGAGAGCACTGAAGTTCTCTTACTGCCCAGTATGGAGGCACTTTAGGTGCTTCTTCATTTCTAAACAAAATAAATTAGTCCTTTTCAAACAGCAATGTGCTGTTGTGGTGGGTTGAAAGGCTGATCCCTCCTTCTCTCCTACCATGAGCAGAAAAAATGAGACTCAGACAAACGGATTGCAGAAGTGGTGGAAAATTTAAATGGAAAAGCAGTGAATATTTTACAGAAAACCACGAGCACAGTGACAAAAGGAGATCCCAAAGCATACCCAAAGGCATTGCAACACTCCCCTCTCCCCACCTGAGGGTACACCCAAAACCGCCAGGGCTCTTGCTTCTCCCCGCCCCCACTATTAGGCTGATCTCAGCTGGCCAGATCTGAGACTGCCCTTCCCCCTTATCCTCCCAGCCTTAGGCCTAGCCAGGCCCAAGAGGCTGTGAGATGACTCCCCCTCCATTACCAGAGAGGGAGCGTCTCCATAGGGGTGGTGGGGGAAGAAAGAGGAAGTGTAGAACCTTGCTGATGGTTTTTATAGGGAGCAGGACATTTTGGGATGAAATATGCAGCTTCCTGTGTCCACCCACTGGGCTGGACCCTCGGGACACTGGGGGTGTGTCTTATGTGGCTACAGCAGGGGGGCACCCAGCCTAAACCACCACAGCTGTTATTTGTTCTGAATAAACTTCTTATCTTACCTTAAAAAGTAAGAAAGAAAATGTTTATGTCTGGAGGAAAACGTTACAGCTGTACTGTCTTGTTTTTTTATGGTATGTATGCCACTTACACTTGGAAAATGGAGAGAGGAACATGTAATTTCTTACTTCGGGTTCAAATTCCTAAGGCTCTTATATTAAGCAACCATCTGTCTGCAGTTTAGTGCCCTCAATGAAATTAGGATGGTAATCTGAAAGGTGTATCCAGAGAAGAGGTGTCCATGTCAATGGAAATCACCAGAGTAATTGCTAAAGAGGCCAGAATCCCTGAGGGATATGCAGTCTACATGACTTTTCCATAAGAAGTAGACTTAACTCATTTGTTTGTTTTCTGTCCTTTTTGGGGGGGCTGTGTGTTGTTCAGGGGGGTTTGTGTTCTGTGGTTTTCTTTAATGCTATTTGATGATCTTGAAGGTCTCTTTCAACCTGGTGTATTGTATTGTATTGTTGTTGGTGGTGGTGGTTTGGCTTGGTTTGGTTTTGGTTTTGGTTTGGTGTGTGGTTTTTTTGGTTGGTTGGTTTGATTTGTGGTGGTTTGGTTACTAAGCACCAAATAATTGGTGCTGTATGCCCATCCTGAGATTCTTAGTCTGGAAATTAATGCAGTTGTCATATTAAATGAGATAAAACACAAATAATACCAATCTGGTTCCTTTTTAAAAAAGATCAATTATCTTTCAACACTGATATTTTGAATCATGGTAGTTGAACGGTTAGGGTAGAAGCAATGTAAATTATTGCAATAGGGGAAATAACAGGCGAAGAATACTCTTACATTGTAGCCTAAGAAGTAATAAAGTTGAGCCTTTCTCAGGATAAAAATATGTATCATAGTAAGCATGTCATGTCAGCAAAACAAATGAAATAAGGTTTTAAAAAATATTTTAACTTTAAAATTAACAACAAAAATTGTTTCAAGCCAGAACAGATATGTTCTTCTACTTTTTCTCAGAGTGGGATTGAAATTAGATTTGGTAATTCAGTAATTCAGTAGGTTTATGCTTTTTAGAGTCATTAAATTGCAATATCATTCCAAAAGAATCCTGTTTGCAGTTCAGTTAGATAAATGGCTTCAAGTGATGCGTTTTTCAACACCCTGGAATACTTGGATTACACTGACAGTGACAAGAACTGTGTATTTTGATGTACATATTCAAAGCAGAGTATTTATATATTTGGGGTGTTACAACAGATGTAAGAACTTTTATTTCACTAATAACTTGAAAATGTTTTAGATGTGACCTTTAGCTTTCAAATTTGAAAGGTGTCTGCTTTTCCCCTCTCAACTTCACAATGCATAATGAGTGACACTTACTTGTCCCGCCTCAGATCTCTCTGCTGTGAAATTTACCTTCTGCTTTCACAAAAATAGATACGTTTCTGTTTCATTTGTGCTTACTTCAGTTGAAGTTGATGTGCTAATGACCTTTTAAGCAAAAGGGATATTTTGCATTCTAGTACCCATGAGCAGAGAGTTCAAGGATTCCAGCTTGACAGCATACAGGAACATCAAAGTCCATACACTGCTCATGTATCAGTTTAATATAAACTCAAATATCTTCACAATTTTATCACAATTTGCAAAAAGTGTAGATCTGTGGTTCCTCTGTGATCACCTTCTCTGAAAAGGAGGAAATAGACAATAATAGGTAGCTAAGATTTTATTAATCTTAGGTTCTAATCCTAACTGGCACTTTCTTTGTCAATGTCTTATGCGAAGTGCTTTAATGGGGGGACCTTTCGCACACATCTTCAGGGCCTACAAAGGTATCAAAAAAACAATGGCTATTTAAATAGCTCTGTCTTGTCTTCTGTCTGCCCCAAGTTTCTTGACTCAGCAATAATCTTCATCCTCACTGAAATGATGTAAAGATTTGTATATTCATCTTTCTAAAAGGATTTTTGGATTCTTTATTTTGAATAAAGCAACAGAATTCAGTCTATGCCAGACTTGGGAAAGTAGGAGATCATGGAATTACTGCTAACACGGGAACGCAAGAATGAAAATAGGAACTGGTCTGAAAGCAAAGGAACCTGCAAGGGATTTAGCAGTCTGGTGCAAAGGTAGGCTCAGCTCTACTGCCTTTGCAACTCAGATTCTCACAGCTTCTCATGGAAACTGACATGGCTTCCAGTAGAAAGATGGTCCTATGACCTGCAGTGGCACCCAACTCCTCCTTACCACCACAGGAGGAAGAACCCATTCATGTCACAACTGTATGAGTGCCACAGCTGCTTGTGCTTTTCCCCACCTCTCTCTTTGCTGGTTTTGTCTTCCTTGTCTCTTTCCACAGAGCCCCCACCTTTAGTGGTAACTCCCTTTATACTGAATGTAACTGGCTCAATCTTCCCTACACTCAGCTACTGATGCTTCCAGTAATGACTTTTTCAAAGTGTGGTGTAGTCTTAAAGTAGTCTTACAGAGAGTTTGTTCAGATTTTTCAATGTTAAGAGAGAATTCTTGAATATAGCATTAATGCCTCTTCATGGACATTAAAAATGTAATGGTGATAGCAACTGGAGGAGGAAGGTGCCCACATGTGTCTGAAGCTGTCCTGGCAAGTCTCTGAAATACCTTCTCTGTTGCAAAATAAACCCATTCTGTATTCACAGGATACGACCATGCTGCAGGCTAAACATGTTTATTTTCAATGTGTTTGTGGAAAATGCTCTTTCATTTTGTGCACGGGCTTAAACCCCCAATATTTTGCCTGATTGTCATAGTCCCTGTCAAGATAAAAAAGCAGTGGTATTAATGTTAATAAAGCTTGTGTGACCTTGCCTGTGTAGTATCTAACTTGGAGAAAACCTTCAGGTTTTCTTAGTAACTTTGTCACGTCAGCATTTCCTGGTTGCAATAGTTGTGGGTTTCTCTTTCTTTGAAACATGACGGGTTGGGCAATGTGGTGTCTTGGGCAGTCTGGAAAGATAAGGCCACACACGGCATTAAATTACAGCTGAATCTACTGTTTGAGATTCTCCATTCTCCACTACCATACTGTTTGTTTTCCTTTTTGTTCCATGGACACCTCTCCTTCCCAGTTTATTTTTTTCTGTGGTCTGACGTAGGGCTAAAGAATGGCAGGGAAACAGGAGAAAAAAAGATGGGAGTGGAAAACATGAAGAGAAGATCATTGTCCAAGTGCTAATAAAACAGAACACTCTCAAAGTGCACAAAGAATAAGGTAGTCCTCTGTTATTTTTAAAGTTATGTATTTCCATAGGATTTTTATTTATAAGGTGAATGATGCAGTTACTAAAGTTAACTTTCTACGTGTTATTCACATTTTCTGAGACTTGCACCCCTTTGCTGTAATCTGACAAAAGAAAGGTTGTTAAAAGAGTGTTTGCTACAATTGCATTTGAAGAGCAGAATATTAAAAAAACAACCAGACAAAAACCCCAAAAGCAACCATCTACCAAAATTTGTAGGAGTGGTTCATTCCATATAAGCAATCTGCTCATAAAGAAACCTCCTGCTGGCTCCTCTGAATTGAGTTGCTGTTGACTGTATTTGTCCTTTTTTCCCATCCAGGAAAAATGAGGTTTAATTTTCTTTCCAAAAGCACAAGAACTTGTCAGTGCTTTCATTTTCTTAGATACAGCAGGTTCCAATTTCCTGTTCTAGCTGTCCAGAAAGCTGTGTGCTGGGACTCTCAAATCTTGTCTGTGCAGTGATCAGTTCTGATGTTCCACTGTGAAGTGCTAGTGCAGAAAAAAGGCCTCACACCTTTTTGCTAACCTCAGAAGGAACATGGAAAAGTTGATTTTAACCCAGTGTTAAGACAGGGGACTTGCAGAAAGCAAGACGTTACAGTGATGGGTTCTAACAATACAATACAATACAATACAATACAATACAATACAATACAACACAATACAATACAACAGGTTGGAAGAGGCCTTCAAGATCATCACGTCCAACCCATCAACCAATCCAACCCACCTAAATACAATACAGTACAATACAGTACAATACTGTACAATACAGTACAATACAGTACAATACAACCCACCTAAACAACTAAAAAACTAAACCCTGGCACCAAGCACCCCATCAAGCCTCTTCTTGAACACCTCCAATGAAGGTGACTCCACCACTTCCACAGGCAGCTGATTCCAGTGGGCAATCACTCTCTCAGTATAGAACTTCTTCCTAACATCCAGTCTGAACCTCCCCTGGCGCAGCCTAAGACTGTATCCTCTTGTTCTGGTACTGGCTGCCTGGGAGAAGAGACCAACCTCCGCCTGGCTACAACCTCCCTTCAGGTAGTTGTAGAGAGCAAGAAGGTCACCCCTCAGTCTCCTCTTCTCCAGGCTAAGCAACCCCAGCTCCCTCAGCCTCTCCTCATAGGGCTTGTCTTCCAAACCCCTCACCAACTTTGTTGCCCTTCTCTGGACACGTTCCAGCAAGACAACATCTTTCCTAAACTGAGGGGCCCAGAACTGGACACAGTACTCAAGGTGTGGCCTAACCAGTGCAGTGTACAGGGGCAGAATGACCTCCCTGCTCCTGCTGGCCACACTGTTTCTGATGCAGGCTAGGATGCCATTGGCCTTCTTGGCTGCCTGGGCACACTGCAGGCTCATGTTCAGCCTACAATCAACCAGCACCCCCAGGTCCCTCTCTGCCTGGCCGCTCTCCAACCACTCTGACCTCAGCCTGTAGCACTGCATGGGGTTGTTGTGGCCAATGTGCAGAACCCGGCACTTGGATGTGTTCAATCTCATGCCGTTGGATTCTGCCCATCTGTCCAGCCTGTCGAGGTCCCTCTGCAAAGCCTCTCTGCCCTCCAGCAGATCAACTCCTGCCCCCAGCTTGGTGTCATCCGCAAATTTACTGATGATGGACTCAATGCCCTCATCCAGATCATCAATAAAGATGTTGAAGAGCATGGGGCCCAGCACCGATCCCTGGGGCACACCCCTAGTGACTGGCCGCCAGCCGGATGTGGCACCATTCACCACCACTCTCTGGGCTCGGCCCTCCAGCCACTTCCTAACCCAACACAGTGTGCTCCTGTCCAAGCCATGGGCTGCCAGCTTGGCCAGGAGTTTGCTGTGGGGGACGGTGTCAAAGGCCTTGCTGAGGTCCAGGTAGACCACACCCACAGGCCTCCCCACATCCACCAGGCGGGTCACCTGATCATAGAAGGAGATCAGGTTGGTCAAGCAGGACCTGCCCTTCCTAAATCCATGCTGGCTAGGCCTGATCCCTTGGCCATCCTGTAAGTGCTGCATGATCGCACTCAAGATGCCCTGTTCCATAATCTTGCCTGGCACTGAGGTCAGGCTGACAGGCCTATAATTCCCTGGCTCATCCAACCGGCCCTTCTTGTGGATGGGCACCACGTTGGCCAGCTTCCAGTCTTCTGGGACCTCTCCAGTGAGCCAAGACTGCTGAAAAATGTTGGAGAGTGGCTTGGCCAGCTCATCTGGCAGCTCTCTCAGCACCCTAGGATGGATCCCATCTGGTCCCATGGCCTTGTGGGGGTCCAAGCGGCTCAGATGATCTCTAACTACCTCCTGGAGCAGCGGGAAACCATGCAGCTCCCTGGCTCCTTCTGCCAGCTCTGCAGGCCAGCTGTCTGGAAGATGTTCTGCCATGCTAGGATAGATTGAAGCAAAGAAGGTGTTAAGTACCTCTGCCTTTTCCTCATCCTTTGTTACAAAAAAACTAATTCTTGTATGGCTCTGTTGCCCACTGCAGGATTCGAACCCATGACCTCAGCACTCACAGTCTCATGCCCTACTACCTGAGCCACAGAATCCACAAACCTGATGTGCATCCTCCAAAGGAGATTTAGGGGCCACAGTATCATTTGTAGATAGCAGCTATTGTAATCACAGTTACATCAAAAATCTGAAGATCACAATTACTGACCCCTGTGTGAAGGACAAGAAATGTTTATATAAATATCTTAATGGCAAGAGGAGGGGCAAGGACAACCTCTATTTATTGGACGCGGAGAGGAATATAGTAACAAAAGATGAGGAAAAGGCAGAGGAACTTAACACCTTCTTTGCCTCAATTTTCAATAGTAGAATGGGTTGTCTTCCAGACAACTGGCCTCCTGAGCTGGCAGATGGAGTCAGGGAGCAGTATAGTTTCCCTGTGATCCAGGAGGAAGTAGTTAGAGACCTGCTTAGCTGCTTGGATCCCTACAGGACTATGGGACCCAAGAGGATCCATCCTAGGATAATGCCAGATGAGCTCACCAAGACACGCTCTGTGGTGGGGTGAGAAAGTTCCCTCCCCACACACAGGGAAAGAAACCACAGCTAGCTCAGTCGGAAAAGCAGATGAAAGCTATATTTACAGGCACAAATGGAATGCAATGAATATGTATACAAATATACAATATTTACAATATATACAGGAAATACAGCAATAAACACAATGCAGAAAAACCTTTTCCCTCCAGCCGGCCAGGGGGGTTCCCTGAACCCCCCTTTCTCCCTCCCCACCTCCCCTTTTTCCCAAAAAGGGTTAGAGAGAGAGAGAAAGGCAATTAAGGAAGGAAAATGCTGTTAGCTGAAAAAGCACATGCAAGAATTAGTTCTCTTATCTGGTTAGCTGTTAACTCAAGGCCGTTCCTGCTTCAGAGAGAGAGAAGCTGTCCAGCCCACAGGACAGAGAAGCACAGACTGCACCCAGCCTGAACCCAGACCAGACACAGACTGAACCAACAGAACCCAAACTTGAAATTGCATTTCTACCATCCACCAATGAAATTAGTTTAGACTATCTTGTTTTTGTTTAAATATCAAAAAACATTCAGCCAGAGTGTTCAGCAACTGTCTCTTTCTTAAAGACACAGCCTCAACCGGTCACACGCTCCATCAGTTTTCAGTGGTCCTGGCTCACTGGAGAGGTCCCAGAAGACTGGAAGCTGGGCAACATGATGACCATCCACAAGAAGGGCCGTTTGGAAGAGGCAGGGAATTATAGGCCTGTCAGCCTGACCTCAGTGACAGGCAAGATTATGGAACAGGTCATCTTGAGTGCAATCACACAGCACTTACAGGATGACCAAGGGATCAGGCCTAGCCAGCATGGATTCAGGAAGGGCAGGTCCTGCCTCACCAACCTGATCTCCTTCTATGATCAGGTGACCCGCCTGGTGGATGTGGGGAGGCCTGTGGATGTGGTCTACCTGGACCTCAGCAAGGCCTTTGACACCGTCCCCCAGAGCAAACTCCTGGCCAAGCTATCAGCCCATGGCTTGGATGGGAGCACACTGCGTTGGGTTAGGAACTCTCTGGAGGGCCGAGCCCAGAGAGTGGTGGTGAATGGAGCCACATCCAGCTGGCAGCCAGTCACTAGTGGTGTGCCCCAAGGATCAGTGCTGGGCCCCATGCTCTTTAATATCTTTATTGATGATCTGGATGAGGGCATTGAGTCCATCATCAGTAAATTGTAGATGACACCAAGCTGGGGCCAGGAGTTGATCTGTTAGAGGGTAAGAGAGCTCTGCAGAGGGACCTCGACAGGCTGGACAGATGGGCAGAGTCCAAGGGCATGAGATTTAACACATCCAAGTGCTGGGTTCTACACATTGGCCACAACAACCCCATGCAGTGCTACAGGCTGAGGTCAGAGTGGCTGGAGAGCAGCCAGGCAGAGAGGGACCTGGGGGTACTGGTTGATAGTAGGCTGAACATGAGTCAGCAGTGTGCCCAGGCAGCCAAGAAGGCCAATGGCATCCTGGCCTGCATCAGGAACAGTGTGGCCAAGAGGAGCAGAGAAGTCATTCTGCCCCTGTACGCTGCACTGGTTAGGCCATACCTTGAGTCCAGTGTTGAGTTCTGGGCCCCTCAGTTTAGGAAGGATGTTGAGTTGCTGGAATGTGTCCAGAGAAGGGCAACAAAGCTGCTGAGGGGTTTGGACCAGAAGCCCTATGAGGAGAGGCTGAGGGAGCTGGGGTTGCTTAGCCTGGAGAAGAGGAGACTCAGAGGAGACCTTATTGCTGTCTGCAACTACCTGAAGGGAGGCTGTAGCCAGGTGGGGGTTGGTGTCTTCTCCCAGGCAACCAGTAGCAGAACAGGAGGACACAGTCTCAAGCTGTGCTATGGAGGTTTAGACCGGATGTTAGGAAGAAGTTCTTCATGGAAAGAGTGATTGGCCATTGGAATGAGCTGCACAGGGAGGTGGTGGAGTCACCATCACTGGAGGTGTTTAAGAGGAGACCGGATGAGGCACTTGGTACCATGGTTTAGTTGCTGAGATGGTGTTGGGTGATGGGTTGGACTTGATGATCTCAAAGGTCTTTTCTGACTTGATTAATTCTATTCTATTCTATTCCAATACTGGCCACTGATAATCAGAATAATGGGGTACTTGGACCTTTGCACCAGTATGGTGTTTATTACATACCTACTTTCTTAAATTGCTGCTGGAATTACCCCGCTCTTCATAGGTATGCATACCATATATTCATCCAGTGTGGAACAGGGCATCTTAACAAAGTGGTGCTAATGTGGTAGAATTAGCAGGTTTTTTTTATGCTGTGAATTGGAACTACAAACTCAAATATGTTATAACTGTCACCCAAGTGAGAATCTTCTAAAATAGGCTATGTTTCTGCTATGTTTGACATTTTATAGAGATGAGTCTGTCTACTCAGAGGAATCTGGAAAGGCCTTGTGAATCTTGGAAGTAATGTGACTTCAGGGGAATATTTACATACAAATGGCACACTTTGCTCTGTCAATTTGTGTAATGTATGAAAATCAATATGTCATTTTGTCTGATTAAAGGCTAAGTGTAGATAATGGACTAACTGAATTATTGGGCTGTAATGAAAATGGTTGCAGACAAGCATAGATGCATAAAGATGCATGTAAGATTTGAGACCACCGAATGACAACTGAAAATACTTTCTTCTGACATTCAGATTATGAACTGACTTTCTGATGTAGTGATAAAGTATATGGATTACAGTATAGTTTTGGAAAGATGATCACTACTGATTGGTTATTTTCTTTAATGTCAAAGGAAACATACAACTTCTCCCAGTATCATTCAGTGTATGAATATTTCAGCCTTTCTGAATCAGCAGCTTAGCTTTACTGGAAACAGGTACAACACAGTAAGCACTCTTTTCCTCATTTTGAGTAATTCAGATATTGTATCCTTGAGATGAAATGACAAAACTAATTTTAAAGCATTCACCAGTGTTGTTTCCTGATTTAATCTTTTTAATTTATGATCTGTGGAATATTCCTATGAGATTCAACAACAGAAAAGCAAGTGAAGTGTCAGTAGGCTTGAATTTCAAGAACTGGAGGTTCATGAACTGCGCTAGAAAAGACTGGGTGGGGAGGATCTGTAAATCAAAAAATCCAGTAGAATCAGTTTTTGCCATTTCAGAGACAACTTTTTTAATACTTAATTTTCTCCCAAAGTAGCCCCCCTTACACAAATGAGGCCAAGGACATGATTTATCTATTGATTCAGTACTACTGGAACTGAGGAGAAGCAGGAAAGGCTGTGCTGTATTTTGTTAAACATTACTCAATATAAGCAACTGCACACGGAAATTGATGCCACCCCTACGTTTTAGCTGTTAATGCATAAGCCAGTACAAATGTTCATGACCTGAAGTCTGGTGAGGAGCTTCTGTGCTCTCTCACTTCTTTCTCTCAGTCTAGGACTTGGGATTTTTTTTGTCCACACTACCTCAAAATACAACAAAGATAAGAAAGAAGTAAAATAAGTCTGGGTAGCCAATATAATATAATTTCATTTTTTTCACACCTTGCAGGTATGCAGGGCCAAAGTCTAGGTCTTGTTAAATGTGAAGGCTGTTGAATTTAATGCAACTTTTTTTTTTAATGATGGGTTATCTTTATGCAGAGAAATTACTCATTTCAAATAATTCCTCCAGCTCCATTAAATATTTTTTTAAATTCCTGAAGCCTCTATGCCAGGATGCCCAGACAGTTCTTCTAAGATCCTGATCAACCTAAAATTATATGATCACTTGCACTAGTAGTTTTCAATGTTTAAAACATAAAATTTTGTCCCTACTTAAGGCCCTACTTTAGGCCAGTATGGAATCACAAATTGCACACATGTATATCAGGTTCTTTCCACTAAAGTAAAAGAATCAGAATTCCCCAGGAAGTGAAGAACTGTCTTAGGTTCTTAATTTTCAAATGTGGATCCTCCTCTGTATCACCAGAACTGCTTTATCATACTACAGACATACTTGCCATTCAGTTCAGTTGCATGCAGCTAAAGGTTCACGCTTTCTTTTTTTATTCAAGGGGTCACCATATCCTCTCCTACCTGGGTAAAATCATCCTGCAAAAAATATTTAATACTCTGTCTGACAGGATAAGGAGCTTCTTGCTGAATTTAGCATAGCCACAGCAGCATTCGTGACATGTAGCAACTGATACGATCAGGCTTCTTTCTTTGTTGTTTTTTCCTTTCTTCCTTTCTTCCTTTCTTCCTTTCTTCCTTTTTTCCTTTCTTCTTTCTTCCTTTCTTTCTTCCTTTCTTTCTTTCTTCCTTTCTTCCTTCCTTTCTTTCTTTCTTTCTTTCTTCCTTTCTTTCTCTTTCTTTTTCTTTCTTTCTTTCTTTCTTTCTTTCTTTCTTTCTTTCTTTCTTTCTTTCTTTCTTTCTTTCTTTCTTTCTTTCTTTCTTTCTTTCTTTCCTTCTTTCTTTCCTTCTTTCTTTCTTTCTTTCCTTTTTTTTATGTCAGAAGACAAACCAACCCTGAGAGTTACAACATTTCATTAAAAAATTTATCAGAGCTAAGCCATTAGACTAGTAAACAGTTCCTGCTTGCTGGCAAAGGATTCTTTTCAAACTTACTCAGCATTCTGTATCAGATGATGAATGTCTAGTGCTCATAATCTTAAATTCCTGTTTATTTGCAGTAAGTCAGCTGTTTTCTTCTTCTTCTAGCCATGAAAACAAGTGGTTTCACGGGACTCAGTTTTCCTAGACATCATACTTCTCACAAAAAAACAGGACATAAGTTGCTTCTTTCTTTGTCAGTGCTGAGATCATGAAAACTGCTCTGCTCACTCATTTTTCTCCTGTTTCCTTCACAAAGAACATCTGACTACTAATGGCTTTCTTCACAAATGTGAACAGTGTAAAAGCCATTCTTTTCTTGTCTTGCAGAAGCAGAAGACTTTGATGTGAAGTAAACTGGGAAGCCAAGTAGTACTGGGGAACACAAATGGTTTTGAAAGGTTGGGTAGCATAACTCCCTAAAGTAAACCTCAGATTATTTTTTTCTCTGTATTTTGCTGGTAGGAACAGTCTCTTTTTTATTTTTCTTTTTTTTCCCCTTTTTTTTCGTTTTTTTTTTTCATTTTCCTTTTTTTTTCCCCAAGGAACAGGCTCCTGGCAGGTTGTTGTATGATGAAATCTCCCTGGGGACTTTGCAGACCTGCAGAAGATGGGGCTATTGTTCACTACTGGGACATGACAATACCAGACCACTGGAATACACAGATACAAGCCACAAGGTGCTGATCTTCCTGTGTTGCATTCTACTCCAGTAGAGCCTTCCAGTTCACAGGGAAAAATACCTCTTTTGAAAGAGGTTTAAGATTCTGAAGCTTATGTACTTACTTAAACATGGGATTCAGGAACTCAAATATTGCCAAAAAAATTATAGGAAGTGGTCCTGTTTAATGCTGTACCAGCTGGGTACTGAGGGTTAGCAGTTCACTGAAGCATGAGGCATACAATTTGTGCTAGGTAGAACAGTGTTAATGTATTAAATAGTACTGTGGGATGTACCTGGGCAGTGACACTCAATGCTGTCAGATCATTAAAATCATCCTCAGCAGGGTTTTGGTCCAGGACAACATACAGACTTCCCAGATTTCCTAGACATGGTAATTTCCAGTTGTGATCATCATGTCTGAGAAGGCACATGGGGTTAATAGGCTGTCAGCTCTTCTGAGGGGTCTGGACTCTGTGCTAGAAAAAGATCACTGTTATGCTCAATTTACCATTGTACATGCACTCACCAGGCTGATCTTGTACCTTAATGATTAATGTATCACAGAATCAAGCAGGTTGGAAGAAACCTCAAAGATCACCAAGTCCAACCCATCACCCAACCTTATATAAGCAACTAGACCATGGCACTAAGTGCCTCATCCAGTCTATTCCTAAACACCTCCAGTGATGGTGACTCCACCACCTCCCTGTGCAGCCCATTCCAACAGCAAATCACTCTTTCCATGAAGAACTTCTTCCTAACATCCGGTCTAAACCTCCATAGCACAGCTTGAGACTGTGTCCTCTTGTTCTGCTACTGGTTGCCTGGGAGAAGACACCAACCCTCATCTGGCTACAGCCTCCCTTCAGGTAGTTGCAGACAGCAATAAGGTCTCCTCTGAGTCTCCTCTTCTCCAGGCTAAGCAACCCCAGCTCCCTCAGCCTCTCTCATAGGGCTTCTGGTCCAAAACCCCTCAGCAGCTTTGTTGCCCTTCTCTGGACACATTCCAGCAACTCAACATCCTTCCTAAACTGAGGGGCCCAGAACTCAACACTGGACTCAAGGTATGGCCTAACCAGTGCAGCGTACAGGGGCAGAATGACTTCTCTGCTCCTCTTGGCCACACTGTTCCTGATGCAGGCCAGGATGCCATTGGCCTTCTTGGCTGCCTGGGCACACTGCTGACTCATGTTCAGCCTACTATCAACCAGTACCCCCAGGTCCCTCTCTGCCTGGCTGCTCTCCAGCCACTCTGACCTCAGCCTGTAGCACTGCATGGGGTTTCTGTGGCCAATGTGCAGAACCCGGCACTTGGATGTGTTCAATCTCATGCCGTTGGATTCTGCCCATCTGTCCAGCCTGTCGAGGTCCCTCTGCAGAGCTCTCTTACCCTCTAACAGATCTACACCTGCCCCTTAGCTTGGTGTCATCAGTGACACACGAAATGCAAATGCTTTTAATAGCCATCCTTCTGGAATTTTGTGAATCTGTGAATTTTTACAGTAACAGAGTTGTTTTTCTATTCAGTAGCCAATGGTGGTTTTCTCTGCCATGATTTACAATACAATACAATACAATACAATACAATACAATACAATACAATACAACAGGTTGGAAGAGACCTTCAAGATCATCACGCCCAACCCATCAACCAATCCAACCCACCCAAAACACAACACAGTACCATACAGTACAATACAGTACAAAAGAGTACAATACAGTACAATACAGTACAATACAACCCACCTAAACAACCAAAAAACTAAACCCTGGCACCAAGCACCCCATCAAGCCTCTTCTTGAACACCTCCAATGAAGGTGACTCCACCACTTCCACAGGCAGCTGATTCCAGTGGCTTCTTAATCACATGTTATTTTTTTTTCCATATCTAAGTTACTATGGTGAGAAACTCAATAACGTAAAAGAACTTTGTTCAGATATTAGAAAACAGTCTAATCCTAAATCTCTTCCTGATATTTATAACTTTATCAGTATAATATCTGTTCTGAGTTGCCTATTTCCAGTGCCAGTCTATATAGTTCTTATATATTTTCAGTCATCTGAGTCCTTTTTGGATCTTTTTTATTGGATCACACTGTATTTGTTTAAATGCATATAGAATTCTGTGTAATCTGGAAAACAGTCCTGACCATGGCATGACAACAGAGACAGAAATTCACAGACCCATTAATTCAAGAGGGCTGTCCTCTGGGAAGTCCCTGTAAAGGAAATTTTTTTGCTGACAGAGCTGATAGCCCTGATAGGTAATCCTGACTTGCTCTACAAAACAATCCCTCCACCCTCAAAATATAGTTTCTGTAGAAAATGCCATTGCTTAGCTGCTAAACTCATATGAAAATTGGCAGAAAATGTGCATTGCTGTAATTTTTCAACTGAGCTTGAATGCTAAGCTTAGCTCCAATGACACCACTGTTTAGCACAGGGCTACTGCCAGCAAGAAACTCAGACTGAGAATGGTAACTGAAATATTTATTCACAAACATAATTTCAGGCTACAATGATTGATTTCCACATGTGCATTTCCAATGGCATGGAAATTACTTGTTTCCTACTTGGTAATTCCTATATCAGTTACCTGGCTGTTGCTCACACTCCTGGAACCAGACTTCCAGGGCAATGTAGACCAGCTCTTGGCTTTGGAGACAGATCTGCTCTTGTCAGCTTGATCCATGAACAAGGTGAAGGACAAAGCAACTGAGTTGTACTGCAGCCCACCAAGCTGTGATATTTTGTGCTACCTCCAAAAGCTAAATGAGGTCTGAAGTCATAGTGAATCTTCTATTTGAACTATCCAGTGTTTCAGTTGGAGATGATCCTAGAACCCCAGAATATACAAAGATATATAATCTGAAAGGAAATCAGTTTCACATTGCCTATTAACCTGTGAATCTTCCTGGGTTTTTGTCTGTTTGTAACCCAATGAACCCAACATTGCTATTTTTAATGTCTAAGAAAAACATTTATTTTTGTTTCTGGCACTGAACAGCTAACAAAGGATTCTCTTATGTCTCTAGCACTATGCATTCACAAAGCTTGTGGATTAAGGATGATCTATTTTTTCAGATTTTCTTGCTTTGGATTGTTGACTGCTGAATGTTGAGGAATATGTGAGCATAGTTCTAACTTGCTTTTCTTTCTGAAAGGAGCTAACAAACCTGCTGGCATCTTGAGTGGTCTAAAGCTCCCTTGGTTGTCATACCATGAGCTACTGAGATGCAGATGCACCTTGGGTATTATTGTCTGTCGTTTATTTGTAAGGCAGAGGTACTTAACAGCTTCTTTGCCTCAAATTTTACTAGCAGGCCAGAATGTCTTCCAGACAACTGGCCTCCAGAGCTGGCAGATGGAGCCAGGGAGCAGTATAGTTCCTCTGTGTTCCAGGAGGAAGTAGTTAGAGGCCTCCTTAACTGCTTGGATCCCCACAAGTCCATGGGACCAGATGGGATCCATCCTAGGGTGCTGAGAGAGCTGGCAGATGAGCTGGCTGGCAGCTCTCCATCATTTTTCAGTGGTCCTGGCTCACTGGAGAGGTCCCAGAAGACTGGAAGCTGGCCAACGTGGTGCCCATCCACAAGAAGGGCCGGTTGGATGAGCCAGGGAATTATAGGCCTGTCAGCCTGACCTCAGTGCTAGGCAAGATTATGGAAGAGGGCATCTTGAGTGCAATCACACAGCACTTACAGGATGGCCAAGGGATCAGGCCCAGCCAGCATGGATTCAGGAAGGGCAGGTCCTGCCTCACCACCCTCATCTCCTTCTAGGATCAGGTGACCCACCTGGTGGATGTGGGGAGGCCTTTGGATGTAGTCTACCTGGACTTCAGCAAGGCCTTTGACACAAACAAACAAACAAAGCAAACTCCTGGCCAAGCTATCAGCCCACGGTTTGGACAGGAGCACACTGCGTTGGGTTAGGAAGTGTAGTGGTGAGGGGTTTGGAACACAAGCCCTATGAGAAGAGGCTGAGGGAGCTGGGGTTGCTTAACCTGGAGAAGAGGAGGTTCAGGGGAGACCTTATTGCTCTCTACAACTACTTGAAGGGACATTGTAGCCAGGTGGGGGTTGGTCTCTTCTCCCAGGCAACCAGCACCAGAACAAGAGGACACAGGCTCAAGCTGTACCAGGGGAGGTTTAGGCTGGACGTTAGGAAGAAGTTCTACACAGAGAGAGTGTAGCCCATTGGAATGGGCTGCCTGGGGAGGTGGTGGAGTCACCATCATTGGAGGTGTTTAGGAGGAGACTTGATAGGGTGCTTGGTTGCATGGTTTAGTTAATTAGCTGGTGTTGGATGATAGGTTGGACACAATGATCTTAAAGGTCTCTGCCAACCTGGTTTATCCTATTCTATTATTCTATTATTTTGTTATATATGCACAGGCCACTGTACAATATATAGTATAAGCAAAGATATGACAGAGATTAGGTTTGGATGTAATAGAACATTTTCAAGCTTCAAGGTACAGACATTTTGTAATAGGTTGTATCTCTGGGCACTCTGGCCATTGTGCATCTGTCCTTAGTAAGATCTCTAAACCCTACTAAACTAACTGGAAATCTGGTTGATGGTAGAACAGGATTGAGTCAGACCCTTGATTTTCAATAAAACCAAAAACTTGCATTATAAATAGCTGCCATGGATGAAGAAAGTTACAATTTTATCCCATATTACTGTATTTTATGCTTACTTCCCCATTCTTTCCCTCTGTATCTGCAGCCTCCTTGTAGTTGCAAGGTAGATTGTAGTTGCAATTGAGACACTTGAACGTGTCCAGAGAAGGGCAACAAGGCTGGTGAGAGGTCTTGAGTACAAGCCCCATGAGGAGAGGCTGAGGGAGCTGGGATTGTTTAGCCTGGAGAAGAGGAGGCTCAGGGGTGACCTCATTGCTCTCTACATCTACCTGAAAGGTGGTTGTAGCCAGGAAGGGGTTGGTCTCTTCCCTCTAGCAACCAGCACCAGAACAAGAGGACACAGTCTCAAGCTCAACCAGGGGAAGTTTAGGCTGGAGGTGAGGAGAAAGTTCTCCACCGAGAGAGTGGTTCGCCATTGGAATGGGCTGCCCGGGGGAGGTGGCGGAGTCACTGTCCCTGGAGGTGTTCAAGAGGGGATTGGACATGGCACTTGGTGCCATGGTGTAGTCATGGGGTCTGTGGTGACAGGTTGGACTCAATGATCTTTGAGGTCTCTGCCAACCTTAGTGATACTGTGATACTGTGATACTGTGCAGAGCTGCAAGGGAGTAAAGAGCATAATAGAAGAGACACCTCTAGGTTCTCAACAATTTTTATAGACAGTAATATTCTTTTGACTAGACTATTTTAACAGTCTTGATAACATTTTATATTAGTTTTACAAACTTCCATAGGTTTTACAGGAAGCTGCACAGACTGTTGGTAAGTGCTTAATTACACATTGGATGTTGCTTCATGGGAGGTTTAGGCTGGGTGTTAGGAAGTATTTCTTCACTGATAGGGTTATCAAACATTGTCCAGGGCAGTGTTTGGAGTCACCATCCCCGTAGATATTTAAAAGGAGGGTGGACTTGGTGCTTAGGGAGGTGTTGGGAGTGTTAGGGAGTGTTGACCTAACAGTGTTTGGTCAAAGGTTGGAGAAATCATCTTGAAGGTCTCTTCCAAGCAGAGATGTTATGCGATTCTGTGATTCTATTGGACATACCTGAGACAAAATATACACTGTTGCTTGCTGTGCAATCTGGACCATATCTGTTTTCTCTGTCACAGTACCAGGGGATCCAGGAACAATATTATTAGCTATACACTACAAAAAAGTTTTCCACAAACTAACTCAAAGGCAAAGAGTAAGCCCATATAGAATTTTGGGTAAAATCTATGGGATTTAATGGAGATTTCTCTCTTTGCAGTCCCTGTGAAACGGGGCACTGAAATCCTGCAGTGTGGAGTCAAACTACAAAGAAGAGAAGACTTTATTTCAGGGGGACTTTTACATATACATGTAACATAAATTGCAGTAACCATTTTGAGTGCAAGAGATTTTGCAAGAGATTTTGCTGGAGTGTCACTGATGTTCTGATTTACTTTACTTGAACTCTACATTCTTCAATATATTTAATCCTGATCCCTCTACCCTTTTGATATTCACAGCCAGGAAATATGTAAATATCATAGACTCGTATAATGGCCTAGGTTGGAAGGGACCTCAGAAAACACCTACTCCAACTACCCCACTGTGAGCAGGGACTCCTCTCAACTAGACTTGGCTGCTCAAGGCCTCATCCAACCTGACCTTAAACATCCCCAAGGAGGAGGCATCCACCACCTCCCTGGGCAGCCTATTCCAGAGTCCCACCACCCTTGTACTAAAGAACTTCTTCCTAAACTCCAGTATGAAGCTATTCTCCCTCAGATTAAAACCATTCCTGCTGATTCTGATCCTTACTTCTCTAAGAATACAGTACTTCACAATTTCATGATCATTATGACTCATGTATCCTCCAACCTTCACATCACACCCACAACTCCATCTCTGTTCACAAATGGCATGTTGACCAGGACATCTTCCCCAGGTGGTTCACCCACCAGCTGCATCAAGGTTATCATCCACACACTTCAGGAACCTCCTAGACTGTTTCTTCTCTGTGGTGTATTTCCAGCGAACATCTGGGAAGTTGAAGTCCCCTATGAGAACAGTAGGAAGGAAAGCAAGACATAGAAGAACAAGGGAAATTGACAGAAAAAGTAAGGAAAAGTAAGAAAAATGCAGCCAAAATAAACATGAAGTGAGCAGGGAGGAAATAATACGAAACTGTGAGTAGATAACAGAATGGCTCAAAAGAAAACAGGAAGAATAATACCAGCAGAAAAATGGCAGGAAAAATGACAAATGCCAAATAGCAGTGGAAAAAGGTCACTGCTGAACATTTTCTGAGTGTGTGTAAGCAAAAACCTACAAACATAAATACTGGAAGCATGCTATGGTTGATATCTCTTAAACTGTGATTATTTTTTCTTTTTGGTATCCATGTAATTACAATAGAGGGAAATAATGTTCCACCAGTAGCATCCACACACCACCTCTCTATTTCTTTCTTTTTTTCTTTCTTTCTTTCTCAGGCTGCACCAGGGGAGGTTTAGGCTGGTGGTTAGGAAGAAATTCTATACAGAGAAAGTGATTGCCCATTGGAATGGGCTGCCCATGGAGGTGGTGGAGTCACCTTCATTGGAGGTATTCAGGACGAGACTTGATGGGGTGCTTGGTGCCATGGTTTAGTTGTTTAGGTGGGTTGGATTGGTTGATGGGTTGTACGTGATGATCTTGAAGGTCTCTTCCAACCTGGTTTATTGTATCATATTATTGTATTATGTTGTAGGCAGGCAGAGGTTGGTCTCTTCTCCCAGGCAACCAGCACCAGAACAAGAAGACACAGTCTCAGGCTGCACCAGGGGAGGTTTAGGCTGGAGGTTAGGAGGAAGTTCTATACAGAGAGAGTGATTGCCCATTGGAATGGGCTGCACGGGGGGGTGGTGGAGTCACCATCACTGGAAGTGTTTAGGAGGAGACTTGATAGGGTGCTTGGTGCCATGGTTTATTTATTAGGTGGTGTTGGATATGATGATCTTGAAGGTCTCTTCCAACCTGGTCTATTCTATTCTATTCTATTCTATTCTATTCTATTCTATTCTATTCTATTCTATTCTGTTCTTTCTTCTTTTCTTTCTTCTTTCTTTCTTTCTTTCTTTCTTTCTTTCTTTCTTTTCTTTCTTTCTTTCTTTCTTCTTTCTTTTCTTTCTCTTCTTTTCTTTCTTTCTTTCTTTCTTTCTTTCTTTCTTTCTTTCTTTCTTTCTTTCTTTCTTTCTTCTTTCTTTTTTCTTTCTCTCTTTCTTTCTTTCTTTCTTTCTCCTTCCTTCCTTCCTTCCTTCCTTCCTTCCTTCCTTCCTTCCTTCCTTCCTTCCTTCCTTCCTTCCTTCCTTCCTTCTCCTTCCTTCCTTTTTTTTCTTTCTTTTTAAAAACTCTATTTCCTTTGTGTACTCTAGAGAACTATAACCAGCTTTTGACAGGGGCAGAAAATTCAGGCTGGAAGATGATTTCTGCTACAAAATCCACCTCAACATGTATTGAAAATAGCCATGAAGCCCACGAGCTTTACCTGTATGTAGTTTGTCCAGAAAGTGAGAGTGAACACACCTATGATTTCAGAAACTACTATGAAACTTCTAATCACCACAGGTGAAAAAGAAATGGATATTTTCCCCATCATGTGTACATTGGAAACCTTCACCTTTTACATAGCCTATATCATCATTAAATGCTGACATCAAAGAGGCAACTGTATTTCCCCTGAGAGGAATAAAAAAGCATGGAGGAAATCCAAGATTTTGTGAAAGGGAGCTTGTGGCACAATTGAATGGGCATGCCCTGCAGTACACAGATCTGCTTTGGTAACAAGCACAAACACTTAAAACTGTGTCTTAATGAGGGTCTGAAGTGCTGCTTTCCCATTGCAAGCAAAACTGAAGTGGATGATGGATTTAGCTATCCTTTTATATATATTTAATTAATTGAAGCTTTACCATCCAGCCAGTTTCCCCAGGTCTGCAGTCAGCAATAAGCATAAAGCAGGTGAGGAAGCACCTTGCCTGGAGTCACAGACTGCTTCATACTATTTAGGCCATGACCTTCTCTGTGGAGTTGCCCTCACAGCACACTCTTGGGAAAGAAGTGCTCAAGCTGGAAGTGGTGCTAAACACGGGCAAAGGATTTTCCCCACTGCCTGAGGTGAGGTATAGAACAGATCACTTTCACTGAAAGAAAAATAAGGTGTGGGGAAGAGGCATATATAGGTCAACTGGCATCTTGACACATGGCTGGAAACTGTAATGACATCAGCCTTTGTTCCCAAGAATTAAATAAGTAACATATGTTGTGGACAAAAGTAGATTTCCCAAAGGAGAAAAAAGAAATGGTGAAGGAAACAGAGCTCACAGCAGAGCAATTAAATCTATGGGGCCACACAGCAATGACTTAGATTAGAATTCATAAAGAAACTAGCTATTTCCATAGATGCGAGCTGAATGGATCTTGACAGGGCAGCAAGGTTCTAAGATGAGAACTATAATTTAGAAAATACACCATTTAAGCTTAGCTTGTGCCACATAATGAGATGCTCTGTGGTCTTTGAAAGGTAAATTTCCAACTAAAATATAGCCGCTTAGATGTATGTCATCCTGAAAATACATCCTGTACATGTTAATAGTGGAACGTGTTGATAGAATTGCCCGTGTCAGGGCTCAAATACAGCGTCCACCCTAGCAAATATGAAGAATAAAAGACTAATTCAATTAAGTTAAATTATAAGCATGCAAAACTCAAGTTCTGGCTAGTTGCAAAGTTCAGTGTCTGGCTTTCTGTGAGCCCTTGATAACAGGTTTGCTTTCCAGCAGCAGAAGCTGAGTGGAGCCAGAACATTTCACAACGGGCATTACATCTCTGCACTCCTCTATTCCTAAATGTCAGAGTTGATGTGGAACCAGTGTGTGTTTAATAGAACTACCACATTTTCCAAATTAATGATGTTCTTCAACTATTCCCATGATCCACTCAGGTTCTGTTGTATCAATTGGAAGTGTGCTATTGCATAGCAGGACACTGAAGGGGATGACTGGGTGGTAGTAGTGAAACTCACAGAAAAAGCTTAGATGTTACATAAATCAAGCTTATATGAAAGTTCACAAGCCTCCAGACATCACTGACATCTGCAAACTTTTAATAGGTCATGACAAACTAAAGTTCAGTTTAGTGTTTTGGGTTGGTTTTTTTTCCCCACACTTGTGATTGAAATGGAAGTAGCTAGTGATTTCCAGTAACTATTCAAAATGCCTGCAAGTCTAAAGATAGACTCATAGGACCTGGGTGGAGTGCATGTGTGTGAGGGAGAGGGCAAGAATGAGGGAAATGTATAAATAAACCCCAGACTGCTGCTAAAGGCTCAAAAATTTAGAAGAATCAAATGCTGACTTTCTCACAGCAGCAGAAATAAACTACAGGCAACTCCCTGTTTGTGAGACTGTGAAAAATAACTGGGATTCATAGCTATCCTATCCTATCTGAGCACCACAAAAAGTGAAATAACAACACATCCAGCTCCTACCACTCTGTCAGTCATTGTAAATGCTTCTCCTACTGCAAACACTACATTCAGGGAGGTAGTGCCTCTGTGCACAAAGAATCAGACACTGGGCTACAATCTGTGGGATACTTTTGTCCTTAGGCAGAATGACACTGCCCCTTCCAGCACCCAGTAGAGGAAGATGACACTACTGATTAGAAGCCTTACTGGTACAAATGTTTAAGAACAGACAACCATTTCTTCCACATCCCTGTGACTAGTGGATGGATGATTAATGCACACTGGTATGGCTGGATGCTTTATGATGCCCGTCATAACAGTAATTGCTGCTTCTTCTACAGTTGGTACAAGGTCTGTAAATGGAGTTAATGATAATGTACATGGTATTACTGATGCTGTTTGCTTTAAACAGGTTCCAAGCCCCCAACAAGCCCAAGAGAAGCCATTGTATCCACTCTTACATTCTATCTTTCATGGCACTTGTGGGCTCATTAAAGAAATTGGTGCCATCTAATTGAAAACCTAGGCAAACATAAGGGAAGATGAGACTAGGAGGAGCTGAGGAGAGGACTTTCCTTGGGTGTCTGTTTATGGTCTCTATTTTTTAGTTTTTTTTCACTACACAAAGAATCACTCAGAAGTTGGTGTTAACAGGCAGTAGATTAAATGACGTTAAAATTGACACTGTTAGTACTGAATCAGCTGTTGTGAGAGGAATGCTGAGCTGGAGACAGCATCTGCATTGGTGTTGGAAAGAGGCCCTGATCCCTATAGCAGGGATGTCACCTGTGCAACCAGTCTATGGACATCACAAGAAGTGACATTGCAAGTGGGAGGAGGATTACACAGAAGAAGAGACCTGTGGAGTGTGATCAAGTCCAGACAGATGATGAAACTTAGGGGCTCTCAATTTTTGGGTCCCACTCAATCTTTCTAGAGGGCAGATTGTGCTAAGCAAGCAGAAAAATGCAGTTGACCCATTTTTGAACTGACCTTCTCTAAAGGGTTGACATGCTGTAATGGACTAACCTGCCTGTTTCCCTTGAACACAGAACTGAGGGGAAGTAACACACAGAGAAAACCCTCTGGGTTGAGATTGAGACAAAACAAGTATAGCATAAATGAGGGTAACAAAATGCACAATTACCTTAGCTCAGCCTATTTGCAGAAAAATGAAGACAAAACCCCCAACAACACCACAAAGCAAGAATTCAGGGAGCTACTCAGCAACCACCCATCTCACCTCCACTCCTGCAGAAAAAACAGGCAACAGCCAGAAGCTGGAACCCTAAAGCAGCAACTGGAACAGGAAGCCTCTCATGTTACATTCTGAACTTCAAGCCCCATAATACTTTGCTTCAGCCAGCACTTTCATTTTGAAGTTGGCACAAAGCAGAGTGGTTTTGAATAATAGCAGCAGATTTAGACCTAACCCATGACACCTTTATTTAAAAATTTTGTTAAGGTGTTTTGGGGTAATTCCATTTCTAGCATTTGCTGAACAGATCCAAATATGAGTATTGGCAAAAGAGCAAATCAAGGTTTGTAAATCAGACTTGTTGGTTCCTTTCCCTAGATTTACCCCACTTTACAGTTAAAACATTACATCTATATTTGCTCACTTACACGAGATGCACATTTTCAAAAGAAAAATGCAGCATTGTCTGACATTCATCTGAAAAGGGTTCTGAGAGAGATACAAAATCCTCAAGTCAAAAAGTTTTATAGTCAATCACTGACCACAAGCCTGCTGTCCAAATTCAGATTCCAGGGCAGCATAAATCTAATATAATAGCATGGTTTTGGTGGAGCTACTCCAGTTTTGCATAGCAGTAACAGAATTGAACTTGGAATTTTGCCTTTTAATTTTGTCTAATAATGTGAAAGTACAAAAAAAGTATGCTTTTGACATGGAGTTCCACAGGAATGCAGAGGGCTGTTATATTGAACTACTAGGATCATGAGGGACTGGACAGGCAAACAGGGAGTGGCTCATCAAAAGGGCATGCCACAGCAGTTTGCATGGCAGTTGGGGCAGGCAGATCATGCAAAGCAGGCAGCTTTTCCCGTGGTCATTGCCTTCCCAGAAGAAGAACTAACTCAGCCAAAACCCATTGCAAGGAGTGTGGGGACCTAAACAGAGCTTCCATGCAGGCTGTGCAGGTCTCAGCTGCAGGGAGTGCCTGAGCCTGTTGCAGAACCAGAGGACAGTAGAGACAACCCACGTGTGGTGTGACCTGATGAATGATCTGCTCAACCTGGTGGAAGAGCTGAAGGAGGAGGAGGAAAAGTTAAAGAGTATCAGGGAGCATGAGAAAGAGATTGGTGAAGCCATACCCTCCTATCCCTAAGGCAAAGGCAGCAGACTGAAGCTCCATGTGAGGCAGAGGATCCCCTGACATATTGTTAGGGGGCAGAAGGTGGAATCCTAAGAGACAAGGGGGAATGGGAAAAGGTCCTTGCTGTGGGTGGCAGACAAATCACCTCCCAGCCTCCCTCACTGCTGTGGGTTAACACAGCAGTCTCACAAGACCCCTGAACCCTACACAGATGGGAGGGAAAGTAACACACACACAAAAAAGGATTGAGAGAATGGATTTTACTGATATGATACAATGCACAATTACCTTAGCCTGTTTGCAGAAAAGTGCATTGAAATGCAGAAGCAACAGCAGAAAGCAGTGCTAAAAACAGTTCCCCCTACCCAAGCACACAGAAACCAGTTCAGCAGAAAAAACCAGCACCCCAAACCCAGAATTAGGAAGCAGCAACCAGAATAGGAAGCCTCTCATGTTACAATCTGAACTTCAAGCCCCATGATACTTTGTTCCAGCCAGCACTTTCAATTTGAAGCTGGCATGGCAACAGCATGGTATTGAGTATTAGCAGCAGATTGAGTTCAACCCATGCCATTCACCTTCCCAGTTGCCCTTACACAACAATATTTGTGAAACTTGAAGGTGAGGCAAACAAGGCTGTAGATGAAGGTCCATCCAGCGGTTTGCCTGGGGTGAGTCAGTCAGCTCCATGAATTATGTCTGCCTCTGGTAAGAAAAAAAAGCAGGGTCAGGTGATTCCCTTCTGTGGGAAACAGAGGGCCTAATCTGACAACCAGATGCATTCCACAGGGAAGTCTGCTGCCTCCCTGAGGTCCTGGTTGGAGATGTTACTAGGAAACTCCCTGGTCTGGTATGGCACTCTGAGCATTACCCCACTATTGGTCATGCAGGTGGGCAGTGATGAGGTTGCAGAGAGAAATTCAGAAGTGATGGGAAAAGATTTAAGGGCACCAGGGAAGTTGGTTGAAGTATCAGGAACAGAGGCAGTTTTTTCCCCAATCCCTTCAGTGTCAGGGAAGAATACTGAAAGGAACAGGAAACACAGCTGAACCATAGCATGGTTCAGAGGCTGGTGTCATTGGTGGAACTTTGGTTTCTTTGATCATGGGGAGGTTTACATGTCTCTGGGCCCTGCTGGCAACAAATGGAGTCCAGCTACCACAAGGGGAAGACATTTTCCTCTGCATGAGTTGGTGAGGCTCATCAATAGGGCTTTCAGGCTTTCAACTAGCTTACAGGGGGGAAGGAAATAAAACAGTCTCACTAGAGAGGAGCCTAGAATCGGCAGGTAAATTTTGGGGGTGAAATCATTAACCTCACTGAAAAGGATCTACACCAATGCATCCAGCATGGGCAACAGAAGGAGCTAGAAGCCACTGTGCAGCAGGATAGCTATGATTTACGTGCCATCACAGAAACATGGTGGGATGACTCTGATGGTGGGAGTGTTGCAATGGAGGGCTACATACTTTTAAAAGTAAGACAGGACAGCAAGACCTGGTGGTGAGGTTATCCTTTATGTGAGAGAGCAACTGGAATGTATTTAGCTCTGGCTAAGCAAGGAAGAAGAATGAGTTGAAACTGCAGGTATGAATTCAGGGACAGGCTAATACAGATGACACTGTAATGGGTGTTTACTATAGGCCACCTATCAGGAAGAGGAAGCCAATGAGACCTTCTACAGGCATCTTAAAGTGGCTTCTCAATCACATGCCTAGTGACTTCATGCACAAGCACCCTGATATTTGCTGGAAAGACAATGCAGTGAAGCACAGTCCAGCAGGTTCCTGCAGTGACTTCATGATAAATTTTTACACAGGTGGTGGAAGACTTTATAAGGAGAGTTGCGCTGCTGGACCTTGTGCTAACAAACAAGGTCTTGCTGGGGATGTGAAGGCTGGCAGTAGCCTTGGCTGCAGTGACCATGAGATAGTGGAGTTTAGGATCATGTAAGAAAGTGGCAGGGTAGTAAATAGGATTGCAACCCTGGAGTTCAGGAGAGCCAACTTTGCTTCAGAGCTCTAGTTGAAAGAATCCCATGGATTAGGGCTCTGGAATATCGGGGGTACAAAGAGAGATGGTTATTATTCAAGCATTGGTACAACCCTATGAGTAAGAAATCAACCAAGGGAGGTAAGAAACCTATTGGGATGAGCAAGGAGCTTCTGAAAAAAAATTAGTTGGAAGAAGGAAGTTGCCAGTACTATGGGAAAAGGGACTGGCCAACTGGGAGGAATATAGGAATGTTGCCAGAATGTGTAGGGATGCTACAAAGAAATCTAAGGCCCTCTTGGAGTTAAATCTCACAAAAGATGCAAAAACTAACAACAAGACCTTCTTCAAGTACATTAGCAGGAAAAGGAACACCAGGCAAAACATGGGGTCACTATTGAATGAGCTGGGTGCATGGTGACAGAGAATACAGAGAAGGTAGAATTACTGAACAACTTTTTTGTTTCAGTCTTTACTGGTAAGACCAGCCCTCAGTTCCCTGGACCTAAGAGAGAAAGTCTGGAAGAAGGAAGACTCTCCTTTAGTCAAGGAAAACTAGGTTGAAGATAACCTAGACAGGCTGGACACCCACAAATCTATGGGCCCTGATGGACTGCACCCATGAGTGCTGAAGGATCTGTCAAGGTTGTTGATAAGCCACTCTTCACCTTTTTCTGAAAGGTCCTGAAGAACAGGGAAGGTGCCTGAAAGCTATTGCCACTCAAGTCCTCAAAATGGGCAAGGAGAAGGACCCAGGAAACTACAGACCAGGCAGCCTCACTTTTGACCCTGGGAAGGCGATGGAACTATTCATTCTGAAGGTCACCTCTAAGGATGTGGAGGTAAAAAAGATCATCAGGAATATTCAGCATGGATTCATGAAGGGGAAATCATGCTTGACCAATGTGATAGTATTCTATGATGATGTGGCCATCTGGGTAGAGGAGAGGAGAGCAATAGATGTTGTCTACCTTGACTTTGGCAAGGCTTTTGACACTGTCTCCCATGACATCCTCACAGGTAAATTTAGGAAGTGTAGGTTAGATGATTGCATAGTGAGATGGATTGAGAACTGGCTGAATGACAGAGCACAGAGTGTTGTGATCAGTGGTACAGGATATTGTTGGAGGTTTGTGCCTAATGGTGTTCACCAGGGGTCAAAACTGCATCCAGTCTTGTTCAGTATCTTCATCAGCAACCTGGATGAAGGGACGGAGTGTGTCTTCAGCAAGTTTGTTGATGATACTAAACGGGAATATTGGTGTTGCTGCCATTCAGTGAGACCCGGACACACCAAAGAATTTGGCAGAGGTGGACCTCATGAATTTCAACAAGTGAAGTGTAGAGTCCTGTACCTGGGGAGGAATAATCCTATGCAGTGGTAGAACTTAGGGGCTGAACTGCTCAAAAGCAGCTTTGCTTTTGCTGAAGGACAACAAACTCACCATGACCAGGAATGTGCCCTTGTGGCCAAGAAGGCCAATGGTATTCTGAGGTGTATTAAGAAGAGTGTGGCCAGCAGGACAAGGAAGATTCTCCCCCCTGACTACTCTGCCCTGGTGAGGCTGCAGTACCTGGAGTATTGTGTCCAGTTCTGGGTTCCCCAGTTCAAGAAGGATGGAAAACTACTGGAGAGAGTCCAACAGAGTTCCATGAGGATGATTAGTGGAATGAAGCATCTAGCTTATGAGGACAAGCTGTGGGATCTGGGGCTCTTTAGCCTGGAGATGAGAAGAATGAGAGGAGATCTTATGAATGCTTATAAACACCTAAATGATGGAAATACTGAGCATGAGGCAGGGCTCTTTTCAATGCTGGCCAATAATAGGACAAGGGGCAACAGGTACAAACTAGAACACAGGAGTTTTCACTTAACCTTAAGGAGAAACTTTTTTCCTTTGGGGGTGACAGAGCACTGGAACAGGCTGCCCAGGAAGGCTGTGGAGTCTTCTTCTTGGGACTTTCAAAACCCACTTGGACATGTTCATGTGCAACTTGATATAGGCATAGCTATGTAGCAGGGGGCAGTTGGATTAGATGATCTCCAGGGGTCCCTCCCAACCCCTTCCATGCTATGATTTATGATACTATGATTTCCCTAATTACTTCTCATAGCTTCAAAAAAACCCACCCAAACCGAAAACCCCAAACAAAACAAAAAACCAACCACCTCAAAAAACCCAAATCCCAAATGAACAAACAAACAAAACCCCTAACCACAAACAACCCCCCCCAAAAAAATCCTCATGAAATCCTTGTTTGGTTAGCTTGGCAAGAATGAAAAATAAAGCATGATCTGCCTGACATACACATACAGAAATAAAACATAGACGTGAAACAGTTGCAGTGTAGAGGTGAATTAGTTATCTTTAAAGGCTTTTCAAATATGCAGGTGAAATATTGCAGCTATCAGATTAATACTAAGTATGAAAGGTCTTTAAGCTAATCACAGAGCACTGAAAGCACAGGTTTTAAACTCTGCTAAGGTTGAAGTCTCTGGTTGAGATTGCAGCATAAAGGCACAGTGATAAGGATCCTGTGGTGGACATCTAGTACTCAGGATGTGGTTAGAGACCTCAGCATCCTTCAGAGTGGTGCGTTTAGCATAGAGGGCTTGTCTGTATAGGGACTTACCCCTGCTTAACTCCATGTGTGGACAATCCTATTCAAGAATAGTGGGTGGGGAACAAGCCCTTAGGCTGGAAAAGCGTTGTCTCCCTCTCAGTACTATCCTTGGACACGACCCCAGTGATGGGTCTACACATCTGCTGAGGTAGCTGAGGACATTCTGGAAAGCAAACACCTCCCCAGGCAGTAGAAAGAACCCACCGGAAGGGATGTCCCCTGAAACAAAAGCCTGGTGTGATTACTTTTGCATGCAGCAGTATGGCAGGCTTCCCCAAGTTACTATGCATGAGAAGGCAAATTGGAGCCAGCTGTGTCAGCATGTGCCACAAATAGAATGCATTTCTCAGGAAAACAGCCAGCACAAATAGAATATAGCAGCCTCCAGCTCAGTATTTGTACGTTACTATGCCAGAAGAAAGTATTAGAAGGGGCAGTGGAGGAGGATTATTCTTATCAGAAGAACAAAGAGTTAAGAGGGATGTTAACTGTGATGTTACTGCACTATAAGCCTTGACAAAGAGTGAGCAAGTCTGTGAGAACAGATGAAAAGTCAAGAGCAGCTTTATGGTTGTGGAATAACTTGAAACAATATATCCCTGAAGAGTTTAGCTGGGAATCCACCCCTTATGTCCTGTAGCCAGCATGAGTGTATAAACCTCAACATTCTTTAGGCAAGCGGTTTATAAAACTGCATGAAAAAGAGACTAAAGTGTCTTATTAGCATCTCTTCTGCTGGACTGTGGTGGATCCCCAAAGGAAAGACAGACCAGTCCAACACATAGGCATCAGCATCACCTTATGGTTGTAACCTTCTTGAGTTTAGTTTTTGCAGTATGCACTGCTGGGTAGTATTGACTGTTGTACCAGAGAGCAACGTGGATTTGCAGCTGAATGCACTTTACAACAGCTATGTCATGCTATTATGGGAATGTTTGCTTCAGAAGACGGAAGTGAAGAGCATTTTAAGGGGCTCTTTACTTTTCTCTTTGGTGTCCTGAGGCCTACACATTCATGAATATTTCCTTTCCAGTGTCATGGGGTGAGACATAGGCTGGTTTATTCAGATATTTTCGTAAGAGATAAGGTCTATATTTCCTCTATGTACACTAGAGAAACTGTCTTTGCTAAGAAAAATAAGGTAAGGGATTTCTGAGCAGATTCACTCTTCTTTCTGAAGTAATTTTATCACCTCTGTGTGTGTGAATCTCAAGAATGGCTGTTACTGCCTGTAAATAGATTGGATTTATTGTTATGCTGAGCAGCAGAAGAGGAATGTAGGTTTATAACGAAGGCGAGGAATGGGCAGGCAGCCAGTCAGCCTAGTGGTGCCATTGCTGTCTGGCAGCATGACTACATTTCTTACATTTCTTGTGGCAGTCTTGAGTAGCTAACTCATTTTGTAGAGTAGCACACAGCATTGTCTGCTTGTAAAGATAATCATAAACCATGTTAGACTCACAAGGCTGTGATTATAAATTTCAAATAATTTGCCTTATTATACATTAGCACTCTGCCTGCCTGGTAATTAAAAATGTGAAAAAGAATCTTTCCATTACCTGTTCCTCACAGTTGTTTCACTGATATGCAGTGTGTTTAGTTTTCAGCAGTCTGTGCAACATCTTGCAAATTATAATTGCTTTTGAAACAATTGAAGTCTCTGTGCATGCATGTCTGTGAGGGTCTGAGGGCCAGCAGCTAGAGTCAAACCACTTCTCATTGGGCCTGTGTGCTGCACCAGCGGCAAGTGAGCACATGCAAGTGAGTGTAGGGTCAAGCAGGAGTCACTGCTGAGTAGGTCAAGTGACCTGGGAAACACTCTAGGACATTTTTCCTAGTTACTGGAGCGTATGCTATGGCTTTCATTTGACATTACCAGATCTGGTTCATATTCACAATGCTGTCCTGAAGGAAGTGGCTTGTTTCTGATTTTCACATTATAGAGTGGTAACTGATAAAAGAGAAAAAGATAAAAAAAGAAGGCTTTGCATTTTAGGCTGGACTTGATGATCTCTGAGGTCTTTTCCAACCTGTTTGATTCTATGATTAAGACTGGTTTTGTCATCAGCACTTGGTATAATCCTCCTGAACATCTGGTGACTACATTTTTTTCATATTCAATTAAAATTATATCACTTTATGCAAAGTTTGAGCTAATGACTCTAATATGTCATTCTAGCAATAGATGACATAGTGGAAAGAGGCAAGTGTAGGTTTTAATTTTCCCATTTCCCCAAGGCAGAAAAGATGAATTGAGTCTAAAATGTTTCTCACTTCACTAGCACTAGAATGGAGTCCAGAGTTATTTGTTCACCTGAAGATGTGTTCATTGCAGGTGTCAAAAGTCAGGCAAGATGACCCTTTATTGTTCAGTTTATCCTGGAGGGAGACATTTGCTTTTCATGTCATGGTTTTAGTTCAGTTTACTAGGTAGCATGTACAGAATTCAGTAACAGCCAAGAAGGATATCATAACAGAGGTTAAATTTTATGTTTTTATTAGACTCTTGAAAAAAAAATCAATTCCAATTTATGTGTTACACCAATTTTAAACTGTGTATTTATGAATGGACCTTATTTTTATTTTGCATATCATACAAACTGAGCTGCCTTTGACAAGCTCTTTTGCAGTCCCAAATATTTTTTGTTAGAAACATCTTTTTGAGATTTCTATGGCATTATATTTTAAATTGACATTCATAATTTTTCCTTGGGAAAATCTGAGCATTTTTTAGCCTAATTATCCTGTATTTCCTGGGAGACATTTTCTATTGTGACCCTAACTGCTAGAAATTATCCATGCAAAATATGGACTCTCCATAATATTAACTGGGCCATCTGCATTCGGTTGATGATACCATGGAGTCCTTAGAGTAGCTATTATTTTGATCTGACATTATTTAATATTTTACTGTGGCAATTCCCCAGTGTGAAGTAATGAGTATGCTTCTGAAACATTTGGCCTATATCCAGTGCTTTAAATGATGCACAGAGAAAAATCTTGTTCATTACAAAGGGCTGCATCAAGGGAGACTCATGCTAAGTATAGCCAGAATATATTTACAATGTAGTAACAAAGGCAGTCCTAGAGAGAGGAAAGGATATCATTGACTACTCTTGGAAAGCCACTGTTTCGTGTTGCAGTTGGGTGTTGAAGTATTTGTCACAGTTAACAGAGCAGCCTGTAGCACCATGTTTAAGGTAGATGGCTCCCAAGTATGAGATGTATCAAACTTGGTAGCTCACCAGCTGGCAGATACCAGCAGCCACTCTTTATAGTTAGCTTGCACCTGCATCCGAATGTACTCATTTCTTGTCATCTTCCTGAAGTGTCTGCAAAGTGCTTGGGTAATCTAAAATCTTATGAACTCCTACACATCTGGGACACAGGGAACAGCCATGGCTAGGAATGTCTGCAAAGCTTTACAATACAATACAATACAATACAATACAATACAATACAATACACCAGGTTGAAAGAGACCTTCAAGATCATTGCATCCAACCCATCAACCAATCCAACCCACCTAAACAACTAAACCATGGCACCAAGCACCCCATCAAGTCTCCTCCTGAACACCTCCAATGAAGGTGACTCCACCACCTCCACAGGCAGCTGATTCCAGTGGGCAACCACTCTCTCTGTATAGCTTCTATGAGAGAGAGTAACTTGTTTCTGCTCGCAGTCTGAGGATTATATTTTTTCTTATGTGCTTGTAAGGAATTATCTTCATTAACAGAATTTAATTCAGTTTTGCCCAAAATGTACACAATGACAGCAGTGTTGTCCCAGAGAACCTTTCTTTATCTCCTTCTACACCATCTAAACCACTGCTTACAAGGCAATACAATAGACTTGTGACATAAGTAGGTTTTAATCAAATCTAACCTAAGCTCTCTAACAGGTTCCCCATGACCATGTGTCATTCTCCAAGACCTCTTACATTTGAGTTTTTTGCAAGTCTTCCACTAAAATATGGCACACTCACTGGAGTTTTGAAAACTGCATAGTTTTCCTTTCACAAATGTAATTTCCAAGGAAAGTATTTTCTTAAAAAACTTGGGGGAAAACAAACAATCAAAACTCCCAAACCCCCCCAAAACAGGGTCACTGGTACCCAAAGTTTTTACTTGTCTTACAGAAACTGCCTGGAATTAGTCCAGGCAGTGTAGATTTTGTTTCTCTGTTTATGTGTTTGTCAGTTTTCTTTCAAAGATGCTCCACTCCTCTGTTTGCTGGCATCATTAATTCCCACACCTGTACATGAGCCTTGAGTGCAAGTGGGTCACCAAGATAGTACACTTCCGGGTCAGCAAGAACTCTCACAGCACTTGAGCATCAATCCTGGCATAAATCACTCTCCATTAACTTTAGTAAATTAAATAACACAAATATCATAAATAACATCCTTTGAATAATGCTTTGCAGTCTATTGCAATAAATCTGGCTCATACTATCACACTGCCTAAGGAATGGAAATCTCTTTAAAAAGTCAGAGAATATAAGCTGTTCTAGGAGAGTTCCTTCAGTTTTCTCTTTTCTGTAACTCCATTGAAGCCCATAGAATTATACAAGGCATGAATTAAGTCCAGTGTTTATTTCTAAAGATCAGTACTGAGATCTAGTGTTTAAATCTTCTGAATGTATTAGGCTAGTGAAGACACATGGAGAGCTACCACACAGCTTTGGGTCACTCAGCTAAACGCCATGTTTATATGCTCACTTCACCTGTGGAAAGCTCAAGAATCACAAGAAATAAGCCATAGCTCACAGCAGAACAGCAGAAACTTGCATATTAAAAATGTTTTACTAGAATACATTGTCCTTGATTACATTTTTATTGTTTGTCTTTTTTTGTCTTTCTAATGACCCAAGTTTTGCTGCCAGCTTCAAAATTCAATAAAGACTGAATGGAAAATGTTTTACTTGGAATACTCTTTGATGTGTTTATGGGAAATAAACATACTAGCTTGTTAGAGGATGGAAGGGCCCTCCAGAGGGACCTTGACAGGCTGGACAGATGGGTGGAGTCCAACATGAAGACATTCAACAAGTCCAAGTGCCGGGTTCTGCATATTGGCCACAACAACCCCATGCAGTGCTACAGGCTGAGGTCAGAGTGGCTGGAGAGCAGCCAGGCAGAAAGGGACCTAGGGGTCCTGATTGACACCATCTGAACATGAGCCAGCAGTGTGCCCAGGTGGCCAAGAAGGCCAATGGCATCCTGGCCTGCATCAGAAATAGTGTGGCCAGCAGGAGCAGCAAAGTCATTGTGCCCCTGTACTCAGCACTGGTTAGGCCAAACCTTGACTCCCGTGTCCAGTTCTGGGCCCCTCAGCTTAAGAAGGACATTGAGACACTTGAACCAGAGTTGCCCTCCAGAGAAGGGCAACGAGGCTGGTGAGAGGCCTTGAGCACAAGCCCTATGAGCACAAGCCCTTGAGCACAAGCACAAGCCCTATGAAGAGAGGGCGAGGGAGTTGGGATTGTTTAGCTTGGAGAAGAGGAGGCTCAGGGGAGACCTTATTGCTCTCTACAACTGTATCAATGCATCTATGATGCTTGCCATCTCACTTATGTTTAGAATAGAACTACTTGAAGACTAGATTAGACTAGACTAGACTAGACTAGAATAGACTAGAATAGAACAGTACTACCTGAAGGGAGGCTGTAGCCAGGTGGGGGTTGGTCTCTTCTCCCAGGCAATAAGCACCACAAGAGGGCTCAAACTGTGTCAGGGGAAGTTTAGGTTCCAGGTGTGGAGAAAGTTCTTCACAGAGAGAGTTGTTAGCTGTTGGAATGTGCTGCCCAGGGAAGTGGTGGAGTCACTGTCCCTGGAGGTGCTCAAAAAGGGATGTGGCACTTGAAGACGTGGTTTAGTAGTCATGAGATCTTTGGTGACAGGTTGGACTTGATGATCTTTGAGGTCTTTTCCAACCTTATTGATTCTATGATTCTATGGGAAGTAACTTGAGTGTATGACTACATCTGCCGTGATGGAGAGGCAGCACTGTTTTCCAAATTTATTGTCTGATGGACTGTGACCATTCATGGCTAGCACTAGCTTGGGGGTGAGGGTTATGTTTCAGAATAGTGAGGCATCACGTTTTTTCTAGACTCTGCTACAATGTTTGGGAAGCCAAGCAATTTAGCACCACCAAAAGCTTATAGGCTACACCTAATTCTGGGACAAGTTCTCAATTCTAAGGTGTGTTCAGCACAAGGGTTAGCCTCAGCTTATGATCAGGACATCAAGCTGATTAAAGAAGTCCATTTTCAGCTTCTGCAATATCTATGGGATTGCTGATGACACTACTAAGTGGACAATGTATGGCCACACATTCCTTCTTTTGAGTAAAGACTGAGACTCAACCCTTTTAAATGTCAAAGCATCCCTATAAGCAGGCCGACTTAAGTCCAACCACGGTATTCCAACATATGTCCCCATTCAGAGTTCCCATATGGGAGTGGGGTCTTTCTAAAAAGTGACAAAAAGACAGAAATTTGTCATGTTGAAAACATTAACCAAGAACACCAAGATCTGTCCCCTCCTGTTCAAGGTGTCACAGTTTAAGGTTATGCAGTGAAACAGACATTTAGATGTGGAACTGCCCATTGCGAGTGAAGATCAGTGAGCGAAGATCAGGTTCATGACCATCTGAAGAACCTGAAAGTGTTCAGGTCCATGCAACTGGATGGGGTACACCCATGGGTGCTGAGGAAACTGGCAGGTCAGGTTGCTAAATCACTCTCTATTATATTCCAAAAGTCAGGGCAGTCCGGGGAGGTCCCCACTAACTGGAAAAGGGGACACATAACCCCCCTTTTCAAAAAGGGAAAGAAGGATGACCCAGGCAACTACAGGCCAGTCAGTCTCACTTCTGTATCTGGAAAGACTGTGGAGCAGATCCTCCTGGAGGCACTGCTGAGGAAAAAGAATAATGAAGAGGTGATTTGGTACAATCAACACAGCTTCACCAAGGGCAAATCCTGCCTGACAAACCTGGTGCCCTTCTATGCAAGGTCCCAACATTAATAGATGAAGGTTGAGCAACTGACATCATTTACCTGGACTTGAGCAAAGCCTTCAACACCGTCCCACACAACATCCTGGTCTCCAAGCTGGTGCAGTATGGGTTTGATGGATGGACCATTCAGTGGATAAAGAACTGGCTTGATGACCACACCCAAAGAGTGGCTGTCAGTGGGTCCATGTCCAAGTGGAGGCCAGTGACAAGTGGAGTCCCTCAGGGTCACTGCTGGGACCAGTCTTGTTCAACATCTTTGTTGGCAACATGGACAGTAGCATTGAGTGCATCCTCATCAGGTTTGCAGACGACACCAAGCTGTGTGATGCAGCAAACATGCTGGAGGGAAGGGATGTTATCCAAAGGGACCTTGGCAGGCTGGAGAGGTGGGCACATGACAAATTCATAAGGTTCAACAAGAACAAATGAAACGTCTGCATCTGAGTCGGGGCAATCCCAAGCACCGGTATAGGCTGGGCAGGGACTGGCTTGAGAGCAGCCCTGAAGAAAAGGACCTAGGGGTACTGGTGGATGAGAAGCTCAGCATGAGCTACCAATGTGCACTTGCAGCCCAGAGCACAAATCACATCCTGGGGTGCATCAAGAGGAGCATAGCCAGCAGGTTGAGGGAGGTGATTCTCCCCATCTACTCTACTCTGGTGAGACCCCACCTGGAATACTGTGTTTAGTTCTGGAGCACATATTACAGGAAGGATCTGGATATGCTGGAGCATGTACAGAGAAGGGCCATGAGGATGATGTGAGGGTTGGAGCACCTCCCCTATGGAGACAGACTGAGAGAGTTAGGACTATACAGTCTGGAGAAGAGAAGGCTCCAAAGAGACCTTATTGTGGCCTTCCAGTGTCTGCAGGAAGCCTATGAGAAAGCTGGGGAGGGACTTTTTAGGGTGTCAGGTAATGATAGGACTGGGGGAATGGAGCAAAAATAGAAATGGGTAGATTCAGATTGGATGTTAGGAAGCAGTTCTTCACCATGAAGGTGGTGACACACTGGAACAGGTTGCCCATGGAGGTGGTGGAATCCCCATCTCTGGAGGTTTTTAAGGCCAGGCTGGATGTGGCTGTAAGCAACCTGATCTAGTGTGAGGTGTCCCTGCCCATGGCAGGGGGGCTGGAACTAGATGATCCTTGAGGTCCCTTCCCATCCTAACAATTCTATGATTATATGTACTTTACTGAAGATTAGATTGAAAGGACGAGGGAGGCAGCTCTCCCCTCCTCTACTCTGCTCTCATGAGATCCCCTGCAGTACTGTGTCCAGTTTTGATGCCACCAGCATAAGAGGGACATGGAACTATTAGAGCTTCAAGAGTTGGGGCCATTCAGCTTGGAGAACACTCCATGACCTCATAGTGGCCTTTCAGTAGCAGAAAGTCTTCCAGAAAGCTGAGGAGGGACTTTTTACAAGGGCTTGTATTGATAGGATGAGGGGCTTAAAGATGGATGAGGGTAGATTTAGATTGGATATTGGGAGGAAATTCTTTACAGTGATGGTGGTGAAACACTGGAACAGGTTGCCTAGAATAGAATAGAATAGAATAGAATAGAATAGAACAGAATAGAATGGAATTGAATGGAATGGAATGGAAGAGGATAGGAGAGGATAGGATAGGATAGGATAGGATAGGATAGGATAGGATAGGATAGGATAGGATAGGATAGGATAGAATAGAATTAACCAGTTTGGAAAAGACCTTTGAGATCATCGAGTCCAACCTATCACCCAACACTATCTAATCAACTAAACCATGGCACCAAGCGCCCCATCCAGTCTCTTCCTAGACACCTCCAGTGATGCCTAGGGACATTCTGGATGCCCCCTCCCTGACACAGCCCTGATCTAGTGGAAGGTGTCCCTGCCCATGGCAGGGGCTGGAACTAGGTGATCTTTAAGGTCCCTTCCAGCCCAAGCCGTTCTATGATCTTGCCCAAAACTTCTCTGTATTGAGGAAAATCACTGAGAGCAATCAAGAGTACACACTTTCAGAGAGGTCCTTGCATATGCATTAGGTTTAACTAGCACGTCCTAGTGTATTTAGACCTAAATGTGGCTTCTTTGTTTGATCAATGAAAGGCAATAGATAAAGACAAGGATCTAGGCAGAGGCTTGAGTATTTTAACCTTATGGTTACTGTGTCCATGTCTTTTCTGTTGCCTACATAGCAAAGCCTTTTCTCTGCCGCAGTGATCTTGTGAGTTGCAGTGAATGGTAGAGGTGGCCACCATCAGGGATGTCTTTTTCTTCATAAACAGGAAGATAGGATTTTTCTTTAAAACCCCGTGAATGTTCTTCTTCATAAGATAGTTAAGCATTTTTATGCTTAGGGGTTACTGCTTTGGGGAGGAAATGCAGCTTTCATTTTGAATAATTTCTTTCATTTGAGAGAAAAAAAAGTGAGAAAAGAAGTCACACTACACGGCAGAACAGTTTACACTCTTGTTTGTGAACTGCAAATCAAAGACTGCTTTGTGTGCTTTTTTTTGCCTTTAATAATAAACAGTTATGTTGTTGCACATTGTGAACACTTTTTTTTTAAACAGGAATAGGAAGGAAATTGAATTGGGAAAAAAATTAGATTTTCCCCCAAATATTTAATGCTTTTTTTTTCTAGTATATTTGCACCATACATCCTTTTAAAGAATTGCATTGCTTGTTAATATTTTATGAAAGCAGATCTTAGACAAAAGCCTGTTGATATATTAATTGTAAAGACTTAAACCAGCTCTTACAAATAGTCTTTAGCTTTATAATTTTCATTATAGCCTGTTTTGTTATCTAATCAGTAAAAGCAGCGAAATAGATTCTATTTACATATCAGAAATGCAAAGGGGGAATAATTCAGTGATGGGATACAGAACAAAAATGCAGAGTCAAAACACATCTACAAAAGTAACTGGCCAAATTCATAGCAATGATACATATTTTAAAAGAAGGCATTTAGTTCTTGCTGCAGGTAACACTGATTGTACCCTAAAAAGTCACTTATCTGTGTTTTTTGCAATAATCCCTGCTATTCTCCAGGACTTCTATGGAAGTGTGTGTTTCAGCATGTTTAGGATTATATGGTGCCTGAATTCCGTGTTTCCTGCCTTTGTTGTGCTGGACTCCTTCCAACCATGACATACTGCAGTGCACTCACTGCACTCTAAGAATGTGGTTTAAAAGCCAGGAAAGCCAGTGATGACAGGCACCTGTTTAGAGACAGCCATATCTGACACCTGAGCTCCCTGGTACCACAGCCTTTTCAAGGAGGGACTTTCAGGCCTTAGTTCAGCAGTTTATCACAATATAGCAAAAATCTTTCCACTGAGTGTATACTTGAGCACCTTCCTGGGTAGCAAATATTTCTGTGAATACTCAAAGTTTCTGTTAAAATCTCTATGCGTTCAAGAGTTATTCACATTCAGATAGATATAAATGTGTTTGTACACAATATTCTTCCTTCTTATCTGTGTGATTAATGAAACACAGATAGAATGTCCTGTAATATGAATGATCCTTGAAGGAACTGAGAGGCTTGCAGGAAACCAGTAAGGGAAATGTGCATCAGCTCTAAGCTATGCATGACGTTTCCTTCTGAATTAAATAGCTGAAATTGTGCTTGGAAGTGTTTTCCTTGGAGAATCTTGTGAATAAAAAATGAAGGTCCTAAGCAGCTTATCTTAAGAGAAAAATACTCTGGCATGGACAGGAAGAAATAATATTTACTTTTACTTCTTTTGATTTAACACTCAGGTGCTTATGGAGTGACTTTGAAAATTTATTCAGCTTTAAACTGTGGGAAAACAATTTTGCAGTTACTACGAAACATACACAGAATTCTTGAGAGGATGGGTAATGCTTATTTCCTACTTCTGTACAAAATAGTTTTGAAGTCAATCCATCTCTCCATTATAATAACACTTTTCCTCTGAAATGTTAAGCATTTCTTGGAGGGGTGGGCCTGTAGTTCTTCGTAAAGAATATAAATTCTGTAACTGAAGCACATCAGGATTTGAAGCCATCTTCTTGGATGCCATTAAAACAAAGGCTGGGATATAAGCACTGGCTACGCATTTAATTAGCAACCACTCTTTCTGCATTGTTGCTTTAATTCTGATAAAGCTGTCACAGTTAACCAGCTCATTACATTATTGTTACATTGTCAGTACAAAAATTCAGTCAGTAAAAAGATGAAGTTTTAGTGTAAAGATGTTTAGTATGCCATTGCATGAAGCATGAGAGTGAGCTTACAGAGAAATAAGTTTCGTACAAAGTAACAGACAACTGTGCTCTAGAGACCAAAACCACCCCAACCAACCAAAACAAAACCAAAACAACAGAACAAAACCAACCAAACAACCAAATAACAACCAAAACCCCCAACACAACCAACAGAGAAACAAAACCAAACACACACAAACAAAACCAAAACCGAAACATTAAATACAATAAATCAAACTACATTCCATCCGTCTCACTTATGTTTTAGTAATGCTCTGAAATACACAGTAGCTATAAAGTTCATCTAGAGGAAACTAAATGCCTTCCATGTAAGTTTACTGTTGTTTGTTACCCAATACTCTACCCTTTCAGAATGTTTTTGAAAAGCACAAGATTGATTAGCGATGTCTCATTAATTTCTGCAGGGTTGGTGCCCTCCAGCGCAGGGCTAAGTATTGGCAGTGCAAATTCAACTACACAGAGATACACATGGACACACAGACACAGACAGGCAGAGATGCACAGATGCTCACACACAAAACTCTCTCTGGGTTGGCTGCTACACACTTAACTGTCACTGGATCTCTCACTCAGTGTCTCACACCACCTGGGGTACCTGCACCCCTGCTGTGGCTCCTGCAGTTGGCACCAAAACCAGCCCTGCTGGTCTCCCTTGTACCTGGCACTTAGTCTTTGCAGTTCACACACATGGAATAAGGAGTGAAACGATGCAGAAAGAGAGCATCATGGGTTTAGTCTGTTGAATCTGTGGATGAGTATTCAATACTATACTGACATCATGTCAGCTTTAAAATGAAAGTGCAGGTCAGAGCAAAGTGTCTCAAGGCCTGCAGTTTGGATTGTATTATGAGAGGCTTCCAGTTTCTGGTTGTTGCTTCTGGTTTCTGGGTTTGGGGTGTTAGTTTTTCCTCTGGGCTGCCTGTGGGATTGGACGGTGTGGGAGTAATTTTCTTGTTAGCTTCTGGTGCTGCTCCTGTTTTTGCTGTGTTTTTCTGTGAAATAGGCTAAGGTAGTTGTACCTTGTAGTAATTTCATTAAACCAACCTAGTGGATTTGTTATGTTACTCTCCCAATTTTTCTGTAGGGTGCTTGCTTGTGAGAGTGGGCTGTCTTATATCTGGACAGTGATAGGAAACAACTAAATCAGGAGATGGGAAAGTTTGCAGGAAGCAGGACCAAGGCTCAAACAAGTATACCTGCAACCCTGTTTTACATATGAGTAGCTCTGCGGACCCTGCTGCTTTTTCCCCTCATCCTTTCCCCTAAACATTCCTTAATAAATTTTGCATCATCCCACATGTTGGTCTCAAGCACCCTAGATACTCAGGTTTCTCTTGTTTTACAAACTCTGAGTTGGTCTTTCCAAAGATATGCTCAGAGTTTCTCAATGGACCACCAATTAGTGACTCAAAGTTTTTGGTCTTTGGAATGATCTCCATTATGCCTCATCTATTAGGTGATATACCTGTCTTTGTTTATCACTCCCTGCTTTAGATATTATCAAGCTTACATGGAAAAAGCCCTTAAGCAGATAACCTTAATGAAGCAGATGTTCTCACCTGCCAGATAGCCTTATATTACCTGAAGAGGTTTGGCAAAGGTTGCTTTATTTGTCTGTCCTTCATGACTGTCCTTGTTTTGCTCCAAACGGTCTTGTTTACCTCAAAGTCTAGTATGTGCAAAGGAATGGGAGGTAGGGATGGTGGAGTCTGAATTCAGTTCTTGACAATTGTGAATTTATCTGTTGAGCAAAGACCACGCTTCACTGCATGTTAACTTTGCAATACTGTATGGAAAGCCACTTGATTAGGGGGAAAACAAAAAAAAAAAGGAAAGAAAAAAGGAATATTTGCAGAAATTGTCTGCTGTCGCATTTTCCATGATGTGAATTCTCCAGAAACCAAATCATAGAATCATAGAATCAATAAGGTTGGAAAATACCCCAAGGATCATCAAGTCCAACCTGTCACCCAAGATCTCATGACTACTAAACCGTGGCATCAAGTGCCACGTCCAATCCCCTCTTGAACACCTCCAGGCATGGTGACTCCACCACCTCCCTGGGTAGCACATTCCAGTGGCTAACAACTCTCTCTGTGAAGAACTTTCTCCTCACCTCCAGCCTAAACTTCCCCTGATGAAGTTTGAGACTGAGTCCTCTTGTGGTGGTGCTGATTGCCTGGGAGAAGAGACCAACCGCCACCTGGCTACAACCTCCCTCCAGGTAGTTGTAGAGAGCAAGAAAGTCTCCCCTGAGCCTCCTCTTCTCGAGGCTAAACAATCCCAGCTCCCTCAGCCTCTCATTGTAGGGCTTGTGCTCAAGGCCTCTCACCAGCCTCGTTGCCCTTCTCAGGACACCTTCAAGAGTCTCAATGTCCTTCTTAAATTGAGGGGCCCAGAACTGGACACAGGACTCAAGGTGTGGCCTAACTAATGCAGAGTACAGGGGCACAATGACTTTGCTGCTCCTGCTGGCCACATTATTTCTGATGTAGGCCAGGATGCCATTGGCCTTCTTGGCCACCTGGGCACACTGCTGGCTCATGTTCAGATGGTGTCAATCAGGACCCCCAGATCCCTTTCTGCCTGGCTGCTCTCCAGCCACTCTGACCTCAGCCTGTAGCACTGCATGGGGTTGTTGTGACCAAAGTGCAACATCTGGCACTTGGACTTGTTGACTGCCATCATGTTGGACTCTGCCCATTTGTCCAGCTGGTCAAGGTCCCTTTGGAGAGCCCTTCCACCCTCTAACCAATCAATACCTGCTCCCAACTTGGTGTCATCTGCAAATTTACTGATGACTGACTCAGTCCCCTCATCCAGATCATCAATAAAGAAATTGAACAGGATGGGGCCCAGAACTGATCCAAAATTATTTCAACTAGACATAATTTTATTTCAAGTGAGGCCACAGTCAGGACAGCCTAGCACTGCATCTCTCACAGATGAAGTTTCTGGGGTCAAAGCTTCAAGCGTCATTCCATTTCATCACAAGAACAGTGAAACTTTGGCTATTGGAAATTGATGTCAACATCACACTGCTATTTCATGACAACTAAATGTTTTCATTGCCAATCTGGAAACTGTCCTATAATTTCACTATAAAAAAATATAATTCGGTGTTAATGTATTTATAGAAATTATGACACTGAAGTTGGTGGACTCTAAATCATTGAACTTCTAATGTAAATTCCGAGAGGGGGGGAAATAACTTGTTCTTCCAAATGAAATTCCTGCTGAGCAAAGAAAAGGCAGGAGGCACAGTAATTACCACACACAGTCATACCTCTGAGCCTGATATGGGTTCAGCAAACAATGCAGAGAGTTTCCTAGACACTCATGGAAGAGGAAAGGATACTCGAACTCTTGCTTAGAGAGCATCACAGTGAACATACTGTCTGAAGATAGAGCCAAAGGACATACCAAGGGCTCAGTGGTTTCCACGCTGATTGCTGCTGGGTGTATGCTAGAATGAAGAGTAGAAATTTTCATGAACTGCTCCTGTGGATGATACACACAGTGGGCTTTAAGTGGGATTTTCTCAAGCTGGCTGGCTTCACTATCATAATAATAATCTTGCAGTTTATGTAAATGGGCAAAACTTTCATCACACCAGAGCAAGAGGTGTTTTTGACTATTACTTACAAGCAACTCTGAAATGCATATAACCATATTTCTGGAACTTGTGAAAAAATATCTGAAACAAAACTATTTGCACGTACTCAACACTGGGATGGAAAAGTATTTACATTCCTAAATCACAGCTAGATTTCTGTTATTCCTCTACTTCAGGCTTCTGTTGGTAATTGAAGAAATTCTCTCCTCCCAGCACTGGGGCGGGCTATGATGTTCAGTAGCACTTGACATACAGCCATGTATTCTTGGGTTTTGCTACAAATATGTGATCTGAGTTTTAAGTGCTTGTTAAACACAACTGCAGGAACATTGTGGGGAAGCATCTAAGAACAACTTCTGCAAGCTTGAAACAAAGCATTCAGTATACAGTAGGCATCAGTCAAAGTTTCCCAGAACAATGAGAACTACACATGACACAAAGGACTTCTATGTCTTGAATGCTGCCTTTTTACCAGGAAGCAAGCTGGAAAAGGCTTGTGTTATTCATAAATAAAACACAATATTTTGATGCTCCTGTGATCAAAAACATGAGTTGCTCAAACTAGATGGCCATATCAATCTATCCTAATTTTATTTTCTCTTGCCTCATGGAACAATTTTGAAGTGATGGGAGAAGAAACCCAGAATCCATTTCATACTCTACCTTTTTATGCAGTGTCTTTTATGAAAGACATTTGCTTAACTTGTCTCCTGTCCTAGTTTCTCTTATCCCATTCAAAAAAATCACTTCAGCGCATACTAAAATTTAAGTACATAATACAGTTCCATAAGACTCCCAGGAGCTGAATTATGTGTTGAAAAGTTAACCACATAAAAGGATGCTCCAAGATTGAGTAAGGATGCTCCTAAGGGTGACTTGCACAGAAAGGTATTGTGAGAGAGAGTATCAAAGGCCTTATTAAAATTAAGAAAAGCTAAATCCACAGCCTTCTGCTGTATGGCACTCTCGTAGAGATGATGAGAGGAAATGGTGGGCACAGCTGCACAAAAAGGGGAGAAGACATGTTGGGCAGCAGGGAGAGGACATGTTTCCATTTCTGCTGTGTTCACTCACAGCAGAGAGGAGCTGTGCTGTGGAAAGCCTTGCAGAGAGCATTCATGGGGAGGCATGGTGAGGGGCACTGGGCCACTGTTGGCACCCATCTACCAAACACAGGTCCTTCCCAAGCAGAGAAGAAATGCCAGTGCCAAGGCCAGACCTGCAAGAGCAGCTTGAGGGTAGCAGCATGCCCATCTCTCTCGATTTGTGTCCTGCAGCATGTGAATGACAGGAAAGAGGGAAGCAAGATGACCCATTCTGTGGCTGTGCTGCTGCAGGTCTGGAGGCAGATGGATAAGCAGGAGCTCCTCCTGCCTGGCAGGTGATGGCGGGTGACGCTGCACATGGTGTAACAACATGCTCCTCAAAGCTGTTATCTGCCTGCACTGCATGCATAATGATGATCCTCCTTTTGCAGAGGAGGCATGTGGTCTTGATGCAGAACTTGTGGAAGCATGGCATCACATAACTGACCTTCTCCCATCTGACCAGGCATATAGGACAGCAGTTGTCCAGTTCTGTGGCCACGGCCTCCATTTACTGCAGTGGGCTGCTGGGAGCTAGGGATGTCAAGCACCTCCTTCTCACCAGCAGCAGGAGTCATGCTAGAAAATAGTGAGAGGCCAAGGTCATTATCTGGCCTGGGGAGAGGTGGAAGAAATGCCTGGGTCCCTCAAAAAAGGAAAAAGCTCCTCAGAGTGAGGTTTTCCTGCCCTGCTCACCTCTGTTTCTTCAAGCATTCCCCATGGGTGCCCTGGCTGACTGAACCTTGCAGGGTCAGGGAAAACCCTCCAATAGCGCTGGGCTTTGGCATCTTCCTGAGCACAGCCACCACCATCAAAGGTGTCACTCAGCACTTCAAACCTCAAAAACTCTCTGAGATGGAGTGTGGACATGAGCTGGCTGGGTAAGACCCAGTGCCTGAACATAGGCAGAGAAGAATGCCTGGTCACTAGGTGTCTCGGTCCGGAGAGGGAAAGAGACTCAGTTCTTTGAATATTCCCGTTGTTGTGAAATGAGAGGCACAAACGAGGCCAAAATATCAACAGCTAGACTATTTATTACATAAATAAAATGGATTGATCAGAAAGGGAGAGAGAGAAAAGAGAGAGAGAGAAGAGAAAAGGAATTATATTACCACATCCCCCAAACCCCCAAGACAGTTTGAGTCTGTGGAGGAAAGGTGCTGCAGGAGATGTTGGGTTTGTAGAAGAAGGGTGCTGAGGCTTTGGCTGTAGAAGAGATGTGGTCCTCTGGGCAGCTTCTTCAGCTCCATGAGTTGCAGCAGGTGGAACTTAGGGCACAGAGAGAGGGTTTTCAGAGTCCAAGATCCATTGTGTTGCCCCGTCATGTTTCCAGCGTGTGGTGCCATCTTCTTTCTTCTGCATTTTATTTCTCCTAAGCCAGTAGTTGCTCCAGTCCTTTATACATTTTTTGAGTCCTTAGGCAAGTGTCCAGGTGTTGTTCCTCAGGGTATCATTCTGGGAAATCATCTTTAGGTAAGTGTCCAGGTATCATTCCCCAGGAAACCTTTCTGTGTACTCAGGTGAGTTTGGGCAGGGTCTGGATGGAGGGGGAGTGGGCCTCCGCCTCCTCCTTCTCCATCTACCTACCCACACACTCATTACATATCAGGAAACAGGTGGTGAATCCATTGTCTCATCATCCTCCCTTCCTGGGGTATCTGATGGCTGGAAATGATCTTGCCCTGAAGGCATGATGGCTGGGCCCTTGGGCCATTGTTGTAGGCCAGCTGCAGTCCAGTGAGCAATGTTATCTCTGCACCTTCCAAGAGTCCTTCCAGTTGCTCTGCCCAACACACATCAGCTATTGTCTGGGCAAGCAGCAAGTGATTTTTATCTTTGTTGAGTCATACCAGAAGAGACAAGCTTTAGTCTCTCACACTAGGTGACATCAGAGTCCACCACTTGCAGTTACATTTGAACCCCTTCCTTGTGGGAACTCAGTGACATCAAAGCCCGTTGCTCAAAGACGTTATGACAGGCCATCCTTAGCCATGGCACTTGCCCAAACAGAGCTGTGGAACCAGTCACTAAAGCCTCAGCTGTGTCTTCCCAGGGCCCTGGTCAGGTCTCTCTGGCCATGGCAGATGTTTCCACATACATACAGCAAGAGGGTCCACTGGATAACACCTCATATCTCCCTGTGTGCCTGTAGGACAACTGGCAACATTGCTGGCTGGCCCTCTGGGCTCTTCTGATTCTTCTCATGGGTGGTCACACGCAGTAGTTGGCTGACTCTCACAGATTTTCTAGTGGCCCTCTCCCCCTAGCTAGAAGGAACAAGGGTGATTCCCTCTGCTCAGCCCCCATAAGGCTGCAGTCCAGCACCCCAGGGGGAGCCATGCTTAGCCCAGTGCTGCATTCCTGCTGGCCTGGCTCTCCTACAGATCCAGGTGTCCCTTTTGGGAGAGAGCACAGTGGCTAGAGAGTCATGATGCGCAGGGCCCTGTAAGAGGAGAATTCCTTTCCTTCTCCTAAGAGGGTATGTCCATCAGCAAATAGTGCTGTGCAGAGCAATGCAGAGCAGGGCAGAAAGTCTTGCAATAAAAAGAGAAATAAAGGGCCTGTTGTTTGTCTGGGTTTTGGGTTGGTTTGGTGTTGGGTTTTGTTTGTTTGTGGTTTTGTTTGGTTTGGTTTGGTTGGGGTTTTTTTGTGTTATTATTTGGGTTTTGGTTGCTTGCTTTTTGTTTGTTTGTGTGGGTTTTTTTTCACCCTGTAGCCCTTCTACTAGGACAGGAAGAGTCCTGATACAAGAGGTCAAGGCCCAAGAAGCCCAGGAATAGAGCCCTGGGAGACATAATTCCAACTTCAGTGTTTATGCTGGCTGTGTATGATTCTTAAAACCCCTTCCTGGGTTAGAGCCAGGTGTATTGCAGAGTAAGCTGGTTTTACGCTATCCATCATGGGAAGCAGTCATCCTGATCACACTGCAGCTTGAACAATGTGAAGTTAAACCACTGTGAAATGTCATGCAGATAAATGTTTTAAATTGCATGGGTATAGGGCACATATCTGAGTCTGGATGAATTCAGCATTTGGCAGAGCATTAGCTGTGGTGTGTCAGGTTCATTATTTGTCTATGGATAAGAGCTGATGTAATCCAGAATAAGGAAATTATGTACAGAGTAGTAGGAGTTCTTACTTTGCCACTCCATGCATTACTAACCTCCATAGGTAAAGTAAAAATTTTAAGGTGCAGTTTCTCCACCTTCTTTACAGTAGATTATTTTTTCCTCCAGTTATGTCCCCTTAATGAATCAGGTGAATGTAACATTTAATTCAAGCATGTTCAACTCGGCTATGGAAAAGAACCACAATGAACCACAAAGAACCATAATGATTCATACAGCCACCAACTCTTTCTGCAGTCAACAAGCATTTTGACCAGCAAGGACCTTAGGTCCATATAGCATGCCTTATCATCCCCATTGTGACCGGTTTAGGCTTTAAGAAAGAGAGAGTTGCTGGAATACTCTGGCTGAATGTTTTTGATATTTAAACAAAACCAAGATAGTCTAAACTAATTTCATTGGTAGGTTTAAGTTCTGTCAGTTCAGTGTGTGTTCAGCCTGGGTTTGGAGTCTGTTCTCTCGCTCTGTTCGTGCGGGCCTGTTTCTCTCTCTGAAGCAACAGCTTTGCCGGACAGGAGCGACCTTGAATTAACAGAGCTAACCAGATAAGAAAACTAATTCTTGTATACGCTTTGAGCTAACAGAATTTTTCTCCTTAATTGCCTTTCTCTCTCTCTCTCTCTCTAACCCTTTTTGGGAAAAAGGGGAGGTAGGGAGGGAGAGAGGGGGGTTCAGGGAACCCCCCTGGCCAGCTGGAGGGAAAAGACTTTTTCTGCATTACGTTCATTGCTGTGTATTTCTGTATATATTGTAAATATTGTATATTTGTGTACATATCCATTGCATTCCATTTATGCCTGTAAACATAGCTTTCATCTGCTTTTCCAACTGAGTTAGCTGTGGTTTCTTTGTGTGTGTGTGTGGAACTTTCTCACCCTACCACACTCATCCTTGCTGGAGTCTTCATGTGTTCATGTAAGAAAGCACAGCACAGGGCAAGCACATTTGCCTATCATTCAGGTATGGGCTTGGGCATGGCTCCTGGCATAAAAGAACTCTCATTGTCAAAACATTGGCAATAAGAAAACAAAGAATGAATAAAAAGATAAAATCAGGAAAAGACAACTGAAAAATAAAGCCAGGGCAGGGGAAAAGGGCACCAAAGAAATATGGAGTATGAAGACACAAAGCCCAAACTGAAAGAACTTCTTGCTGGCTTTTTCAGGTTGACACAGCAGCTGGCCTTGGGAAAGAACCACTCTAGGGAGAAAGAAACTATTTTAAGCTGCCCTCGTGCTCCTGTCCTTTCACAGTGACTCACACTATTCTGCCTGCTTTCAGCTTTCGGGCTCAATGCTGTGCTAGGACATTGAATGAAAACATCTGGAAGCCCATACATACCTAATGACACCATGTTCATCCAGAAATTGGGGGTTGGGAGGGACTGAAGCATCAGAGCCAATTAAACAAACAAACAAAACCAGGGAAAAAACCCAAGCCAAACCAAATCAAAAAGTCCCAACCAACCAACTAAAACTAACTAACAAAACCCAAACAAACAACAAACAAAACCAATCCACAAAACAAACAAACAAACAAAACCCACAATGAACTGAAATCACAAGGCTGCTAGGAAGCACAGAGTACAATGCTGGCACCATGCTTGCCTGTTGGGCAGAGATAGGGAGGTATAAGTAAATTCTTTCCTAGCCACAGTGGGAGGTTTTACAGAAATTGTGAATAGTGTATTTAGATTTGGACCCTAGAAAGTAGATAGAGCAGTGCCAGCCAGAGAAAGATGAAGGAAAGAGCTTAATGCTGAAGAATTCTTTTCACTGTGTGTTTCTGGGTAGAAGACAATTTGAGGACTGATTTCACATCATCCTTACAGTAGAAAGTATTTTTCAGTTAAATCTTGAACTGAGCAATTTCAGTCACATGCTTAGTTGCAGCCCAGGGTATCTGTTCATTCCCATAGCAATGGTGGTGCAAAAAGAGTTGAAGAAAGAGTAAGAAAATAAATGCCCTGACTCTTGTGGTACAGCTGCCTTTGCATACAGTCAGTGTTGTGGTTATACAGTTGCCACTGTTGAATCATTTTCTAAATTGTGACAGTTTTTGTTATTGCAGCAAATCTGATCTCATCCTGGTCTCATGCCAAGATGCAAGAACAGCTCCATTTACCCACTGTTTATGCAATATCTAAACTCAAAAGTTTTCCAATAGATACTTAGGTTGGATGGGAAGGAAAAAAGCAGACCTGGGAGAGTAACTTCTGATTGAAACATAATTGAAGGTACTTCAGGGTTTGTCTTCAGTTGTTTGAGTAAAGGGTAAAGGGGTTTTCTTCTGCAGCACTTTTTTTTTAAAGGGCAGAATGTACTTGTAAAGGGCCAGAAGGGACCATAAGTCACAGTTTGCCCTCTTGAATGCACACAGAGTGTTTATTTGTTAAAGACATCTTTGTCTGAGGAGCATCTTCTGGCTACTTTGTTCTTGATTTGAGGATTTCAGATCACCATTTAGCTCAGTAGTGTTCTGTACAGCATGTTGACCATCCCTGTCCCTCCTCCAAAGTCTGTATATCAAAGAATCACAGAATCATATAATTGTTTCTGTGGGAAAAGGCTTCCATCAAGTCCAACCATCAACCCAAGACCACCATGACCATTAAACCGTGTGCCAAAGTGCCATGTCCACACATTTTGTGAACACATCCAGGGATGGTGGCTCCGCTACCTCCCTGGGTAACCTGTTTCAATGTTTGACCAACCCTTCAGTAAAGGAATTTTTCCTAATATCCAATGTAAACCTCTCCTGGCAAAATTTCAGGCCATTTCCTCTTGTCCCCACCTGATACCCCACCTCACTAGAACCTCCTTTCAGGTAGCTGTAGAGGGCAATGAGATCTCTCCTCAGCTTCCTCTTCTCCAAATGAAACAACCACAGTTCCCTCAGCTGTTCCTCATTCAACTTGTTTTCTAGATCCTTCATCAGCTTTGTTGCCTATCTCTGGACATGTTTCAGCAATTCAATGTCTTTCCTGTAGCATGGGGCCCAAAACTGAAAACAGTATTCGAGGTGTGGCCTCATCAGTGCTGATACAATACAATACAATACAATACAATACAATACAATACAATACAATACAATACACCAGGTTGGAAGAGACCTTCAAGATCATCGCGTCCAACCTATCAACCAATCCAACCCACCCAAACAACTAGATCATGGCACCAAGCACCCCATCAAGTCTCCTCCTGAATACCTCCAATGAAGGTGACTTCACCACCTCCATGGGCAGACCATTCCAATGGGCAATCACTCTCTCTGTAGAGAACTTCTTCCTAACATCCAGTCTAAACCTCCCCTGGCACAGCCTGAGACTGTGTCCTCTTGTTCTGGTGCTGGATGCCTGGGAGAAGAGACCAACCCCCACCTGGCTACAACCTCCCTTCAGGTAGTTGTAGAGAGCAAGAAGGTCACCCCTCAGTCTCCTCTTCTCCAGGCTAAGCAACCCCAGCTCCCTCAGCCTCTCCTCATAGGGCTTGTGTTCCAAACCCCTCACCAACTTTGTTGCCCTTCTATGGGCACGTTCCAGCAAGACAACATCCTTCCTAAACTGAGGGGCCCAGAACTGGATGCAGGACTCAAGGTGTGGCCTAACCAGTGCTGAGTACAGGGGCACAATTACCTCCCTGCTCCTGCTGGCCACACTGTTCCTGATGCAGGCCAGGATGCCATTGGCCCTCTTGGCTGCCTGGGCACACTGCAGGCTCATGTTCAGCCTCCCATCAACCAGCACCCCCACAATCACTTCCCCATTCCTGCTGTCCACACTGTTCCTGATACAGGCCAGGATGCTGTTGGCCTTCTTGGCCACCTGAGCACACTGCTTTCTCCTGTTCATATGGCTGTCAACCAGCATGCCCAGTCATTCCAGCCATTCTGTCCCAAGTGTAGTCAATAAAGTAGTCTCAATGTAGTGAGACAATGTCCTTCATCTGACCAGGAGGTTAATGGTAACCTACTGTGAAGAGGGGCCAGGCAACACAGCAGCTCACTGACCCCAAAAGCAATGCTTTGTTTCTCCCCTTACTTTGTGGCAACTTCTCCCCAAGCAATTAAATTCATCAATTAACACCTCCAAACACTCATCTTGGTTTAATCTGTGTATGACAGTGTCAGAGCTCCAGGCTAAGAGCAGGTTGCCCTTGCCCTGCTGCAGCAACCTGTCAGATTGGCTCTGCTGCTTGCAGACCCAAGTTTTAAATGGACAGGCAGGAAGAGGAAAGTCTTTAGAGCTATATAGAAACCCAGAACAAATGCAGGCTCTGCAGGACTGTTTTTATTTATATTTGGTTACGTTAACTAAACAGATAAAGGCACAGGGCAGGAAGAGGTGTTAACCCTTGTAACACAAGGGAGGGAACATCAGGAAGGTCATGCTGGGCCTAATGTTTCCCTTTAGTATTTAATTTTTAGTAAGGATTGTAGTTCCTGGGATGCCAGGCATCTGGCTGCTGCATTTGTCCTGACCTCAGGAAGTCAAATAAAACCATGGGGAGGAAGTAACCTGTACTCTGAGACATGAGCATGCTCAGCTGGGGGAAAGGAGATTGTTATATTTGCATTTTCTCCTTAATAAGAAAAAAAAAAGGGAAAAAAAATCACAAATTTCTAGGAATATTTTAAAAAATCCACAATGACTGATTTGCAGAATAGAGCTAAACTCTGTGCTGTCTTCTGGGCAAACTGGCATGCCAAAAATGGGCAGAACTTCAGCAGAAATTGTGTTTTATGGTAAAAGAAAGTTCTAAAATGCTCACATGAGAAACTTTCCAAGGCTGCCAAGTTGCCCAGGCTTTGCAATAATTTTCTTTTTTTGTGTGTGTGTGGTCTGTAAATCTATAAAGCACATTTATATCTTGGTATAAAGTTCTTCTGAGATGTTTTTCCCTCCTTTGCAAATTGGTGGCTACTCAAAAATGTGCAAGTGCTTTTCACTATCCAAAAGTCAAATGTATCAGCTACTCTAGTTTGTGACAGTCAGACCCTTTAGCAGTGTCAGTGGTGATACTTCCATGGCAGGCATCTGTGAGAGTCTAAAGCTTGTCTCTCCTGGTGTGACTCAACAAAGATAAAATCACTTGCTGCTTGCCCAGACAATAGCTGATGTGCGTTGGGCAAAGCCACTGGAAGGACTCTTGGAAGGTGCAAAGATAACATTGCTCACTGAACTGCAGCTGGCCTACAACAATGGCCCAAGGGCCCAGCCATCATGCCTTCAGGACAAGATCATTTCCAGCCATCAGATACCCCAGGAAAGGACAATGGAATCACCACCTGTTTCCTGATGTGTAATGAGTGTGTGGGTAGGTAGATGGAGCAGGAGGAGGTGGAGGCCTCCCCCCCTTCCATCCAGACGGCTGCCCAAACTCACCTGAGTACTCAGAAAGATTTCCTGGGGAATGATACCTGGACACTTACCTAAGGATGATTTCCCAGAACGATATCCTGGGGAACAATGCCTGGACACTTGCCTGAGGACTAAAAAAACTGTATAAAAGACTGGAGCAACTACTGGCTTTTAGGAGAAGAAAACAGGAGAAGAAGAAAAACGGAGAAGAAAACTGGAGAAGCAAAATGCAGCACCACACGCTGGAAACATCACGGGGCCAACACAACGGATCTTGGACTCTGCAAACCCTCTCTCCGTGCCCTAAGTTCCGCCTGCTGCAACTCATGGAGCTGAAGAAGCTGCCCAGAGGACCACATCCCTTCTACAGCCAAAGCCTCAGCACCCTTCCTCTACAGACTCAAACTGTCTTGGGGGGTGAGGGGTGTGGTAATATAATTCCTTTCCTTTTCTCTCTTCTCTCTCTATTCTCTCTCTCTCCCCTTCTGATCCATCCACTTTATTTATGTCCATCCACTGTATTTATGTAATAAATAGTCTAGCTGTTGATATTTTGGCCTCGTTTGTGCCTCTAATTTCACAACACGGGAATATCCATTAAAAACCTGAATCTCTTTCCCTCTCAGGATCGAGACATTAGACCTTTACAGCATCGTTCTTCCTCTCTGTCTAATGATTCAGTTCACCTCTGCATATCTATTTAGCTGAACATCCCAGAACCATGCATGGCCACCATGCATGGCCACCTACCACTTGGGCACAACTGCTCCATTTTCCTGAGTTATGATGTTTCCCAAGATGTATCTCACTGACAGAACTGCTGACCTGCTCTTCAGCAATATTCTCAAGGCCCAGCACTTCCCAAGCATTTGTTTTAGATGGAAATATGTTAGCGTACTTTGGATACATGCAGCTCCCAGGAAAACAAAAGGTTCCAGGGATCTTCTTACCCAGCTCCCTATAGTGCATCAACAGGTCATAAAGATGAAGCCAGTGAGGTAATTGTGGGGGGGGTTAAGTTTTCGGTTGGCTGGTTGGGTTTGGGTTTTTGGTTTGGTTTGGTTTTGCTTTGTTTTGTTGTGGTTTTGTTTGTTTGCTGTTGGGTTTTGTTTGTTTGTTTGTTGGGGTTTTGTTATTTGTTTGTTTTCTTCATAGTCCTGAAAACCTTAGCAGAGCTAAACTTTGCTCAGGCTCAAAAATTATTTTGTCTGCTTGGGGCTTTTAACAAATCAAATCACAGTATCATAGTATCACAGTATCACTAAGGTTGGCTGAGACCTCAAAGATCATTGAGTCCAACCTGTCACCACAGACCTCATGACTAGACCATGGCACCAAGTGCCACATCCAATCCCCTCTTGAACACCTCCAAGGACAGTGACTCCAACACCTCCCCGGGCAGCCCATTCCAATGGCAAATGACTCTCTCAGTGAAGAACTTTCTGCTCACCTCGAGTCTAAACTTCCCCTGGTGCAGCTTGAGACTGTGTCCCTTGTTCTGGTGCTGGTTGCTAGAGAGAAGAGGCCAACCCCTTCCTGGCTACAACCACCTTTCAGGTAGTTGTAGAGAGCAATGAGGTTGCCCCTGAGCCTCCTCTTCTCCAGGCAAAACAACCCCAGCTCCCTCAGCCTCTCCTCATAGGGCTTGTGCTCAAAACCTCTCACCAGCCTTGTTGCCCTTCTCTGGACACATTCAAGTGTCTCAATGTCCTTCCTAAACTAAGGGGCCCAGAACTGGACGCAGGACTCAAGGTGTGGCCTAACCAAAGCAGAGTACAGGGGGACAATGACCTCCCTGCTCCTGCTGGCCACACTATTCTTGATGCAGGCCAGGATGCTGTTGGCCTTCTTGGCCACCTGGGCACACTGCTGGCTCATGTTCAGGCGGCTGTTGATCAGCACCCCCAGGTCCCTCTCTGTTTGGGAGCTCTCCAGCCACTCTGACCCCAGCCTGTAGCTCTGCATGGGGTTGTTGTGGCCAAAGTGCAGCACCTGGCACTTGGACTTGTTGAATGCCATCCCATTGGACTCTGCCCATCTGTCCAGTCGGTCGAGGTCCCTCTGCAGGGCCCTTCCACCCTCTAACTGACCAACATCTGCTCCCAACTTGGTGTCATCTGCAAATTTGCTGATGACTGTCTCAATCCCCTTATCCAGATCCTTAGTGAAGACATTGAAGAGGATAGGGCCCAGCACTGATCCCTGGGGGACACCACTATTGACTGGCCTCCAGCTGGATGTGGCACCATTCACCACCACTCTCTGGGCTCGGCCCTCCAGCCAGTTCCTAACCCAGCACAGAGTGTTGCTGTCCAAGCCATGAGCTGACAGCTTAGCCAGGAGTTTGCTGTGGGGGACAGTGTCAGAGGCCTTGCTGAAGTCCAGGTAGACCACATCCACAGGCCTCCCCACATCCACCAGGCGGGTCACCTGATCATAGAAGGAGATCAGGTTGGAGAGGCAGGACCTGCCCTTCCTAAATCCATGTTGGCTGGACCTGAGCCCTTGGCCATCCTGCAGGTGTGCAGTTATTGCTGCCAGGATAATCTGCTCCATCATTTTCCCTGGCACTGAAGTCAGGCTAACTGGCCTGGAGTTTCCAGGTTCCTCCATCCAACCCTTCATGTGGATGGGGACCACACTGGCCAGTTTCCAGTCATCTGGGATCTCACCGGTGAGCCAGGACTGGAGGAAAATGATGGAGAGCGGCCTGGACAGCTCATCTGCCAGCTCTCTCAGCACCTTAGGGTGGATCCCATCCATCCCCATGGACTTGTGAGTGTCCAAGTGGCTCAGCAGGTCCTGAACTAATTCCTCATGGATATCCAGGGCTGTACACTGCTCCCTGACCCCATTACCCAGCTCAGGAGGCCACTTGTCCTGAACTCCTCCTGCCTTGCTGTTGAAAATTGAGGCAAAGAAGGTGTTCAGGACCTCAGCCTTTTCCTCATCTTAAAAAAAAAAAATAAATCCAGCCAGTACAGGCTACTCTGTCATTCCCCTCTCATTGCTCAAGCCTGGGAACCTTGCGTGCCCTATAACCACTCTCTGCTTGCCGACCATCAGACTTTGCAAAGACTACTAGTTTTATATGACAGCCTGTCAGGCTGTGGCAAGGCAAATTTATTACTGTGGCACACTGGCAATTGCTCTGGTTTGCTTCTGGTGCATGCAGAGATGCCCTGGATAGCCTGGGCTGCTGCAGTGCTCCCATGCTGGTCCACAGCTTGCAGGCTGAGTGGGTGATTTGGTGCTGTGTTAATACAGTGATGAGAGGAGGATCCTCCAGCCTAGATGGGCTCAGCTTTGGTTTTACTCCAAATCTTTTCTTCCACAAAGTAATCTTGTATGGACTCCCAGCAGCCCAGTGTTCCTTCAGTGAACCCCATGACTCTGTGGAAGCCAATGATCTCAGTCTTCTGGTCTGCAGGAATGACAGAATTTCAGCTCTCATTCTTGCAAACTTTCTTCATCTTCACTCTACACCCTCATTTCCTACTGATACTTTTTAAAACTCATTCTTCCTTGCTGGATCATAGAAATTTGTTTAAAATTCCCCATTTCCTTGGCATTTGCTGATCTTTAGAGGATCTTATGAAATTTTGCAAATGTGTTGGTTGGGGGTGTCTGTGTTCTGTTTCTAATAAAGTCTTTAGGGCCTTTTTTACTAGCTGAGTACATTTTACTGGCAAAGATTCACTGAAAAAGTAAATGTTTGCTCAGCTCCCAGACCTAGGTCACTGCATTTATAACACCATGCAACGCTCATCTTCATATACTAGATGTTTTCTTGGGGTTTAGGCCATTTCTGAAATACTGTTGCTTATGAATGCAAGCAATTAAGAGCATATATGTCCTGAATGCAAACTGAACTTCTGAAATCCTAACCTATGCACATTTTTAGTCCTTGAGGTCCAAGTGATGCAACAGGCACAGTGTCAAAGAGTGACTTTTCACTTCACTGGAAGGCCTTTTCCTCTTCATTGTTTTTTGATTGGAGATGGCTAAAGGCTTTGAGAGCATTATTTGATGAGTGAATGGTTTTGGTTGCCAGTCCACAAGATGATAGTGATTGGTGCTTGAATTGAATATATTTAAAACAGGAGCTTGCAGTTATGCTCAGAGACACAGACAACAAAAAGGGAAGGAGAAATAGTGCAAGCTTGAATTCTGTCCCATTGTCTCCTGTGAAAGGGAGGAGGTACAATGCAGAAACACTGATTCAATCAACTGTCTGCTAAGGCAGGAAGTAGTTGTTTATATAGATGTAGGTGCAATATTTAATAACAAAGGTCTCTACTTAGAACATACTTGTTATGAACCATCACGTTATGACTCTGCAGCACTGCTCCTCCTGGATCCCTGCTTGAGGATCCTACAGGGGTCAGGAAATTATGTGACCGGTTGAGGCTATGCCTTTAAGAAAGAGACAGTTGCTGAACACTCTGGCTGAATGTTTTTGATATTTAAATGAAAACAAGATAGTCTAAACTAATTTCACCACAAATTATTATTTTTTTTCTCCCCTTCTCTCTTCCCTTTCCCATCAAAATTCATGTTAACCAGAATGCTTTCTGTTTAATTTAGTTCACATCTGCTGATTTTGCAGAGTCTCAGTGCTGTTAACAACTTGTCCAGGCTTTCTAAATGGTAGAAAGCAATTGTTTTCTGTGGTATGTGATAACCGTAACTGAGCTAGTATTGCAAAGTATATTTAGAAATGGAATCCATAAATGTTGTCTCATCACTAGAGTTACAGCAACATCATTTTAATTCCAGCCTCTCAGCTTTAAGCAACATTTTGGAAAATCAAAAACTGGGTACAGGATGTTTCCAAAGACAGGCCTGTGTTGCATTCTTAAGATATATTGTTCTAAAAACACCCAGAAGTTTGTGCCTAGATCGCTTTATTCTGGACATCTAGGTAAATTCACAGGCATGTAAAACTGAATAATGATGAGTCTGGCTGTTGTTTATTTCCTTTGAGAACAAAGATTAGTTATAAACCAGTAATTAATTAAAACTTAATCTTCTTGAGTAGGTGGTAAGAAATTAAGTGTGAGTCATGCTAATCATGTCTGGGCTGAATTCAGAACGTGCTTCTCTACTTCTTCCCTGTTAGGTATGTTTGACAGCCCAAATCAGATTTTATAGCATCATTTTGACAGTTTCTGAGTTTCTCCCTCTGCTTCTAACTTGAAACTGGCAAAGACTGGATGTGAACTATCGCAGAAGCACTATGAGTTGTGCTGCCAGTGGTACTTGAACCTGACAGTCCCCTGCTGAAGGGATAACGCAATTGTTTAATGTTCAATAACAATTTACTTGGGAGTGGTTCTTGCAGTCAGTCTTCTTGCTACACGTGTCTAGGTATTGTTTTGGAGAGAGTTGGATGGAGGAGCCCCGAGCAAACCCAGCAGCTAATTAGAATTGGCAACCATGTTGACAATGCTCAGACTCAGTCCTGGCCCTCTTGTATTTGGCTGGTAGGCATAGCCTTTAACTCATCTTCTAATGCCCCAAAGCATATGTAGTTTGTTTCTGCAGCTCTGATAATTAAAATCAGTTTAGTAACAAAATCTGTATCCTACCATCTAGACTGACCTCCTTGTGACACATGGAATTGTATATGAAAAGTTGTTGTAGGACAGTGCTTAAGACATTGGTGTTGCTGTGTCCAGCTTAGGGCTCCTGAGCAGAAGAAAGGCATGCACCTACAAGATAGAGTCCAGCAAAAGGCCTTAAAGATGCTGAAAGAATTAGAGCATTTGATTAAAGAATGACAGAAGGCTAACAGCTAGGGCTGTTCAGTATGCAGAAGACAAGAGGGGTTTTTCAATGCATATAAACACTTGACAGGAGAATTAAGATGAAAGAGACAGGCTCCTCTCAGTGATGCCACAGGAAAGGGCAAGAGACAGCAGGCACAAACCGAAATGCAGAAATTCTACTTAAACATTGGAAAATAACTTTTTTTTAATCTGAAATTTGTCAAACATTGTAACAAGTTGCTCAGAGCCATTGTTGTGTCTTTGAAGATGCTCAAAGCTTGACAGGACACAGTCCTGGGCAGCCTGCTCTATGTGACTGCTTTGAACAAGGGGATAGGATGGGTGATTACCAGATGTGTTTTCTAGTCTCTAGTCTGCTCTATGATGCTTTGAATGGAGAACAATGCAAAAGGGGTCCTTACTACTGTTTCTGAGAGAAGACATTCTCAAGAAAGTGAGTCCTACACATATTTTTAACCTATTTGACAATGCAGGTACTGCTTTTCTATGCATAAGCCTGTTAGGTGCTTCTGTGGAGAAAAACCCTATTTTGTTGAACTTAAAAAAAAAAAGTTCATACAAACACTGTATGTATTTGATCGTTGTTTAAATTGGTGTTAGCTATAAGTTTATGCAGATTTCTTAATCCCTCTCTTTCCTTGTGACATCTACTTTGCAACAGCTACCATTACAGTGTTCAAGAACTGTAAAGAATTGTAAACAGGAGGTCCTTTAAGGGGGAAGAGCCACATCTGTCCTGACACAGTGGTGCAAGCAGCTTTGCAGTGCTTCCACCCCCCAGCCTGGACTCAGATTCTGTGGCCATCAGCAAAAAGTTTTGTTCACAAATGAAAGGGACAACTTTGTAAAGGGCAGCTCTTGTAGGTGGAAGCAGTGGCTAGCTGTACTGCTGCTCTCTCTTCAGAATTTTCTCCACTTAAATATCCAGAAGGTTTCGAGGGATTTAACATGGAAGTATATATTTAGAAAGGGTAATGTCTTGGAGATGGAAGCTGACTTGAGGCTGCCTGTAAAGTCATATTAGAAGGTTTTAAACCAAAGAACTGGTATAGATATAATGTACACGGGAATGAAGGACAAAGCAAAACCAGGAGATGTCAGACCCAGAGAGATGGTCACAATAAAAATCATGAATGATATTCAGGTAGAAAAGCAAGGTATAGGAACTTGGAAGACTAGCCCTAACACTTGTGTAAGATAGGCACAGGAATAAAAATTCTTTTTAATGATGATCATATGCTGTTCCTGTGTTTGTCCCAAGGGTGATGGAATTTATTTTCATATGAGTATGAGTAATTTTTGACTTCTGGATCTCAAGTCAACTCTACAATTAGTTAAACCTGTTAATATTTTCAGTAAGAGTACTACCTGGGTGCTTTCAGCCAAGTTAGTCACACATATGAGCATAAATTTTTACCAAACAACCTATTATTCCTGAAGGTTTAGTAAATAAAGTTGAGAAGGTGAACAAGGAGTTAGTATTTCCTTCTGTAACAAAAATCATCATATGTTTGATGTGGTAGGTCAAAACTTATCCAGAACTTGAACAGAAAAAAAAATCCACCCGGTGCTTTTACAAACAAAATGCCTATCTTTGGATATGAAAGACATTGCTTGTTCTGCAGAAACATTAATGAAGATGGGAGCACTTTTTTTAATGAATCTGAGGGCTGCCCTGTGTAATCAACTGATGAAGAGAGTAGTGAGGCTGCTGTTAAAGGGACATGACCCAGTGTGCTGTTATTGCCTGGTTGAATGTGAATCTACTGAGGATGCCAGTAATTTTCATAATAATGAACTAGTGATAAAACTTTGATATGAGATTTATTTGATTTCAGATCCATCCTTTAATCTTTCTGTAGTGCCAGCTTGTTAAATGATAGCATTCCTATAGTTGATGATATACAGTACTTCTGGTTTTGCTGCTTTCTTTAAGATAACTTCTTCAAAATCCAAGTTTTCTTCTTAAGTCTTTGAAATTTGTGAAGCTCTGTAATGAACTTCTCATATTCATATTGAAATTGCTGAGTTACATTACAGCTTGAAGAATTTTACCAAGTGTTGCAAGAAATTAAAGTCTTACCAGATGCATGCACCAAAATGTTTTCCATAATACTGTATAATAACTAACCTTGTGAGCATGAGTAATTACCATGATTCTCACTGTTTACTACTGGACAAAGAAGCAAAATTTTACAGTACACCTTATCTTGGGAAAAATAACTCACGGATTTAGCTACTGTGTGGCAGAGATTTTTTCATTTCAGGCTTATTGGATCTCTGCTCATTATGCTTTCTAATATTTCATACTCCTGCTGCTATTTCGTTTGTGACCACATTCTTAGCCCAAGCCAACCTCATGAAGTTCCACAAGACCAAGTGCAAGGTCCTGCATCCAGGTTGGTGCAATCCCAAGCACCAATATAGGCTGGGTAGTGACTGGCTTGAGAGCAGCCCTGAAGAAAAGGACTTGGGGGTGCTGGTGGACGAGAAGCTGTCAGTGTACACTTGCAGCCCAGAAAACCAATTGTATCCTGGGCTGCATCGAGAGAAGTAGAGCCAGCAGGTTGAGGTAGGTGATTGTCTCCCTCTACTCCACTCTGGTGAGACCTGCTGGCAGACTTGATTAAAAAAATCATGGCAAACAGCTGGCATAGTTAAGGTGGAAATTTTGAAAGTACACTTCTCAAAACCCAATTACTAGCAGACTATACCCTTTCTCACACATTGACCAGATCTTGTAACTTCTGCTTGATGAAACAGATCCTTTTTTTCTGGAAGCATCCACTTCCCTGCAGATACAATTAGCTGTGTGCAAGGATGTGCCAGTGCTAGGTGGCTATTGGTCTCTGCCTCTGGTCAGTCCAATTCAGGGACACCTCCCGCTGAAAGGTCCATGAACTATCAGCAGCCCCAGATGGACATCTGCATAGCAGTAACAGTGACCTTACCCTCATATTTACTTATCCTTCACTTCTGGTCATGATGCTTGCTCTGTCAGAAGGGGATGAGCTGTAGGATTTCCTTTTTGGAAGTCAGTAAGAAAGCTGACAGAATAAGGACTGTGGATTAGCATTGATTGTCAAGTAAATGTACAGCAACAGCTGACCATGCTGTCATTTCTCTTTCAGTACAGAATGTTAGAATCAAGTTAGAATCATAGAATCAGGATTGGAAGGGACCACAAGGATCATCTAGTTCCAACCCCCCTGCCATGGGCAGGGACACCTCACACTAAATCAGGCTGGCCCGAGTCTCATCCAGCCTGGTCTTAAACACCTCCAGGGATGGAGCCTCAACCACCTCCCTGGACAACCCATTCCAGGCCTTCACCACCCTCACGGTGAAGAACTTCCTCCTCATGTCCAGCCTGAATCTCCCCAACTCCAGCTTCATTCCATTCCCCCTAGTCCTATCACTCCCTGATAGTCTGAAAAGTCCCTCCCCAGCCTTCTTGTAGGCCCCCTTCAGATACTGGAAGGCCACAATGAGGTCACCTCGGAGCCTTCTCTTCTCCAGACTGAACAGCCCCAACTCTTTCAGTCTGTCCTCATAGGAGAGGTGCTCCAGCCCTCTGATCATTCTCGTGGCCCTTCTCTGGACACGCTCCAGCACCTCCAGATCCCTCTTGTAATAGGGGCTCCAGAACTGGACGCAGTACTCCAGGTGGGGTCTCACCAGAGCTGAGTAGAGGGGGAGAATCACCTCCCTTGACCTGCTGGCCACACTCCTCCTGATGCAGCCCAGGATCTGATTGGCTTTCTGGGCTGCAAGTGCACATTGAGAGCTCCTGTTGAGCTTCTCGTCCACCAGCACCCCCAAGTCTCTCTCCTCCAGGCTGCTCCCCAGCCAGTCACTGCCCAGCCTGTATTTGTGCCTGGGATTGCCTCGACCCAGATGCAGGACCCTGCACTTGCTCTTGTTGAAGCTCATGAGGTTGGCTTGTGCCCACCTCTCCAGCCTGTCAAGGTCCCTCTGGATGGCATCCCTTCCTTCCAGCCTGTCTGCTGCACCACACAGCTTGGTGTCATCAGCAAACTTGCTGAAGGTGCACTCAATGCCACTGTCCATGTCACCCACAAAGATGTTGAACAAGACTGGTCCCAGGACTGATCCCTGAGGGACTCCGCTTGTCACTGGCCTCCACTGGGACATGGACCCGTTGACAGCCACTCTTTGGGTGCGGCCATCAAGACAGTTCTGTATCCATCTAGTGGTCCATCCATCAAACCCGTGTGTCACCAGCTTGGAGACCAGGATGTGGTGTGGGACAGTGTCAAAGGCTTTGCTCAGGTCTGTACATGTTGCTCTACATAGTGGTATACATATAATCCTCTCTCTGTAAATGGCTTCTTTTCAAAGGGAAAAGTATTCAACAACCTCAAGAGGAATACCAAAACACTTTTTCCTATCTCCTACAGGATTCTTTGTTGGAAGAGCAAACTTCCCTAGAAAGGGACCATTTCCACTCTATATTCTGCTTAGGAGCAAATCTCCTCACCTAAATAATTAGTTCTGCATTACATGCCTTACCTCAGAAGAGTTATCATTTCTTTAGGGGTAGTAGTATTAAAAATGAATTCTAGAGCAAACCTAGGCCCTGGAAGAAGTATGGAAGTTCAGGTATATTGTTATGCTGAGCAGTTTGAGTGCAGTAATTTCAGGCAGCTCCCAGCTTGGCAAGCTGTACTGTGAAATTTCTTGTTTGAAGAACTGAACCTGGGTTTGAAAAGGGATGGGTTTGCAATCGAAGTTCCAGACCTCATATTTGTAAAAATTCCTGTAAAAATTATTGTAAAAATTCCTGTAAAAATTATTGTAAAAATTCCTGTAAAAATTATTGTAAAAATTCCCAGCATAGGTCTTTCTTTGGGACGTGCCACAGTGCATGTACACCAACACAGTATGGGTAACAAACAAGAGGAACTGGAAGTCTTGGTTCACCAGGAAAACTATGATGTAGTTACCATTACAGAAACATGGTGGGACAATTCACACAATTGGACTACTGCAATGGATGGTTACAAGCTCTTCAGGCAACACAGGTGAGGGAGAAGAGGAGGAAGGGTGGCCCTGTATATTAGGGAATCTCTTGATGCCACAGAACTTATTGTTGAGGATGAAAGCCTGTGGGTTAAAATCAAAGGGAGGGCTAACAAAACTTACATCCTGGTTGGAGTCTGTTATAGACCACCCAACCAGGATGAGAAGGCAGATGAAATATTCTATAAGCAACTGGAGACTGTCTCAAGACAGGCTGTCTCTTCTCCCAGGCAACCAGCACCAGAATGAGAGGACACAGTCTCAAGCTGCACCAGGGGAAGTTTAGGCTCAAGGTGAGGAGAAAGTTCTTCACAGAGAGAGTTGTTAGCCATTGGGATGGGGTGCCCAGGGAGGTGGTGGAGTTGCTGTCCCTGGAGGTGTTCAAGAGCGGATTGGACATGGCAATTGGTGCCATGGTCTAGTAGTCATGAGGTCTGTGGTGACAGGTTGGACTTGATGATCTTTGAGGTCTTTTCCAACCTTGTTGATTCTATGATTGTATGAAGATCATCAGACCTTGTCCTTGTGAGTGACTTTAACCTGCCAGACATCTGCTGGGAACTTAACTCAACAGAGAGGAGGCAGTCCAGAAGGTTCTCAGAGCACATGGAGGACAGCTTCCTGATGCAGCTGTTAAGTGAGCCTACCGGGGTCAGGCCCTGATTGACCTGCTGTTCTCAAACACAGAACGGCTGCTGGGAGATGTGATGGTAGGAGGCTGTCTAGGGTGCAGTGACCATGGAGTTTTCAATATGGAGAGAAATAAGGAGGGGGAATAACAGAACCCTTGCTTTGGACTTCTGGAGGGCAAACTTCAGCTTATTTAAGCAACTACTTCAGAAAGTTCCCTGGGTAGCAGCCCTTAAGAACCGAGGAGTCCAGGACAGTTGAACCTACTTCAAACAGGAGCTCTTGAAGGCACAGGAACTGGCAGTTCCCATCTGCCGAAAGATGAGCCGTCAGGGAAGGTGACCGGCCTGGATGAGCAAGCAGCTCCTGGAGGAATTAAGGCCTGTCAGCCTGACCTCAGTGCCAGGGAAAATGATGGAGCAGATGATCTTGGCGGCAATCACAGTGCACCTGCAGGATGGCCAAGGGATCAGGCCCAGCCAGCATGGATTTAGGAAGAGCAGGTCCTGCCTGACCAACCTGATCTCCTTCTATGATCAGGTGACCCACCTGGTGGATGTGGGGAAGGCTGCAGATGTAGTCTACTTGGACTTCAGCAAGGCCTTTGATACCATCCCCCACAGCAAACTCCTAGCTAAGCTGTCAGCCCATGGCTTGGACAACAGCACTCTGTGCTGGGTTAGGAAGTGGCTGGAGGGCCGAGCCCAGAGAGTGGTGGTGAATGGTGCCACATGCCAGTCACTAGTGGTGTCCCCCAGGGACCAGTGCTGGGCTCCATGCTCTTTAATATCTTTATTGATGATCTGGAAGAGAGCATCGAGTCCATCATCAGTAAATTTGCAGATGACACCAAGCTGGGGGCAGGAGTTGATCTGCTGGAGGGTAGAGAGGCTTTGCAGAGGGACCTCAACTGCTGGACAGATGGGCAGAATCCAACGGCACAAGATTTAACACATCCAAGTGTTGGGTTCTGCACATTGGCCATAACAACCCCATGCAGTGCTACAGGCTGGAGTCAGAGTGGCTGGAGAGCAGCCAGGCAGGGAGGGACCTGGGGGTACTGGTCGATGGTAGGCTGAACATGAGCCTGAAGTGTGCCCAGGCAGCCAAGAAGGCCAATGGCATCCTGGCCTGCATCAGGAACAGTGTGGCCAGCAGGAGCAGGGAGGTAATTCTGCCCCTGTACTCAGCTCTGGTTAGGCTGCACCTTGAGTCCTGTGTCCAGTTCTGGGCCCCTCAGTTTAGGAAGGATGTTGACTTGCTGGAACGTGTCCAGAGAAGGGCAACAGAGCTGGTGAGGGGTTTGGAAGACAAGCCCTATGATGAGAGGCTGAGGGAGCTGGGGTTGCTTCTCCTGGAGAAGCGGAGGCTCAGGGGAGACCTTCTTGCTCTCTACAACTACCTGAATGGAGGTTGTAGACAGGCGAGAGCTGGTCTCTTCTCCCAGGCATCCAGCACCAGAACAAGAGGACACAGTCCCAAGCTGCACCAGGGGAGGTTCAGACTGGATGTTAGGAATAAATTCTACACAGAGTGATTGTCCATTGGAATGTGCTGCCTGGGGAGGTGGTGGAGTCACCATCATTGGAGGTGTTCAGGAGGAGACTTGATAGGGTGCTTGGTTGCATGGTGTAGTTGATTACGTGGTGTCGGATGATAGGTTGGATGCGATGATCTTGGAGGTCTCTTCCAACCTGGTCTATTCTATTCTATTCTATTCTATTCTATTCTATTCTATTCTATTCTATTCTATTCTATTCTATTCTATTCTATTCCCCATTGGAATGTGCTGCCCAGGAATGTGGTGGAGTCACTGTCCCTGGAGGTGTTCAAAAAGGGATTGGATGTGGCGCTTGGAGTCATGGTTTAGTTAGTCACGAGGTGTTAGGTTATAGGTTGGACTTGGTGCTCTCTGAGGTATTTTCCAATCTTATTGATTCTATGATTGTATGATAATTATTCAGAGTTATTACTGCATTTGATATGGAGACTAATGTGGGAAATGCCAGATCAATGAGAGACAGCAGTATAATGGTATGGGACTCAGCATACAGCTCTCATGCAACTCAGTAGGATGGGTGGACAAAAATGAACATAAGAGCAAAGCCAAGTACTGCACCTGAGCTTTCTTCTGCACACCCTCAGTGCCAGCTAGCCAGCAAATCCTGGATGCTCTCTGGAGAATGAACACTGCAGACTACCTTATTTTATTCCATTTCCCAAGCTGTGGGAAAGAGGCTATGACTGCTTTCCTCCCCAAACCCAAATCCTTGTGAAGAATGTTTATTAACTTAGGCAATTTTGTAAAAGCAAGTGATGAAAAAAAATGCTTTATATAATGATTTCTACAAGCATTATAAACCCTGTTACTGGTCCAGTGTTATGTAGTTTATTCTGTTACCATTAGTGTTGAACTGCTGTTTTGTGGGTTTCCGGTGGTTTGGGTTTGGGGTTTTTTTTGCTAGCATTGTTCCATCTCACCTTACTCATTTTACATATTAACTGAATTCATTAAATGAAGACAGGTTTGAGCCAGCTGGATTTTATACATTCTGGATTACCTCACAGGGATGTGCAACACATGAAATGGGCTAAAGCACACACTTTGTTGAATTATAGTCTTCTTACAGCCCAGGCCATTTAAAATCCTGTATGAGATCACTGAAATCTCTGAGTTGATGACGTACTTACCATTGTAATGTGGGGAAATTTGTCAGCAACAAAAGGTTTGTATCCAGCAGTCAGCTGCTCTTGCCTCAGCCTCAGTCGCACTGCTGGGAGCAGGCAAGGATCCCTGCTCCTGCCCAGGTGAGGGGGTGCTCTGCTGGGACATGACACTGGACCCCGCATTCTTCTGTCATTTAGAGCATTCCCTGTCTAATGTCAGAGCACATTTCAAACAGAGATTAGATGTTCCTGTTTTGGTTTTATGGACATACATTTTAGAGTTTTGTTTTGTTTTTGAATACTTTAAGGGTTTAATATATTTTCTATTTTCTGTCAACACAAGCCAGAATCTCAGAGGTGTGTGTGATGAAACAGCTGGGAATCCAACACTACTGGCAAATGGAAAGCTGTCAGGGCTGTATTAGCAAAGAGTATTATGATCACAGGTGCAAGTTCTGCCAAACTCAAGTGTTCAGATATCTCTACTTGCCCTTGCAAACCCTTTGATGATAGTAGAACCCCTCACAAGCCTGCTTAGATGGCTATCGGCCTGAACTCCTGCTTCAGTGGGGAAAACCCTCTCCTGGCCCTCCTGCTGCACCAACCACTGTGAGCAAATTCTTGTGAATCATTAGCCTAATTTGCTAAATTGTCCATAAATAATTCCTACCAGTTGCACATTACTCAGCGTGACACCTCAGTATCTATGGAGCTGCTGTCTGCTGTGGAATGGAGAGGGTTTGGAATCCTCTGTGTTGTGCAGGGCTCCCATGGTCACAGCCAGGATTTGATCCTTTGTTACTGGATGGGAAATGGGCATGCTGCAGCCCAACTGCGAGCTTCCAGTGGCAGCTCTGATTCTTATTTTCCTGTCTGTGGGGCTGCCAAGGCAGCAGCTTCTTTGTATGGCAGAAAAATAATTATGTTTTTATGTTTCAGCCATCCTGAATATTCAAAATACTGTACTGAGATTTAGTAAGAAAAGATACTTCTTAAACACATAGCAAAATCATTGTAAGAATGAAGTCTTTCCCACCCTTTAATTGCATAGATCTACAGTTTGTGATACTCTAGAGCAATGAGAACAGAGGTAGTGGGGTAGAAGATCTGCTTTTAGCTCACTGGAAGGACAGTATGCAGTGATATTGTTCTGAAATGTGTGTTCACAACCACAGGATCAGTGCTGGGCCCCATGCTTCTCAACATCTTTATTGATGATCTGGATGAGGGCATTGAGTTCATCATCAGTAAATTTGCGGACGACACCAAGCTGGGGGCAGTAGTTGATCTGCTGGAGGGCAGAGAGGCTTTGCAGAGGGACCTCGACAGGCTGGACAGATGGGCAGAATCCAACGGCATGACACTGAACACATCCAAGTGCTGGGTTCTGCACATTGGCCACAGCAACCCCATGCAGTGCTACAGGCTGGGGTCAGAGTGGCTGGAGAGCGGCCAGGCAGAGAGGGACCTGGGGGTACTGGTTGATTGTAGGCTGAACATGAGCCTGCAGTTTGCCCAGGCAGCCAAGAAGACCAATGGCATCCTGGCCTGCATCAGGAACAGTGTGGCCAGCAGGAGCAGGGAGGTCATTCTCCCCCTGTACACCGCACTGGTTAGGCCGCACCTTGAGTACTGTGTCCAGTTCTGGACCCCTCAGTTTAGGAAGGATGTTGACATGCTGGAGCGTGTCCAGAGAAGGGCAACAAAGTTGGTGAGGGGTTTGGAACACAAGCCCTATGAGGAAAGGCTGAGGGAGCTGGGATTGCTTAGCCTGGAGAAGAGGAGACTCAGGGGTCTCCTTCTTGCTCTCTACAACTACCTGAAGGGAGGTTGTAGCCAGGCAGAGGTTGGTCTCTTCTCCCAGGCAGCCAGTACCAGAACAAGAGGACACAGTCTCAGGCTGCACCAGGGGAGGTTTAGACTGGATGTTAGGAAGAATTTCTATACAGAGAGAGTGATTGCCCATTGGAATGGGCTGCCCGTGGAGGAAGGTGGAGTCACCTTCATTGGAGGTGTTCAGGAAGAGGCTTGATGGGGTGCTTGGTGCCACGGTTTAGTTGTTTAGGTGGGTTGTATTGTATTGTATTTAGGTGGGTTGGATTGGTTGATGGGTTGGACGCGATGATCTTGAAGGTCTCTTCCAACCTGGTGTATTGTATTGTATTGTATTGTATTGTATTGTATTGTATTGTATTAAGGGAACAAAGTGCACAGGAACGATTTTAAATGGAAAAAAAACCCACCAACCAATGTAATGTTTTCATTGTCTCTTGGAAGAACTTTTAAAAAATTATATTATATTGAAAAGAAACAGCCTAGAAAATGCTTTGGAAATGTACTAGGAAGCAATCTGAATTTTGGAGCTTTTATCCATCTTAAAGTCAAAGTTCAAAACATTAAACATTTCTTTGAACAAGAATTTCCATTCTTCCTATGACCATTGTTGTGTTGTCCACTTCCCACTTAGGCTGTAAGACTAGCAGTCAGATCCAAGGAAAGTTTATTCTTGCTTACATTCAGATTTTCTAATCCTCTTTTTATTTTTATTTCTTCCCCCCCCCCATTCCTTTTTATTTTTATTTCTTCCCCCCTCCCAGTTTCCTATTGGGAGGGAAATTCCACTTAAATGTGTAAAGGAGGAAAGTCAGAATGGGAAACCAATGCCAGATTAACAAAAAGCGCCTTGTCAGTATTACACATGTCGGGAAAGGGGTACATTTTTAAAATAAAGTCGGATTCTATTCTTCCAAAATTATAAGAATTTCCATGAGGGATTACAAAGAACAACAGAAGTTTGATTAATCTTCCTTCTGGATAAAATTTGTCACAATTGTAAATTGTGTAGTCCCAGCCTTGTAATACAATCTCACTTAAATTTTGATAAGAGAAGAAATGTCACAGAGCTGCACCCTATATTTTTCCCTTTCTGAAATGTTCTTTGTGAGGGATCTTTGCTCAAATCTCCTGTGACTGAAGCATTTGGAAACAAATATTTCTCTGACTTGCCAGATTGCACTGCATGATAAGGTATGATTCAAAGCACACCTATCTCTGTATCTGTTTTACTGATCTCCCCTGTCAGCCTACTGCTGAGTATGTCAGCCATTGTCACAACAACAACACCCCCACCCCCACCAAAAAAAAAAAAGAAAAAAAAGTGAAGATGTGCAGTGCCCTAATTCCTTACAATAACCAGGGCAAACTTTTTGGAGAGGCCACAACTCCTTATGTCTTTCATTTATTGCCCAAGCATTTTCTTGTCTTTTTCTGCCTAGGTTTTGCCTTTGGGAAGCTGTGCACCACCCCACTCCTGCTACAGAGCTGCTGCAGTAGCAGTGCTGTTACTCACACACAAACCCTTCTCTTTCCCACTCCTCATCCTCATACACCATCCCCTTGCACAGGGGAGGACAGCTGGGTATATAGCTTCTGAAGGCATCTAACAAGTCTCTGTTGCAGCAGCCTTTCTGGGGGCTTTTGGCAGATGTGGTAGCTTATAGTATTCCCAAAGAGTAGATGAATCTTCAGAGACACTTGGCTGTGTAGAGATGGGTTATGCAAGATGAACAGAGCTGCCTTGGCAAGGGGAGGAGTACCACTGTATCACACACCTGTGTTTATGCAGTGGGGTACTGTGTCTGATTGTGTGAGAGTGACGTTACGTCTCACAGGACTTTCATATGCTAGAGGTGGCACCCTGGATAAACAACCTCTGTTCCACATCTTTTAAAATTTCTTTCTACAGATTAATTTTATAGGGCACAAGCCTGTTTAATCTGCTCTGAAACAGAATATCTTCTTGTTTGTGCCCCTTTTGCTCATCTTGCTTCACTTGTGTATTTTCTTTTCTAATACCAGTTCAATACGTATTCTAAATGTCTGGGAAACCCTCCCTTCCTTGGACACCTCCAGCATTTGACAAATTGTGCACATCATCAACAACATAAAATTCAACTGCCAAAAGATGACTATTCTTCTGCATGATCAAATCACAAAATCCCCTGTGTCTGTCTTCTATCTAGGGCATGGATTTAAAAGGCAGCTGTATTCTGACTTCTATTCATTTGTTTGGAACATTGCATAAGCCATGCTAACAATTACATAAATCAGCCTTTGTTTAATGCTAGCTGATAGTCTTTATTGATCACTGGCCAAACTTCTTTTGAATAATCTGCATTTAATTGTGTATTTAATATCTCTTCTGGGTGCTATTATTAAAACCTGACCAAAAAAAGTCCTTTAAAAGAGTCATTTTACAGTGTCCTTACTCAAAATTCAACTTATTGCATCCATTGCCAAAACCACACAGAAACTTTATTTAAATGAGTATGAATTAGATGGAACATCAGGGTTTTGTATGATCCGTGACTAACTCAGTATACTCTGTGAGCAGTGTCGTTACCAGCTGGCTCTCCCCATTACTGGGACATCCTTGGTGTACATTGGTTAATGTGTTTGCTCTCTGTAACCTTGCCAAGCCAGTCGCATGCCTGTGACCGTGCATTGTTTTGCCCCACCCTTGTGAGACAGAATACAGTAACAGGATGGCTCCATGGATTATCATTTTTGCTAAGGTTGTTTGTTGCTGCCTTGCTTTGTAGGCAAACACAAATGCATTGCGATTTAGATTACTAAACTCTAGCAAAGCCATCCAGAGCAGCTTGCGGATCCCTGAGTCAGCAGCATCCTGCACTCTGCTTGGACACAAGGGAAATGAGCAGCCCTGTAGCCTGCCAATATGTTTTCTACAGCTCTGCGGCTGGACCCTTGGGGCTCCAGACATGTTGCTCTTCCTTAAAGTGGTCTTGCTGCATCTGCACCTGATGAGGTGGCATAATTCATTTCATCTGATGCATTGTCAGCTAAAAGATCTCATCTCAACCAACTATTGTAGAAAAAGGTCTTTGACATTCTGCAGGGGGATGGATCCCATCTGTCTCTGAGCTGTGGCAGGCTTGATCTTTGCTTGCATGATGGATCCTTTCTCATGCCAGATGCTAGCAAGGCTGGCTTGCTGGAAAAAATTTAGTGGTTTGAGAGTTCTTTGCTTAGCTGCCTGTTTGCCTACCATAGGCATGATTTAATCTGCGTTGAAGACACTAGTGAAGAGCCAAGGAAATAGTACCCACATTCTTGCTCTACAGATACAATCGGGTATGACCCCTGCTACTGAAACCTTGCCACAAAAATACAATGCAGGTCTGCTGAGCTGCTTTAATGAGGCAGCATTTGTATGTGAGATTTGATCCTAGGGCACTCTTGGTATATCAGCTTTACACTGGTTGTCAACAGCCAGCTACTCATAAAAATATTAACCTCCAGTTTATTCCAAGCCTGGAAATGAATGAACTTCTGCCAATAGAGTGGGCTTCCTCATTTCTTCCACTGCTCATCTCTGGCAGAAGTGTTTGTGTAAAGACTCTTTCGACATTTTTCGTGTCTCTTGCCACATATGTCCTCACCACATTAAAGTGGTTTTGAATGGAATTCAGCATAGAATAGAATAGAAAGAAAAGTAATTTAGATTGGAAAGAAATGTTAAGATAACCAAGTCCAATTGTTAATTTAACCCTGCCAAATCCACCACAAAACCATAGACATTTCTGAAGGTATTCATTTCAAATTCTTATTTTCAAGGAATCGAGTATGCGGTGGTGAGAGGTTCAGTTCTCCCACACACACAAAGAAACCACGGCTAACTCAGAGAAGAAGATGAATAAGCTATATTTACAAGCAGGATGAAATACAGATGGATATATACACAATATACAGTATTTACAATATATACAGAAATATACAGCAAAGAACGTAACACAGAACAAAACTCTCTCCTCCAGGAAGTAGGGTTCCCCCCAGCCATACCCCCCTCTCCCCCTACCTCCCTTTTTTTCCCAAAAAGGGGTTAGAGAGAGAAAAGGTAATTATTAAGGAGGAAATTCTGTTGGCTCAAAGCGTATGCAAGAATTAATTTCTTATCTGTTAGCTCTGTTAGTGCCTTCAAGGTCAACTCCGTCCAGCACAGCTGTTGCTCAGAGAGGCTGAAAACAGACAGACAGACTGGAACAGACAGAACTGAACTTAAATTCAAACAGAACTAAAACTTAAAATTGCATTCTACCAGTCTACCAATGAAATTCGTTTAGAATATCTTTGTTTTCAATTATTTCACCAAAACTTTCAGCCAGAGTGTTCCAGCAACTGTCCCTTTCTTAAAGGCACAGCCTAAAATGGTCACAGAGTATTTTGGAATAGCTGGGATCTTCTAATCATGTAAAGGAGTTCAGAATATTCCTCATCTAGAGAAGGGTGGACTTAGGTAAGTTTTGACTATGCCTTGTAGTAAATCTATCTCTTGGCCAAGTTTATCACTTAATGTGTCATAGTTTTCTGTGGGTACTGAACAGAGTTCTAGGTATGAGATATAGACATATAAACCAATCTGAAACATAATGGTAATCTTGAAAAGAACTGGTTATAGCAGAAATTTTAGGTTCTTGGCAGAATGTTACGAAGCACTGAGCCAAAGTAGCAATTCAGAGAGCAAGAACAAGAATTTGCTGGCTGCCTGGGACTGTGAAGAATATGCAGTTTGTTTACAAGAGAGGTTTTCACCTGTGTGCTACCTTCTCCAGGTCAATGAAGGGTTTCGTGTAACTCATCAGGTTGCTAGCTGAGATCAATAACCAAGCCTGAAACTATTCGCTCTGCTTATGCCAAATGAGGTGTTCTGGATAGAGAATCACAGAATCACAGAATTAGAGGTAGGAAGTGACCTCCAGAGATCACTGAGTCCAACCCCCCACTACCAAAGCAGGTATACCTAGGGCAGGCCACACACAAACACAGCCAGGCACGTTTTGAAAGTCTCCAGAGAAGGAGACTTCACAAAATATCTGGGCTGCCTGTTCCATCAATACAATACAATAAATCCAGGTTGGAAGAGATCTCCAAGATCATCGCATCCAACCTATCAACCAATCCAACCCACCCAAACAACTAGATCATGGCATCAAGCACCCCATCAAGTCTCCTCCTGAACACCTCCAATGAAGGTGACTCCACCACCTCCCCAGGCAGACCATGCCAATGGGCAATCACTCTCTCAGTATAGAAATTCTTCGTAACATCCAATCTAAACCTCCCCTGGTGCAGCCTGGGACTGTGTCCTCTTGTTCTGGTGCTGGATGCCTGGGAGAAGAGACCAAAACCTCTGCCTGGCTACAATCTCCCTTCGGGTAGTTGTAGAGAGCAAGAAGGTCACCCCTCAGTCTCCTCTTCTCCAGGCTAAGCAACCCCAACTCCCTCAGCCTCTCCTCATAGGGCTTGTGTTCCAAACCCCTCACCAACCTTGTTGCCCTTCTCTGGACACATTCCAGCAAGTCAACATCCTTCCTAAACTGAGGGGCCCAGAACTGGACAGAGGACTCTAGGTGTGGCCTAACCTGTGCTGTGTACAGGGGCAGAATAACCTCCCTGCTCCTGCTGGCCACACTGTTCCTGATGCAGGCCAGGATGCCATTGGCCTTCTTGGCTGCCTGGGCAAACTGCAGGCTCATGTTCAGCCTACAATCAACCCAGCACCCCCAGGTCCCTCCCTGCCTGGCCGCTCTCCAGCCACTCTGACCCCAGCCTGTAGCACTGCATGGGGTTGCTGTGGCCAATGTGCAGAACCCGGCACTTGGATGTGTTCAATCTCATGCCGTTGGATTCTGCCCATCTGTCCAGCCTGTCGAGGTCCCTCTGCAAAGCCTCTCTGCCCTCCAGCAGATCAACTCCTGCCCCCAGCTTGGTGTCATCCGCAAATTTACTGATGATGGACTCGATGCCCTCATCCAGATCATCAATAAAGATGTTGAAGAGCATGGGGCCCAGCACTGATCCTTGGGGCACACCACTAGTGACAGACCACCAGCCGGATGTGGCACCATTCACCACCACTCTCTGGGCTCAGCCCTCCAGCCACTTCCGAACCCAACGGAGTGTGCTCCTGTCCAAGCCATGCGCTGACAGCTTGGCCAGGAGTTTGCTGTGGGGGATGGTGTCAAAGGCCTTGCTGAGGTCCAGGTAGACCACATCCACAGGCCTCCCCACATCCACCAGGCGGGTCACCTGATCATAGGAGGAGATCAGGTTGGTCAGGCAGGATCTGCCCTTCCTAAATCCATGCTGGCTAGGCCTGATCCCTTGGCCATCCTGGAAGTGCTGTGTGATCGCACTCAAGATGCCCTGTTCCATAATCTTGCCTGGCACTGAGGTCAGGCTGACAGGCCTAGAATTCCCTGGCTCATCCAACCGGCCCTTCCTGTGGATGGGCACCATGTTGGCCAGCTTCCAGTCTTCTGGGACCTCTCCAGTGAGCCAGGACTGTTGAAAAATGATGGAGAGTGGCTTGGACAGCTCATCTGCCAGCTCTCTCAGCACCCTAGGATGGATCCCATCTGGTCCCATGGACTTGTGGGGGTTCAAGCAGCTGATAAGATCTCTAACTGCCTCCTGGAGCAGTGGGAAACTATGCAGCTCCCTGGCTCCTTCTGCCAGCTCTGCAGGCCAGCTCTCTGGAAGATGTTCTGCCCTGCTAGTAAAAATTGAGGCAAAGAAGGCGTTAAGTATTGTATTGTATTGTATTGTATTTAGGTGGGTTGGATTGGTTGATAGGTTGGACGTGATGATCTTGAAGGTCTCTTCCAACCTGGTGTATTGTATTGTATTGTAAGTACCTTTTCCTCATCCTTTGTTACAACGTTCCCCTCCGTGTCAACCAAGGAGTGCAGGTTGTCCTTGCCCTTCTTCTTGCTATTAATGTATTTTTAGAAGGACTTTTTGTTGTCCTTCACAGCAGAGGCCAGTCTAAGTTCTAAATGGGCTTTTGCCTCCCTAATTTTCTTCTTGCATGTCCCAGCAACATCCCTAAACATTCCATAGGTTGCCTCCCCTTTCTTCCAAAGATGATACACCCTCTTTTTTTCTCTTAGTTCTATTAAAAGTTCATTCAGGCTGGCCATCTGCCCCGGCGGCTCATCTTCCGGCACTCTGGCACAGCCTGTTCCTGCACCTTCAAGAGTTCTTCCTTGAAGCAGCTCCAGCTCTCCTGGACCCCTTTATTTTTAAGGGCTGTATCCCAAGGAACCTTCTGAGTTAGTTCCTTGAGTAACCTGAAGTTTGCCCTCCTGAAGTCCAGAGTGGAGGTCTTCTTGCTGCCCGTCTTGGCTTGGCTGAATACCGAAAACTCAATTATCTCGTGGTCACTGGTGCCTAAACACCCTCCGACCACCACATCACCCACCATCCCTTCCCTGTTGGTGAAGAGGAGGTCAAGCAGAGCCTTACCCCTGGTAGGCTCACACAGCACCTGGGATAAGAAGCTGTCCTCCATGCACTCTAAGAACCTCCTAGACTGCCTCCTCTCTGCTGTGTTGAGATCCCAGCAGATATCAGGCAGGTTGAAGTCACCCATGAGAACGAGGTCAGGTGATCTTGAGACAGCCTTAAGCTGCCTATAGAATGCTACATCGACATCTTGTCCTGGTTGGGAGGTCTATAACAGACTCCAACCAGGATGTCTGCCCTGCTGGTCTTCCCTCTAATTCTCACCCACAAGCACTCAACCCGATCGTCCCTGATCTCCATCTCAATGGCATCTAGTGCCTCCCTGATGTCCTTCCCTCCACTTCCTGTAGAGTTTCTTTTTAAGTAATAGTGTGTCCAGTAGCTCCTTGTTCATCCAGACAGGCCTCCTACCATTCTTTCCTGCTTTTCTCTTTGTTGGTATACATTGCTCCTGGACACAGAGGAGGTGGTCCTTGAATACTGACCAGCTGTCCTGAGTCCTTCTTCCTTCCAGGGCTGCATCCCACGACACTTTGGCTAGCAGATCCCTGAAGCGATCAAAGTCTACACACCTAAAGTCTAGGGTCATAAGCTTAGAATAGGTCCTCCTGATAGCCCTGAGGATATTAAATTCAACTGCTTCATGGTCACTGCAGCCAAGGCTGTCTCTGAGCCCTCACATTGGTTACCAGGCCTTCCCTGTTGGTGAGAACAAGGTCCAGCATAGCACCTTTTCTTGTTGGTTCCTCTACCATTTGGAGGAAGAAGTTGTCTTCTATGCAGTCCAGGAACATCCTGGATTGCTGGTGCCTTGCTGTGTTGTCCCTCCAGCAGATGTCAGGGTGGCCGGAAGTGTGGCCAGGCAGAGAGGGACCTGGGGGTACTGGTTGATTGTAGGCAGAACATGAGCCTGCAGCGTGCCCAGGCAGCCAAGAAGGCCAATGGCATCCTGGCCTGCATCAGGACCAGTGTGGCCAGCAGGAGCAGGGAGGTCATTCTGCCCCTGTACACAGCACAGGTTAGGCCACACCTAGAGTCCTCTGTCCAGTTCTGGGCCCCTCAGTTTAGGAAGGATGTTGACTTGCTGGAACGTGTCCAGAGAAGGGCAACAAAGTTGGTGAGGGGTTTGGAACACAAGCCCTATGAGGAGAGGCTGAGGGAGTTGGGGTTGTTTAGCCTGGAGAAGAGGAGACTGAGGGGTGACCTTCTTGCTCTCTACAACTACCCCCGAAGGGAGATTGTAGCCAGGCAGAGGTTGGTCTCTTCTCCCAGGCATCCAGCACTAGAACAAGAGGACACAGTCTCAAGCTGCACCAGGGGAGGTATAGGCTGGATGTTAGGAGGAAGTTCTATACCGAGAGAGTGATTGCCCATTGGAATGGTCTGCCCGGGGAGGTGGTGGAATCACCATCATTGGAGGTATTCAGGAGGAGACTTGATGGGGTGCTTGATGCCATGATCTAGTTGTTTGGGTGGGTTGGATTGGTTGATAGGTTGGACGCGATGATCTTGAAGGTCTCTTCCCAACCTGGTTTATGGTATTGTGGTTGAAATCACCCATGGGGACCAGGGCTTGTGACCTGGAAGCTGCTTCTATTTGCCTGTGGAGTGCGTCATCTGCTTGGTTCAGCTGGTCAGGTGGTCTTTAGGAGACGCCCACAGTAATATCTCCTTCCTCTGTCTTGCCTTTGATTCTAACCCATACACTCTCAACCAGCTCATCATCCCTTCCCAGGTGGAGTTCTGCTGATTCCAACTGGTTCTTGACAGAGAGGGCAACACCTCCTCCTCTCCTTCCCTGCCTATCCTTCCTAAAGAGCTTATACCTGTCTATCCCTACATTCCAGTCATGGGAATCATCCCACCAAGTTTCAGTAATGCCCACTATGTCATGGCCTCCCAGCAGCACGGTGGCCGTTAATTCATCCTGTTTGTTGCCCAAGCTGTGTACATTTGCCTAGAGGCACTTCAGCTGGGCTGGCCCTGTCATCCTCTTGTGCCAATTCCCCTTGGTTTCCACAGAATATCCTGGTGCATCATTCATGGCTTGCCTCAGTGCAGCAAGTTGAGAGCCCTTACCAGCTCTCCATCCCTCTGCCTCTGGTGAGCTGCCCCTCTGTTTGTCACAGGCCAGCAGGAGACTATTAACCCCTTCCCCCTTCAAATCTAGTTTAAAGCCTTATCAATGAGCCCTGCCAATTCCTGCCCCAGGATCCTGTTCCCCCTCTGGGACAAGTGTGTCCCATTAGTTGTTTGCAGCTCTGCTGCCTTGTAAACCAAGCCATGATTGTAGAACCCAAAGCCCTGTTGATGGCACCAGCCCTGGAGCCATGAATTGACCTGCTGGCTCTTCCTCAGTGTTGCCTCATCCATCATTGATGTTAGAGGGATAGTAGAGAACACAACTTGAGCTCCTGATCCCTTTAGTAGTTGCCTTAAGGTTATGAAGGCTCTTTTAATTGATTGTGAGCCTCTCGTTGTTGCATTGTCACTACCCACCTGAAAGACCATAAGTGGGTGGTAGTCTGAAGGACTTTTACCTACAATTTTTTTGGAATTTTACCTACAATGTCCCTTGCTTGGGCACCAGGGAGGCAGCAGATCTCCCTATGAAAGGGGTCTGGTCTGCATATTGGGCCCTCTGCTCCCTTCAGTAGGGAGTCTCCTACAACTATGACCCTACGAGGTTTCTTTTCCAGTCTAGTTTTGATAGCTGGCCTGAGGCAACCTGTCATTGGTGCAGCTTCTGACCTCCTTGAGTCCTCAGCCTTACTGATGACCTGTTCCTCCTGCAGAGCCTCATACCTATTCTGTACCTGCACTGTAGGCAGCGTGCTGCTCAAAGTAGCAGGCTTGCTCCGTCTGCATTTCTTCCGTCGGGCAGAGACCTGCTCCCATTGGCCCTGCTCGTGTGGGTTACTGCAGGAAGGCTGAGAGGCTTGCTGATGAGAGGGTATCAAACTCCCTGTTCCACTAAGAGTTACCCCCTGCTCTGGTTTTGTAGAGGTTAGATTATGGAAATAGTCAATTTTCCTTTTGCTGTCTCTTACAGCTCTTAGCCTTTCCACCTCTTCTTTTAGTTCAGCCACCATGCTCATCAGATCACTGATCTGCTCACACCTAACACAGGAGTTGTTCCTTCCATCCTCCATATCAAGTGCCAGGTCCCAGCACTCAATGCAGCCACCTACCTGAACATCTGCATGTGTGTGTGTGGTCTCCGGGTGCCCACTCTTCTTCTACTAGCCTTTCTTCTAGTAGTAACCACCTTTCAGTAACCATCCTCTCCACCCAGCTTTCTTTTGTGTTTTTTTTTTTTTTTTTCCCTCCTCCCGTCAGTGAGGAGGCTGCGCTGAGCTCCTCGCCGCTGCCTCCTCTCTCCTCAGCCACGCGCTGGGGTCTGTTCGGTTGGCGCACGGTTTCTGCGGCAACCCCTCCCCCGCTACATCACTGCACTCAGGCACGTAGGCAACCCGAGCCTGCCGCCCCTCCTCCCCTCTCCAGGAGGTCCCAAGTCACCAGCCCCTTACCGCCTGAAAAGCAAGGAAAGCAAAGCCAAAAGCAAGCTCCCAGAGCTGAGCTCCTCGCAGCTGCCTCCTCTCTCCTCAGCCACGTGCTGGGTTCTCCTTCAGTTCATCCACTAGATTAAGCAGATAACCGAGCTGCTCACACCTAATGCGGTGTTATCTCCACTGCCCTCCATTTCAGGTGCCAGGCTCCAGCACTCTCTGCAGCCAGTTGCCTGACACCTGCAGTCTGGGTCGACATAGATCTTTCAAGAACAGCTTTGCAGCAATTTACCACTATCCCTATCCCTGGCCACGTGACCTGGCTGGAGAACTGGAAAAAAAAAAAAAAAAAAAGGAAAATAAAGAGAAGTGTTGCAGTAGGGTGCAGGGCAGCACCCACGGCGACGGGGATGGAATTCAAGAAGGGGGTTAGGGAGCACCCAGGTCAAGAGCTCCTACCTGCAGCAGCAAGCCTATGAGACTAACGACTGCCCTCATCACAGCTCACATTCGTTGCTCTCCCCTTGGTGTGGCTGCAGGGGATTGGTCAACAACCTGTCTGCATGGGATTGGTTAATTGACCTCCTCTTTTTACTGGCTGGCGATACTTATTAGGGTAGTGCAGCTGACTTATCTCATCTATTGGAGTTACTTGTTAAGCCATCAACAGGTGGCTCCCATTTCATCTCTCCTTGCAGTTTCTTATGTTCAATGTTTCAATCATTCAGTCCGGGGGACACAGTCCCCCACAGAAAAGTGCTGTGGCACATGCCACTAGCTGCAGTTGAGCGAGAACGCTCTCTTGCCAAATGGCGGTCACACAGCTCAGCTCTCCCATGTTTAAATTTGCCGCGGCTGACATCACGATCTCAAGCAGGCACCTGAGATGACCCTGCTGGTCCTTGCTGTCTGCTGAGGTTCTCCCGCCCCGAAAAGCCCTGCAAAGAAACCATGAAGGAGTGCCTCATGGCTCAGCATGCCAGTCCCGGTGCCTTCTTTAATTTGAGGGTGACAGAGCAGCAAAACAGGCTGCCTGGAGAAGCTGTGGAGTTTCCTTCTCCGGAGGCTTTCAAAACCCACTTGGACATGTTCCTATGTGACCTGATCTAGGCATGCACTGTGTCACTAGTGCAGGGTTGGACTAGATGATCCCCAAAGTCTCTTCCAATACCTACCATTCTGTCCTGCTTGTGATTCTGCAATAAAGTCTGTGCAGTGCAAAGCACATTACAATTACAGATTGTGATCCATATTTTTCCACCAGTTATAATGCTGTTCTGAATCCAGAGCTACTCTTCTGGAGCTGAAATCAGCAAACATGAGTCTGACCCCAAACTCCTTACCAGAAACAAACTTGTCCCCTTACAGAACTCAAAAGACAGGCCAAATCAAGCTCACTGAGCAGACCCTGAGATTTCTGCAATGTTGAAGAGACATCCTAATTCTTTTGGACTTCTTCTGAGACAAGAAAATACAGTTCAGTAGTGTATTTGGCCCTGAAAAGTTATTGTTTTCAAAGAAACTCTGCATATGTGCAATAGGTTACTACTGAAACCTTATCTCCTTGACATCCACAGTTAGTACAGACTTACAGACTGAAAAATCATGCTAACTCAGCAGTGCAATGAAGTGGAATGATAAGGCATTATCTGTTTTAATCACACCATTCTTCTTTTGGAATGAACCTTGTAGAGTAGGGTTATCAGTTGGACTTGGGGATCCTGAGGGCTTTTTCCATCCTGAATGTTTCTGTGATTCTATGATACCCTTGTACATATCATTTGTGACTTTATGGATTGGTATATTACCATCTCAATCCAGCACATGTGGATTTCACATGTGATTTAGCTGTGCGGTGTCAACCCCCTGGCCCGTCTTTTGTTCAGATCAAATTCTGCTCCATTTCATCTGAGATTAAACCACTTATTTTTTTCACCAAATGAGAGCACAGACATTTCTTACTGGAGATATATTTTAAATAAACATCTTAAAAATAATCACCAGGTGTGCAGTCATCTTTGAAATACGAGTAAGGGAGAGATAAACCCTTTTGTCAGCGTCAGTAATGCAACAAGGGAAAAACAGGCGCACTTTTGGATATGCAACTCTTCCCATTATGTCCTGAGGAGGTAGCTCTGAAATACTTCACTTATCCCAAAACATATGAATTATTCATGTTTATTGTTGTTGTTGTTTTTCCCCCCAAGTATTACTTGCTACATTTGTGAATACTGTTTCTCCTGTAGTCTTCCATTATCTCCTGATAACTACAGTAGGGCTTTAAAACTTAGGGTGTGGGATGGAGTCTTTCAAATGTAATGGAAATATATGGAAGCCATTCACCTCAGTTGCCTTCAACTAGATTCACAGAAGGTGAGAGAATAGTATTTTTTGTCTTGGTAATGCATCTTTTAGTTAAAACATTAATTTCATCTCAACAATTTGTATTTAGGTGGGTTGGATTGGTTGATGGGTTGGACGCGATGATCTTGAAGGTCTCTTCCAACCTGGTGTATTGTATTGTATTGTATTGTATTATTGTATTAATAACTTTACCTATCCACCTATATTAGGAATTCACTAATTGGATCAAAGTAAAGGCAGATTTGGAGAGCTGTTTTGGTAAGGGGAAAAAAATAATTATGTCAGCCATAACAGAAAAAAAAGGTTATATTAGGAATAATGTTGGGAAATACCATATTTTATTATTAACCTTATCATTAAATACCAAATAAGGATAATACTACATTTATTACTGCATTTTCCAATCTAATTAATGACGATTCAGACTTGAATTCTCCCTTGTCTCAGAGAAAAACAATTCAGAGAGTAAATCTTTCTAAAGCCAATATAGATGCAAATTACACATTTGAGGCTTGATGGCATGGATTCCAGTCCTTTGCATAAAATCCTATGGAAGAAGAATTTTTTTGAGAACTACATCAAAATCCACTACAGTAACAGAAACTATTGTAGTTAATTCTAGTATTTTCTCAAAGCACTATGAAAAGAACTTATGGCAAGTGTATAGGTTGGTGGAACTAACTTCCAAATCCAGGAAACTGCAAATTGGTACAAATCTTGAACTATGTGTGCATTTGGAGGAAAACAAAAAGCAACTTGACTTTTTCAGTGGGTATGCAGCAAGACTGGGATCAGTCAGTAGTCAGAATGGGGCACATCTGCTGGTTAGGATGATTATGCACAAGAATTTATAGTGTGTGTGCAGCTATTTTCAAAGTACAAAGAATGGATGTGAATGTACAGATGTCTGTAACTATATAGGCATTCATTACTTGCAGCCATGGTCCTGATATTTCAGAGGCAACACAGCCTTCAATAACAATTAAAGGCTTATTTCACTGCAAGCTTATTCTGCACCCGCCTATACATATGCACGCTTGCACCCACTCACCTTCAGAAGGCTGATCTTATCCGTTTGAGCAATGCCCTCACTTCACATAGTAGCAGAGTTCTTCCTTTATGACAAGTTGGTCAGCATGTCACACTCTCCCACTCAGCAGACAGCAGCAGTAGCATTATTAGACTGGAAATCTGTCTTCAAAAATATAAACACAGTTATTTCCTGGTAAAACTATGATCAGACAGTATTTGTAACAAAAAACTCTCTTCCCACAACCATGGTCTTCAATCAAAGCCGTAGCGTTCCCTGTTCCCTGACATTTCAAACAGGACTCTAGCCCTCTGATGTTTATGGCTGCACAGCAGTGTTTTTCACAGCTAAACTCAGTCTAATATGCAAACACTTAACTTCTCAAATGCAAGTTCAAATCTTTCAGAATGTAATGGTTTAGTGCAAGGGCTCAACTCCCCTGCTCTCTCCCAGTCCCTTTCCTGTCTTCTCTCTCTTTACCAGGAGATATGAAAGGGAGAGATAAAAAAGGCATGGAGAGTTTTTAGTTGATTTAAACAGATTATTTTACTCCCCTGCTACAAAGGTATCAGATTACATCAGTATATATAGAGAACAAAAGGAAAAGGGGAAGGAGCATCTGTCTGAATCCCATAACAGGGGAAAATGCAGCTGCCCGCTCAAGGACCAGAAAAATTGGAGGGTGACCAGTCCAGGGTCATAACTTGACACAGCCAGAAATGCAGTAGTCGTAAATTCATGGATCTGGTAGTGGGGAATATTGTGTGGTTCAAACCGCTACATAGACACAGATAACATTTCCTTTTGCTGCCCCTGATATGACTAATCATGTCTTTACTGGTTTATTCTATTGTATTCTATTGTATTGTAAGAAAGTAATATTTTTACCATGAGATACTGATATGGATAAGAACTTTTGAGGCATAACCAGGAAAGAGACAAAGCACATTGTCTTCTGAGGTCAAGGCCTGTTGACTCCCATGGCTATTAAATCCCTGTCCTCCCATTCCTGTAGACAGACATTGATATAGTTATTTCATGCCTGCTTACCTCCTGCTCCCTAGCCCACATGGTTGAAGAATAATGTATTTTTTTCACTGGAACTTTTAATCTGGTATGGGCCAGCAGTAGGGATAACCCAGAAAGATCAGAGACGTAGACTTGGGCTAAGGGTGGGACCAGGAGGACTCAGCTAGGGGCAGGAGTTCACCTCAAGGCCTCAAAACAGATCAATATCAATGGCTTTCCCTGGAGGCTAATGACTGGAAACATCTTGTTTCCGGGAAACAGTGTCTGCAAAAGAATTTATGAAAAAAGTGACCTGACAAACACTTTTAAAGGATGCTAGCTCCAGTGTAGCCATGCAGTCAGTATTAGTACTGGGGTGATGTGCTTGCAGGGCTTGTCTGCCTTGGCTTAGGCACTCCTAAGATGCCAATAAATATTTTCCTTGCCTTCTGTGTAGGAAATAGGACAACATTATTCTCAAAATCTTCTTTGTGGAAAAGAGGTAGCATGTCATATATATAAATAAAGCCAAGAATTTTCTGTTACTATAATGTAAATTTTAACATTCTAAATCAAAATCATCATTATTATGGATGTTACTATTTCAGGAAAAAGGGAAACTAACAATGCAGTTACATCACTTCTGTACAGAAAAAGTCTCAATAACAGCAATAATGAAATCAGTTTCTGTCCCTGTCCTTGGATTTATGTTCACCTTTCCACTGCTCCTCTGCTCCTCCAGGAGCTTTGGACTGCTGGAGAGGACAACAGTGTCAATCACCGGACCCTGGTGTCCCTCAGTGTGAGCAATGTTATGTTTGTGGTGTTGTATTCTTCTTCCTCCCCTGAGATGCACTTGGGATAATTTTTTTAGTGTTTACCAACACACTAACATTTATACCATTTGTATATGTTAAGTACCCTCTTTATTATCCCTAAAATCAGTTTTTGTCCAGCTTTGGCCCATATTCCTAAAACTGATTCCTGATGAATGGTTTCCAGTGATAAGCATCTTCCCTGCCTCTTATTACTTCATCCCTCTATGCCCCTGTGACACACTCTGTGTCTCTGTTTCTCAAATCCTCTGCTGCCATACCATTGTTTTTTCTGCTGGGCATCACCATGTCAGCATTTTGAGCATCGGACCACTGCTTGCTACTGTCAGCTATGTAAGATGATGGTTGTACCACTCAAGGACAAACAAAGGTAGAACAAACTAGTCATGGACACCTGATCAACTAAAGAAATGGCTATCACTGATACACAAAGTAACACAAAGTAACACAAAGTAACAGAGATGTGGGCAGGTCCAGAGAAGTTCAGAGAAAGCACACCTGAGAAGCCTCATTTGTGAGGCCTTGTACAGTCACTGCAGAGGTCATAGCTCTGTGCTGAAAGACAGGGCTACAGGGTTACACAGCAAAATATTGTCTCTGCATATACTTGTGCTTCCATAATCACTCTGTGATAGTGATAAATTCACCCAGCATGTGATACATTTCACAGAGTGTTCTTTTCCAGTGGCAATGTGCATGCAGAGCCTGGTAAAGTAAAAAATCTCATGCAGTGAATGTTGGTGCAGTGTCTAAAAGGTTAACCAGAGCTACTATAGTCAGAATGACTGTGGGCTAAGATGATTGCAAGCTGTTGTGGTGCTCTCAAGGTCTGAGATGTTTAGGGGCCTGCAATACCCCCTACAGAGCGTGGTAGCCTAAATTTGCTCCTTTAGATGTTCTTTGCATTTGTCATTCTCATCTCCTGCATATAATTGAGGCCACTGCTTCTGGAAAAGTTGTTTTATTTATTTATTTATTTATGTTTTTCCCTTGTGGCTAAATATAAATATTTTCAAGTCCTTGAATGTTGTTTCATCCCTAGCAAGGACAAACAGAAAAGTTTCTAATACCAGTGGTTTAATCATATGAAAGAAAAGTGTATGACTTATTCAGAAAGTATTAAGACTTTGGAGAAAAAGATTTTACAGGATTGTCTGATCACTTTGCCTGATTCAGCATGTTTTGGACACTGCACAGGAACAGGGTTTGAAAGCTTGAGATGTGTTTGGTGGCATTCCCATGAGTCAACAACCCTCTACCCAGCACCAGCCCAGCTCATGGCAAATCACCAGCTCTGGGCCTGGACACAGTTCATTTTGCAGACTGCTACAGGAGCCCTTTCAGCTTGGACTCTGCCCAGCCTGTGGCACTGCCAGATACCGGAGTTGCTGAGCCAGGTGGCTGGTATCAGGGCCCTGGGATGCCCATCAACCAACCACAGAGGGGGAAACAGGAGGAGGGGCAAATGGGGGATGGCCACACACCTGCTCTGTGGTTCTGATCAATTCAGTTCTCCTTTTCTGTTCCTGTTTTAGTCTGATGGGATAGGATAATACAGGAAAAATTACTGTGGAAGGGTATTGCCTGGCACTACAGAAATACCAAAGAAAGTAGACCTGCAGTGCTTTCCAAAATAATCTCCACTTCTCTGTCTAGCTCCATTTACATCTTTAACAAATGCTGTACCTAAGTTCTCAGGCAGTCATTTCTATGTCTTAATCATCTTTAAAAAATGTTACAACAAATTTAAACTCCAGCTCTACTCACAATTACTTTAAAACATTCTTTCATACAAAATATATTTAACAGATGCTGCATTATTTCACACTCCATTGGAATTTCAAATTGGCTTGATTTGCTTTCATATTATTCCATTGCTCTGGATATATTTTATATATAGCCATCTCAGACCTGCTGAACATTGCTCACTGTTGCTGAAGAGACCCTTGTAATTCATAATTAAAAGAAAGGAGAAAACTCCTATAAAATATTTAAGGGCTACAGTTTTCTAATTAGGACATATTATATGAAAAGATCTCTAAAACCCCCACACTATAGTATGTACACAAATATAAGTCTATTAGAAATTAATAAACCTTCTGCTGTCTCTTTACTACGTTTCAGAAGGTTTCCAAAGGTTTCTCACATGGTATAGTTGCCATACAACCACATGCTTCCAAAAAAATAATTCAAGAGGGAAAATATAATTTATTACCCCAGAGTAACAGGCAATGTGGTGATTCATCTCATCTAAAAGCAGCTGCTTACTTTGACATCTTTCTAAGTGGCATTCATTTTTCTAGCATGATCATAACTTACAAAGTCATCCCAGTTCTCCTAAGATTCAGATAGCATCATTAGCATACTTTTAGCAGTAGCGGACAGTGAGCAGCAGGTACAAGTGGCTGGCTGATGAGCTAATATGCTCTGGGCACTTTTCCAGCCCGTATGATAAAAGAAAAAATACACTACTTCAATGTCTGTCAGTCACAAACCAATTAGCAGAAAAGAATAATAAATTGACCTACAAATTCAGCACTAAATTGGGTGCTATGGTATACTGACAAGTTGCCTTAGGTTTAGAATTCTGGGTAGGACAAGAAATTACCTTCTGAGTGAAGAGATGCTTCAGCTTATTATCATCCTATTTAAGGCTTTTTAGGTTTTGTTTGGTGGGTTTATTCTGTTTGTTTCCCCTCCCCCCGTTCCCCTTCCCACCCCCCCTCCAAAATTGTCAGTAATAGAAATGCAGGCATCTGCTGCCTACAGTCAGTGTGGGCAATAAACATCCAATAAAGCACAGCTGGCAGATCCTGCTCTCAACATGAACTGAATGTTTTTATTTTAGTGAAGGATGCTGCTTTCCAAACACATGTTGCTAAATAAACATGCTCAAGAGCTCAGTAAGTGTGTCCCTGTAATTCCCCCTCCTCGCCCAGTCTTAAAATAAAGATGCCACTTGCTTCTGAGAAGACAACAAATCTTTTTCAAAAAAGAAGGCTTAGCAAGTTGCAGTCTGTATTTTATTGGGATCCAGTCTCATTTCCTGATGGCTGTGGCCTGCTGCCCAATAAACCATTAATGACCTACAGATTTGTTCAGTCTATGAATTTCCTTTCTACCCCTAGGAAAGGTCTATGGAGAATAGCTGCATGTTCTGCTGCACATTCATCACTTTTTCTTCCTAACATCAGTGACCCAGCAGGCAAATAATGCATCTGAATTTTGCTGCTTCAGTAAGAATATTTCAAAAAACAAAACCTAACCCTTGGACACACTGGAAGCCTTCCATTTAGAGCAAATTCTCTGTTGCAAACATTTGAAACTTTGGTCGCTGGTTTCAGAACCCGTCACTGTCTGAGTAGCACAATGCAAGCTGATGAAATGCCATGTATGAACTACTCTGTCTTTTGCTGCTATCGTGCTGTACTTGGCAGTTTTGATACTAATGATTTAATTTTATGGATCTTTTCCCTGCAGTGTAAGAGACTATTTTAAAAAGTTTTAGCCCAAGTCTTATCTTCCAGAAGATGAACTGGGAAGGAAGAAAAATTTGATACATGTGCTTGCTTTCTCACGACTCACAGAGTGGGAGCTAACTTGATATTCCATCCATTATAAATCTCAAATTCTGGGAAAGAAAGAAAAAAAAAGATGCTTGCTGTCTTTGCTTTGTTGTTTTTTGTTTGGTTGGTTATTTTGTTTGTTTGTTTTTGTTTTTTCTCTTTGCTGAATACAAGCACCTGTGAAGAATCAGTCTCCGAAGAAATGCAGTGCTACAGACACTGCAAAGGTCCATACCATTCACAGTGGGCCAGGCACTCCCTGCCCATCCCTGTGAGTTCATGCAGCCGCCACAGGTGCCTCACCACTGATGCATGAAGTTCCCTTCAGCCATCACTCAGGCCAAAGAGTAGCTCAGAGTAAGGACCTAAAATATAATGGGCTACTTCCTCCACCAGCAACTCTCTGTGATGTCCATAGCTATAAATAAAACACAATTTGGGTAGACAAGGTGAGTGGCCTGAAAATGAGATTATAACTCCTCTCTGCTCAGGGGGCAGTCAGCCTCAACAGCATGTAAAACCAGACTTCCCTCAGCCTGCAGGTTCCCAGACTCCCTTTAAATCCAGCTGGCATCCATGAAGCAGGATGAGGTTCCCCTGGTCTGTACAGTTCGCGCACTCTGACATGCCATCATTTACGCTCTGTTGATTGAGTTGGTTCACAAGAAGAAAGTAGTCTTGCCATTCACTCATCTTTTTTCAAGACATGTCTAACTTCAGTTCAAAGACAGTTTAAAGCAAAATAAGTAATAAGCATTTCTAGCTGAGTGTGAGTTAAAATGCACTAGGTTTAGCTAGTACGTTTCAAGTCTCACCCTTTGCATATCAGTCTTGGGACTCATGTCTCTGAAGCCATAAAGTCTCCTCCCAGAGGAATGCCTGTAATATTAATTATAGGAAATTAAACACACTTTAATGTTTCAGTTTCTGAGCACTTCAGGGGCCACATGTTTAAAACACAAGTGCTCAGAGTTCACTTTACAAAGACTGCAATATAGACTTTGTTTCCTTTAGAAGGTCTGTAGCCCAACCATCACATCTCTAAGAAACTCAGGCAGAGAAATGCTTAATTAGTCTGTCCTGGTGAGTTTTAGATGCACATTAAGTCACGAGCTGCATGACCTTCCAAAGAGCTGAGCAACCTTGATGGAGGTGCAAAGTGCACCTGAAACAGCCCCAAGAATGTAAACCTGAATGGGTAGGTGATTAAAGAATAAGGTGCTCCAGGATTGAGCAGTGTCTGAGGAAGGTATTTTAAATACATAACTAGGGAATTAGGTGCCTAAGTGTCTCCTTGAATGTACTCCCAAACATTCTTGTTCTGCAGCTCACTGCAGCAGCCTGTGTATTAGCTTCACTGCAGTTTGGGACACAACCTCTGCTCTAGACTGCATGATGTTCATCAGGGCCTGGAGACTGAAAAAAGCCAACCAGCCAGGCTGTTTCCCTTCTTACTGATAGAGATTGGGTTCTGATCATTGTCAGACTACTTTCAAGTAGCCAAGCCCTGAGCAGGAATTGAGCCAAGAAAGAATTCCAATTCACCACTGAAACAATGTCTCAGTGACAGCTATTCACAAGAGACAAAGAAGCATCTGACAGGTAAAATCTTAAAAAAAGATTTCATGGATGTTTAATCCAAGCTCTAAGAAAGTAGTCTGCCAAACTGGGGCAAAAAGTCAATGTAGAAAGCATATACATATGATAAATTTATAAAAAAATAAAGTTGCTTAAGACAGAACATGCCTGACACACCAATAACAAGGGAAAACTGTATTCACCCCAACCTAGAAACACAGAGAGAACTTTGCCAGTTGCTACAGATCACAGACTCTATATGGCAGTTTAATTCTGCTAACCTGGTTTTGCCTGTTTGTTAACGTTGTTCCTCCTCCAGGCAGCAGGGATGGTAACTGCTCTGGGAGAATGTGGTTCGGTGGAGGGCTGCTAGGAGAAGTTTGGCATGGTATGGTGGGAAGGGAAAAAGGCAAGTCATGCCTCACACTTGAAGCAGTGCATTCACAGCAATGCTGAGAACTGTAAAAGCTTGAAAAGCATGTATGGAGTGATAGCCACATTTTTTTCCTGCCCCCGCCTTTTCTGGTTTTGGAATCCCTGGAGACATGCAACTACAGATCCTGTTAGGAATCTGACCTAGACTAGAGGAAAATTTGCCTCTAATCCCATCTTAGAAAAGACATTAAGAAAAGGTTATATATCACAGTATATACAGCAAACTACTAGGGGGACTTTTCTGTGCAGGAATTTCAGACTAGTTTTCAAGAATCATGCAGAAACAGGAATTAAGCTTAAAGCTCCATAACTCCTTATGGCAACACTGGGCATCCTTGTCAATAATTAAAATTAACTGTATTTGCTTTAATTCATTAACTAAATAAATTAAGCCAATGGAAACAGCATAAATCCTGAATGAGCATGTGAACACAAGGCTTTAATATGGTTTAGCTAATCTGCATTAGATCTAATTTGGACCAATTTTCTTGACATTCCAAGCAGAAGGCTGGAGCCTATAAAAATGCATATCCTGTAAGCCTAGTTTGAGGTGCCTGGCTCACAGAGTCTGGACCTTTCCACTAGATGACTTGGCTTCATGCACAGTTTGCATGTGCAGTTCCCAGAAAGATAAGCAAACAGACATCTAGAAGTAGCTGGTGAAGGAATGAGCACTGGGGTCATGGGTAAGACAGACTTCTTGGGAGCCTACGTCCTTCCTACACAGCCCCAGATGAACTTTTTTATAAATGGGCACCTACAACCCATAGTCCTCTTTAGTGTGTGGCCACTTTCAGTTTGCCCTCTTGAAGAACAAGGTAAAGCTCAACCCTGACTGATACTGATGGGACTGACACTGGCTCCTGCATGTTGCACTAGCAGCACAGCAGCTTTGCCCATGTAGAGAGGAATCCCAGCTCCTTCAGCCTCAGCAGTTCAGCTGCATGTATTCCACAGCAACCTCCAGCTTCATTCTCTGGCTCTCAACATGTGGCTCCCCAGTCTGTGCTGATATTGCAAGGAAAGAGATAATTGCTTCATCCTTACTTCCAGTCCTCCTGCCCTAACAAGTTCCAGACAGACTTTTCTCATCACATTGGTACACCAAGTAGTGCTTCAAGGTGCAGTCTTCTCTTTACCTGGTTACTAATGTGAGCAGTTAATTTTCATTCCTCCCCACATCCAGATATGAGGATACATTGATCAACTATTTTGGCTAAATGCATTCCCTAGATATGGCTTACAAGTATAACCAATCAGTTCTTGAACTACAGCATGCTGCTTCATCTCTGTGTGTACTGACAGCTAAGCCTGGAAAACTACCTTTACGAAACACTGCAAGACTGAAGTGTCATTGCATTCAGTGCAATGGAGGAAAAGACAGGCAGAACGGGACAACAGCTCCAGTTACTTACCTATGCAGAGTGGTGCATCAGCCACATTTTTTACTCAGGGTTTAACATCACAAACCCATCTGACTTTCCTGACATCCAAAATTCAGCTTAAAGGCACTCTGACATATTGTTTACCTTAATCAAAGCTGCTTTTCAGGACACTGCTTGTGAATGGATGTTACTTATGGAAAAGCCCAAGCTGTTTTGAGAGCAACTGCCTGTGCATAGTCACAAGCGAGTCCCTCAGAGGCAGTGGAAAAAACCACAGAAAATGCATAAGCTGAATTTTTAAATGACTCTGCCAAATGAGGTAATTGAGCTTAAGAAGACAAATGAATTGTGTACTATATGCAAGCAATCTTGAGTAAACAACATTTTACAGCATGACAGAACGGTAGGAGTTGGAAGGGACCTCTGGAGATCAACCAGTCCAACCCCCTTCATAAAGCAGGTTCACATAGAGCAGGTTGCACAGTTATGTCTCCAGGTGGGTTTTGTGTTTCCAGAGGAGACTTCATAATCTCTTTGGGCAGCCTGATCCACTGCTGTCACACTCAAAGTAATGATGTTTTCCAGATGTTCCAGTTTGTGCATATTGCTCCTTATTCTGTTGCAGTACGTGACTTAAAAGAGTCTGGCCTCATCCAATTGATAGTCACCCTTTACTTATGAGCATTGAGAAATTCCTTCTTAGTCTTCTCCAGGCTAAACAGTCCCAGGTCTCTCAGCCTCTCCTTGAAAGAGAAATGCTCTAGTCTCCCTGCATCACCTTTGCAGCCTTTCAGTAAACTATCTATATTAGTTCCTTGTCTCTTGTGATCCAGGGAGTCCAGAACTGGACACAGATTTTCAATGTGGCCTCACTAGAGCAGAGCGGAGGAGGAGGAGAACTTCCCTCAACCTGCTGGCCACACTCTTCTTAAGGCACTCCAGGATACCATGGCCTTCTTGGCCACAAAGGCACATTTCTGGCTTGTGGTTTACTTGCTGTCTACCAGGACTCTCAGGTCCTTCTCAACAGAGTTGCTTTCCAGTAGGCCAGCCCTTGGGTGGCACATGGGGTTATTCCTGATGAGGTACTGGACCTTACACTTGGCACATGCTGAGCTTCATTAGGTTCCTTTCCACTCAAGTCTCCAGCCTGTCCAGGTCTCACTGAATGGCACCACAGTTCTTTATCCCTGCCTAGCAAAAACTTGATACATCCCAGTTGCTCTTCTACAGAGCAACTCTGCAAACTCACTTTGCTGTTCTTTCCCGAAAGTTGTCCATGAGCGCACTCCAGCCACGCAAGCCACCCCACCATGTTTCTCTAACTGCAACAAGATCATGACCCTGTGACTGCACACAGATCTGCTGTGTGTGTTGCTCTACAGGCATTTCAGGCAGGTAATTGAGAACACAGATTTCCCTGGAGGGGTGCAAGTGGATCCACACAGACTTATACATCCTTGAGGTGGTTGGCCTCCTGGTTATCATCATGGAAGGCAGCTAAGTAACATTTATTTGTGCTCTAGCTGGCCTTGCTTATTCCCCAATTGGATGGGATGACATGAGCATTTGGGACCCTGACCACCCAAGTCCTTCAGCTTAAAGCCTGCCTAACCAAGCTGGCCAGCCCACTGCCAAAGATTCCCTTGTCTCTTATGGGTTGATGGATTCCAAAACCCTCATGGCAGAGACAGAGACAGAAAATTATTTGCATCATATGTCCATTTCTGGCTGCCTCCTTCCCTCTAACCGGTAAAAAGTATTAAAAGATAACGTAGACAACAGTATCTTTCACTTGTACCCCCAGAGTTTTGTATACTTCCTTGATTCTGCCCTTGATTCTGGTTTGTGGTGCCATTCATAGCTGTGTGAAAAGTAGCAATGGACAGCAGTCTGTGCCTGGGACAAGCTGTAGAACCCTCTCAGCAAAATCTCAGACCTTAGACCCCAGAAGGCAGGCTGGTGGGTGGGTGCCTCAGAGCCCCTCGTTGATTCTTTTTGAAGTATCCACTGGGGTTTTTTCATGGTATTTCCTTGATGTCTTGCAGTTGTGTTTGCACTAATCTACTGGGCAGACAATGTTTCTACACTCTACCTACACGCAGGCACAAGACAGAACTGGTACAACACTGACAGTGGGCACACTCCCTCTGATACAGCTTGCTTCACAGGACTTGGAACAAGAATGCAAGCAAACATCATTTGCAACATGTCTGAGCTCTGACAAACCCTTTCCAATTTTCTTAAAATTGTATGAAGTGAAACACACCCATGACAGATAGAAACTGGCAGACTCAACATGGCATTGAAATAGCAGCATGATACTTGGTTCCTTTGGTTTAACAACTATAGTAGTCTCCTTGTCAGCAACATTTCTCTGAGCAAAGCAAAATAAAAGTCACCAAATGTGGCAGAACCTTTCCAGGATGACACTGAAAGACTCCAACACTTATTTTGTAAGTCATGCTTTACAGCATTGCTTGTGAATTTTCAACTAGACCAGGAACTGCCTGAGAAACTGAAACCAGTGCTTGCAGCCCTTCCACATGGTCACCTTAAGAAGCAGTGGGGCAGAGCTAATGGGTGTAGTACCCTCCTGAATGACAGAGCCAGCTGAGTACCCATCATGGTCACAGAAGGAACTGAATGTCTCCTACAACTCTCACCTGAGAGCTAGTGATTATAAATGGAAAAAGGAGTGGGGGTACACTCTTATTATCTCACTGCCTTTACTTTTCATGAAAGAACTGACTCCTGATTTTTTTTTTTTTTTTCCAGAGGAAAAAATCTTTAAAAATGTTGCAAGGTAAATCAGTACCAGCTGTAAGACATACAGCCACCCTCACTCACTACAAACAAAACTTTGTACTGCCTCTTCTAGCTCTTTGTGTGTATTTGCATTATGCTCCTCATGTGTCACATTATTTTGTCAATAAAAACTTAGCTGTTGCTGTGTATTAGAGGGATCAAAAGAGAAAAAAATTGGAATTCAAAATGCCTGATTTTATCTTATCAGAATGTTCTTAGGCTCCTTGGAAATGCCTTTTAGAACTATAAGCAGTAAAAAACCCACATTCCTTCTGATTCTTATTTGAAGCAATGTCCTACTACCCAAAACAGGAGTAGATTTTTATTAAAATTACAAAAGATATTTTTGACAGGAAACTTTAATTCAGAAATTTCCTAACTTTAAAACATTATCAATTTTAGCATTTTTTACGATAGTTTGTCTGTTTGTGCAGCTTATAAATTGATTCCCTCTTTCCTACCCCTCAAAAACCCAGGTAATAGAACATTTGGAGCCATACCCAGAGCACCATCTCACAGAGCCTTCATTACAGCCTCTCCTTCAGCCCTGAAATCTGCTGTTCATCAACAGAGTTACTGCCTTATGAGAATTTTGATCACCAAGAAAAGAAAGACATCTCAAAGGAGAGAAACAAAACAGTGACTCTTCACCACTAGAAGAACTTAAGTTACCCATTTTCTGGCTTCTCATTATGGCTATTTAGTAACAGCAAAAAGACACAGGTGCTTTGAAAGCCCAAGTTATAGCTGGGGACTGGAGGAGCAGGCTTTTGTAGTCATAGGGCTTTCTGTCCTAGCCCTTTCCTAATTTTTGTCACCATGTGTTCTACCCCAACCATCTCCAACCTCCACCTTGCTTTAGCTGCCAGACCCAGCTTCAAATCTGTATTCCAGGCTGCTGCTTCTCTCTTTCTGTGGCCAGGCTCAAAGAGCAGCCATACCAGGATCTAATAACAGTGCCTTTATTCACCTTCTGGAAAAACAACAACAGATAAAGTCTTAGCTGCTGACCAAAGTTAGGACAAAGATTGCTGGGAGCAAAAGGGAGCTATGGAGAAATTATGTGTCAAATGAGAGCTCAGTAGGGCCTGAAGAAACCTTAGTTTAATGTGGAAACACTTGGACAAATTTTCACAGGCAGTACAGCAGGCGTATATAAGGATGCAAAAGGTAAAAAATCTGCCAAATTTCAAATCCTTGTTCCAAAGTTTGAAAGAACTAAAGCTTTCCCCCAGACTGATCTCCTCATGAGAAACAGTTAAACAACTTTAAGTTTCCAGGAAGAATTCAGGCTGGAGTAGACAACCAGGGTGGAAGATGTTAACTGAGTAGTGAAGGTCTGGCAAAATAATTAATCGCGTACAGGGTATTGTAATTCATCAAAACCACCTGTGCCGCATCAGATAATATTTGAATTTTGAATGTAGGCAGCTGATTAACATTTTATGAAAACATAGAAAAAACCTCTATCTGGAATAATTTTTATTTTTCAGGTTTTGTTGGTGCTTATCTTGAACGTTTCATCACCTAATTTTTCTAATGCTCTCTCTAGTCTGGGCCTTACAACACTTCTCAATCAAGTGTATCACGCCACTGAATCCTGAAACTGACAGAGAGAATCTAGAGAATATGCATGATTCATGAACAGAGGCAATTATCTCCTCGCAAGTATCAGACAACAAAAGGGATGGGAAGCAAACGAAATAATTTTAGCAAGTTGTTCTATATATATTTCTACAATTTGCATAGAAAAATTATTCATACTCCACTTGCTGCTGATTCTAAGTAGATATATTCTCCTTGTGAGTTCATTCCACAGTTTTCATTGGATTGATTGGAAAAGAACCTGGCAGCTTTCAATTCAACCTTTCTGATCCCCAACAAGTATACTAGATAAGTACTTACTACTTGTCAATGAAAAGGTTGTGATGCATCAAAAAGAAATTGAAGGACTGGAATGAAATACAGGTGTTTAACATTATGCTACAAAGCTGATTTGCTTTCTTCCACATTTATTTATTTTAAAGGATTCTGTTACATTTACTTTGATGCTTCCAAAGTCTCACACAGAATACATTCACTTTACTGTGGAGTATATTTGGATTTCAGACCACACCATCCAGTATCCATCAGTCATGAGTGGCCAATGTCATACTTCCAAGTAAAATTAAAACTGTAGTCATCACATAGTGCAGTAAGTATTGAGGTTCAGGCTCCTTACATGAGTTTATCTCCAACTCCATACTGAATGAGGAAAAGAGGAAGATGCTAATAAGGGATGCAGATTTGAACCTTTCTGAATTCTGCAACAATTCATATCCCAGATTCCAGTCAAACTTTTTTGGTAGATCAACTTTGACCAATTAATACACCTACCTTCCCCTACCACAAAAATTCACAAATGAGAAAGCAAGGTGAAGGCCATAACAGTTTATTTGGGAAAAACTGTACCTGTCTGATAAAGTTGCATGTATACATATCACAGCTTAATTTCCTCCCAGACATGTATATGTCATTAACATTAACCTCCCAGAAATACTGCAGCTGGACCAAGATCAAATTCTGAACAGTCTTAATACCTCAACATAGAATTATTTGATTGTAGTCAGACCTAATTACTGCAAAGACATTAAAAAAAAAAACTCAGTATTTGGCTTAAGCAAACATAAGCCATGGAACTTAGTTGAAACTTCACTATCACTATCTCACATAATTAAATGACATGGGAAGCTGGAATACTGCTGGGAAGAACTGTCATGGGAAGCGGTGAATTTTAAATGTAGAATGAGATTCCCGAAGGAAGTTAAAGACCAAGTCAGTCCTGTGACTACGGTCCTTAATTTATGGCCAACTTTGTTGCTTTCAGTCTGGATACAGAGTATTTCCTCACTGATTGCCCTTTATTTTATATATACTGGGTTTTTTTCCCTCTTCATTATTCTGTATTTTACTTCTTTAGATATGTCCTAGAAGCATTGCCAAACACAACTTATGCAGAACAGTAATCTCCAACCATTTGAGGATGAATCTCAAAGCCAAAACTACATTCTTACATCTAATCCTTTAAAACAGAGGTGTGGGGTTAAGCTACAGAAACTCACACAACTGAGTGAAAGAATTGCACATTTCTGTTGTATAGGTAAGGAATGATTTGTACTTAAATGTAACAGCTACTTAGCTCCATTTCCCAGGCTTTAATCTGTTTAAGCTATCTTCTATTAATTTAATTAAAAAAAAAAACACCAACAAAAAAAAAGTAACTGTTTTGCTTACTTGGAAGGTTTTGTTACTTTTGTTTCAGAAAAAAAAAAGATAGGATAAATATAAATCCCCTTTCATATTGACCTTAAGAAGGTAACTAATAGGTAAGAAACACAGACTTCATTCAAGAGAAATAAGCCAGAAAACTCTTCACAAGATAGCGTTTACATATATATAAATGCACCCTGCTTGTCAAAAATATTTATACAAAAATTAAGACAACTGTTAATTCTTAAAGTGTTACAAACATAAAAATGCCACCTGTTTTCCAAGTCAGTTCAGCCATGACTTATTTCAGATCATTTATATTACTGAACATCCCTGAAAACTTGCAACTTAGTAAACTAATGAATCACAGTGGAGTTTCAACTCAACAAAATGGCAACGTAGAAGCAAATCTAATTTAAACTGAATCAGCAACTGAACAAAGAGCACATAATTTCAAATTTGAAACAATATTCCAAGCCACGCAGCTTGTATTCATATCCCCTTGATATACATAGTTTTTATTAGGCTAGCTCTTCAAATTTCCAGTCACAGAAATGACGTATACTGAAAAACAAAACGCTCACTGTATGACTAATTTTGGAAAAGGAATTAAGTGGTGCATTTTCGTGTATGTGCTTAACATCCTCAAACACACAACAAGTAGCTTCCACTTCAGGAAAAGTGTGAAGAGATTTAAGTTCTCCTTTTTGAGCCAACATCTGTCGTAAGACGTTACTTGCCGTGCAAACTGGATGGCAGCTGATTTTTTTTCCAGTCAACGTGAGGTTTCATAATCAGTTCCTGTTATAGGCATCAACCCTTCATTCATTCAATCATAAAAAATGTGACTTACTAAAAAAGGAAAAATAGATTCTAAAGGCACATAATCACATAGCTGCTCTAGTAGGAGTCTGTAAACAGAGAATCATTTGAATTTAGGAAATCCAAATGTAGGAAAGTAAAAGGCATCTGAAGCAGGCTTTTACCTAACCGGCTTCCTTAAAGACCCAAAGGGTTTTGAGGTCTACAAAGTATGCACTGAAATACCATATTTCAAAAAGCAGTAAGGCAAATAGTATACTCATTATTTCAAAAGAAGTTACAATGGTAGTGTAGGCATACACAGTATAACTTAGTTATAATGCGTGGTACTGTTTCAACTACATAGCCCTATAACTGTTTACTTTCTATATAACTGGAGATTAAACTAGGGTTCCAGGTGAACACAAAGCCAAACTTGTACCACCATCTACCACCGGCAACAGCTCTTCAGGAACAGCAGCATTTGCTTCGCTGCTTGGGTCATGTTCACGCTGAGGGAAGTTCACAAACCACAGCTCAGAGATTACACACTGTCATACTTGTGAAGAGCTTCTTCTAGCTTTTGTGTCACTTTTTGAAAAAAGAGTATTTGCTGTTGCAAGAAATGCTGCATCTGTGATTTGAAGTCCCTCACACGAATTTTGTGGAAATGATTAATTTCTGCTAGGGTTGCAAAAGAAATAATGTTACAGCGTTCCTGAATGCCCTCAGCTTTTTGGAGCTCCATCTTCCCTTCTTCCACGTGCCGCTTACTCTCCTTTACTTTGGTAAGGGCTCCTGTATAAAGAACAAAGCAAAACAGTTGAACTGTAAGGAAAATGTAGACCAAACTACTGTAGTTTAACAAGTGATATACAACAACTATCATTTTAAAGGTACTTAGATTTATGCGTATATATATGATTTAAAACAACAAAAAGCTTTTTCATATATATATATGTTAAAAAAAATAATCACTGGACAGTAAAAAAAATTGTTAAACCCCCAATTTTTAAAGGCTTTAGCTCACAAAAGTGAAACATGCCTATTTCAGAGTCTTAAAATTCAGATTGTGTCCTTCATAGAGTAACTGCTAAACATATCAACATTGGGAAAAAATGAAAGCATTAGAAAACCAGATCAATTTAAGTCTACAGAAACATCAGAAAAATAACTTCATTAAGCAACTGGACTTTCAAAAACATCACTTTTCCCCAGTCCTTGCAAAATATCAAAAGAAAATCTGGATACACAAAACTGTGTCAATACACCATTCTGCCCCAAAAAAGATGAAGTCCCTGAAGTCCATGTAGACCTAACACAGTCTTGTAAGAGTTACAAGTACAACAGAAGAACTTTCCTCCAAATAGCTAACTGAAGCACACACATCCTACAAAAAATGAAATACCACCCAGAACAGTGCTACCCAAAGCTGACTCTTATAATGGCAGAGCCCCCAGCTATTTCTTAAGACATTAATTTTCTTGGACTTACTTCCTTTAGGGCAATTTCTTTGCCTTAAATATTGCATATGTATTCCATTTATCTAACCACAAACAATACAACTTTTATCTTCTCACAAGATGTTAGTGATAGGACATTTTTCATATCAATTACGGTCATGCATAAGTTACTTGTTCCTTAATGTGTAGTGTTTTAGCTCTCTTCCTTTTCAGATGGCAATTTGTACCACACACCTGACTACAGTTCAGTGACAGGACTCTGTGTACACTGCCTTCATAAAATGGTTTCCTGTACTTCCTACAGTGATCCTAGCCAGCAAGCTCCACTCTGTCTGCTGGGGAAGCAAGTTTGTCTTGTACTCAGCATGAATCTACACATGTACTAAACACCATTAACCACTAAAACACAGTTCACCAGCAGCAATACCACTTTCAGTCCTCCCTGTGCCTGTTTCACAAGCCATTTCAAACGTGCCTCTTCCCAATTCCCTGACAAGTCTCTGCAACTCAGACCTGGGGCACAACCTTGTGCCTGGATTTGTCTAGGCTCACTGCACACACAGCACGTTGGGAGCCAACTGGGGAGCATGGCCACTACTCACTGAATTTTGTCCAGGTGCTTCTCACGTTCCCTTGCCTGCTGTGGGTCATCCCCTGCTCACCCCTAACCCCTCACCAGGTAGTCAGGTCAAATGTAGAGTGAGGTATGCTCTTACTAGAAGTAAATTAAAATATCAGACGATTTGGCAGACTTAGGGAAGACCAGGTTGCTGCATTTTTTTTTAATGCAATGGGGCTTGTGTCTTACATTATACATAAAACCTGGAATTCCTAAAATCAGAGAAGCACACGTGACTTTTCTCCATTCAAGTTCTAAACACATCTTGCTAGCTGCTGCAGGGGATTTTTTAAATTGTAAACACTCATAAAATACTTACTTTGTTATCAGTACCTCTCTACTCTCAAAATCTCATTTTTCTGCTTATTTTGCATTTAGACTGTGCTGTATATGACATCTTCTTTCCATAGCACTGGTATGAGCTATCATCACAAACATTAGAAATTGCCTTCCACTGTGATGTATTTGCAGGAAGACCATACCAAAGATTTTCCTTTTGCTAAACTGTGCCAGAGAGGTTATTAACAAGGTAAGCAGAGACAGCAGGCTGCATGGTTGACTAGGCTGCTATTTGAGTGGCAAAGGCCATACTCTAAATATCATGCACTAAAGAGCTACCCAAATGCCAAGGGCAGCAGCTGTCCCCAGGGGCTGCAAGGTAGTGGCAGAGCTCCACACCTTCCAGGCACCTATAGCATTATAGTGTGGTGGCTACACAGCTTGGCAATTGGCTGCTTCAGCAGACTGACCTCATCATGTCCAGCCTGGCCCAAAAAAACATCACTGAAAAATCTTTTCCACATGTAGTGGTGCCAGCAGTAGGATTGTGCCAGAAGATCTCTATTTTCTGCACGAAGGAGTGAGGAAGCTGCAAGGCAGAGGATGATCTGAAAGATACTGAATGCCCTCTTTGCAAAAATGATGCTTCGTTCAATAAACAAGACAAGGCTCAGAAAAAGACCTTCTCTGCATGGCAGTAATCCACACACAACTGTGAAAACCTGAAATTTGGGACTTAATGAAAGCCAGATGCAGCTGGCTAAATAAACATGACAACTCTTCAGCTGAGATGTGGGAAGCAGCTTCATGTTATTTCTAGAATGACCAAGCTGGAAGAAAAACACTGAAATTTAGAACATCAGCAGCTAAAAGAATAAATAAATTCTGGACCATATTATTTTAGATCACTAAAAAACATACGTTACCAAACACTAAAGTCTCCAGACTAGACATATTATGCCTTTTTTTTTCCTCCTTTGTCAATGAGAAAAAAAAAAAAAAAGGGAAGATTTATAATTAGGAAAAGGAATCCAAAGGGAAAAATTACAGCCACTAACACTGCCCTCTTAATGCATATGGATTTGTTCTAGTCCTATGGTGGAATTTCTTTTAAGACTTAGACTACAGCTGAAGGTCAGCAATACATGACAAAAGCTTATACATGGCAAGTATAAACCACTTCTTTTTTGAAGTGCCTTTACATGACATGTTGAATTATTGGTTTAACAATTGCTCCTCAAATAAGTTACCAGAAGGAAAAATTTAGTTCATTTTAAGAGAATCAAAGAACCTTCCACAAACATGCAGAATAAAAAGTCCATTTTCAATTTGTTCAGGATCTACTGAAATTTACAAGACTTAGCTTAGTAAATCTTAAGGGAAAGAAAGCATTAAGTTTGCACAACAACATGCCACATTTCATCCCAAATTTTCTCCACACGCTCCTCCATTGCATAAAGGCTCTGTATATTAATCTACCTGAGCAAGACCTTAAGCAAGAGCAGCAATTCATTGATGTCAAGGGTGCAATTATCCATGAATGATTCTCATGCTGAAAAGGGGGAAGAAGGAATTGGGAAGCAGACAGCAGGCCCTTTTGTGCATCCCTGCTGGAAAATACAGGTCTTGTGCAGAGATGACCAAGTAGTGGATAGGTCCCATGGTAATCTCTAGCACCTCTCAGCCTGCAACTCCTAACACATCTCATCCCAGGCTGTAGACTGTTACTGCCTCAACTCTATCCTCACTAATCTGTCCATCACTGTCAGCACCTAATCCAGCACCTGCTAGCTCCCGATGCTGTCTCTGCAGATTGTTGAGGCTGAGCAATCCCCCCTCCACTATAAGCTCACCTGCAGACATCTCTTCTGTTTCCTGAATTTAATGATGTGAACATCTAGTATTGGTTTGGACAACCCCAAAAAGGCAAGAGGTATTTAAAAAACAGGTGCAGAGTTATGGTAGCCCTAGTAAATGCTGACACACATTTTAGGCAAAAGAAACAGGAGCCACTTCCTATTGCGTATTAACTCAAGAACACCTCCTGCTGAATACGTCTGGTATAAATATCTGCCAATGTCCTATTCCCAGGGGAATGGCATACATAAAAATAAATTCTTGTGGGTTTTTTTAGCTCCAGCTCTACACATTCTGTAAAGACTTGCCCTTGCATTTAAAGCTTCTGGTCCAGTGAAAAGACCTTCTGTGAGATCATGTTCCAGTAATCAGGACGAGCTCTCAAACAGCGACGAGGAAGTGGATCAAAGACATTGCAGGAAGCTGTGCTACATCTATTACTGATCTTAAAGGTCAGGAAAGGCAGATGTGGAAAAAATGATGGCTTTCATTGCCCAGAGCCTGACATCAGACAGTGGTGCCCAGTGAGTGTGGCTAAGAGTTAAGAAAAACTCGCAGGTTTCAGCACTTATTCCAACCATGAGATTAAACATAAGACAATATAAACACATTTAACATGAGACATTTACAGTAATGCGCTAGCAGCAAGAACACAGAGACAATGTAAAACTCCTGACAGAAATAAATACTTCCAAGATGCAAAACACACAATACAAAGAGCAACTTAAATGGGTGCTGAGGAGATTCTGGGAGAAAAAAAACAATGATGTGTGTTGAGTCAGTAAGATAAATATGCTAACAAAGTTGCAATGAGGCAGGAGGAGTCATACACCTTGAGGAAAAACATGCAAACAGAAAAATAGAATTCCTGAACCTGAAAGCACTCAGGTTTGGGTCAATCAATGTATTTTCACATCATCTCCAGATTAACCACACTAATAAATGCTTTGAGATTGTGTGAAGAGTCAGATAAGGGTGTTTTTGAATTTGTACTTGAAATTGTACACACTCTCCCTCCACATTGTAAGCCTGCATGTATATGTATAAACTCAGTCTTCAAGCTCTCCAATTGCAAGGTATGATTGGCCTCCCAGCAGCCAGCCCTACATTTGTTGTATATGACACAAGTCCAAATTACAGCTTGCAATGTGACCAGAAGACAAATGTTTTGGGGCTTAGCTCATGAAGACTGAAATCAAGACTGCTCTTCACTCAACTCCTTTGTCTCACTTGAAGCCAGGTCTGCCTGCCAGTAGACACACTCAAAAAATGAAGAAGAGCAGTAACTGCTAAGGGTGTCCCATCTTCCCATTGCCCCATTTCCACCTCCTCTCAAATGACTGTTGCATACAGGAGTCAGTGGTGAAACATCAGCTGTGTCCAGAGCTACTAATCCAAATAAAGTTATGCCTAGGAAGTGAATTTATTCAGGGCAGGAGCCTTTTTGGCTCTGTATTTGTACAGTGTTTACTATGGTGGACAACTATTTCATGGATGAGATTGCTTGATTGGTTTTGAAAAAGTCCCTGCTGTTTTTGAAAAAAATCTCTGCCACAGCAGCAGTGATTTAACCACAGGCACCAACACTGCATGTGGGATGAGACAAAAAGAAGCAAGAACACAGCACAGAATACAAGCTAGAATACAGCACTTAGCAGGAGAGGTCTGCAATACACAGGCACTGTCAGTAACATGCATAATCCATTGAGTCACCAATATACCAGTATCTTCAGCATCTCTCATCACTCACCCACCTTAAGGGACCTAAGAAGTTAATTTTTCAGATCCTGCAGTTATTATTTTTCACTACTATCTTTCACTTCAGCAAAAAATTAAGCTAAATCAGTGCAAACATATTTCTTGCACTTGTAGTGAGTTAACAGCTTACATGTATGTTAGTTATGATTAGAAACCTCTTTCTTTTCAGCAAATACCCATGCTCTTGCTACTCTATACCTTGGGTTAAAGAATGATGGCAAAACAACTGCAAAGGGAAGGAAAGACACAGGGGACAAAATGTTAGTCAAAGAATTGTAGAATGTTAGGAAGGGACCTCAAAAGATCATCTAATCCAACCCCTCTGCCATAGCAGGATCACCTTGAGTAGGTCACACAGGAAGGCATCCAGGTGGGCTTTGAATGTCTCCAGAGAAGGAGACCTCACAACCTCTCTGGGCAGTCTGTTCCAATGCACTGTCACCCTCACAGTGAAAAAGTTTTCCCTTTTGTTCATGTATAACCTCTGATGCTCCAGCTTGCACCCTATCATTGGACATCACTGAAAAGGGCCTGGCCTTGTCCTCCTGATGCTCACCCTTCACGTATTTTTAAACATGAATGAGGTCACCACTCATTCTAGTCTTCTCCAATCTAAAGAGATCCAGCTCCCTCAGCCCTTCCTCATAAGAGATAAGTTCCACTCCCTTAATCATCTTTATGGCTCTATGCTGGACTCTGTCAAGCAGTTCCCTGCCTGAGGGTCCTGTGGTTCCCCTTGATAGAATAGAATAGAATAGAATAGAATAGAATAGAATAGAATAGAATAGAATAGAATAGAATAGAATAGAATAGAATAGAATAGAATAGACCGGACCAGACCAGGTTGGAAGAGACCTTCAAGATCATCACGTCCAACCTATCAACCAATCCAACCCACCTAAACAACTAAACCATGGCACCAAGCACCCCATCAAGTCTCCTCCTGAGCACCTCCAATGATGGTGACTCCACCACCTCCCTGGGCAGCACATTCCAATGGGCAATCACTCTCTCTGTATAGAACATCTTCCTAAGATCCAGCCTAAACCTCCCCTGGTGCAGCCTGAGACCATGTCCTCTTGTTCTGGTGCTGGTTGCCTGGGAGAAAAGACCACCATCCGCATGTCTACAACCTCCCTTCAGGTAGTTGTAGAGAGCAAGAAGGTCACCCCTCAGTCTCCTCTTCTCCAGGCTAAGCAACCCCAGCTCCCTCAGCCTCTCCTCATAGGGCTTGTGTTCCAAACCCCTCACCAACTTTGTTGCCCTTCTCTGGACATATTCCAGCAAGTCAACATCCTTCCTAAACCGAGGGGCCCAGAACTGGATACAGGACTCAAGGTGCAGCCTAACCAGTGCAGCATACAGGGGCAGAATGACCTCCCTGCTCCTGCTGGCCACACTGTTCCTGATGCAGGCCAGGATGCCATTGTCCCTCTTCAGAAGTAGATTTTTAACGGAGCTGGGTGGGGGGAGACTGAAGCTATTACCTGGATGCCAGCCCAGCAGTTTGTGGTGCTTCTCATGTGATAGATCTTTGCTTTTACCTGGCCAGCTCCGACACTGCCAGGATGGAGGTGAGCACAGGCTGGCACACCACAGAGGAAGCTGGTTAAGCTGCAGGTCAGCAGCAGTAACTGTTCACAGGGACAGAAATTATTCACTTAGCCACCAACTCTTCCAATCCCAAACCTTCATTTTTTTTGTTTGTAGATCCTATTTGTAAATGATACTGAACAGGACAACAGCCATAGAAATGGCAGAGTAAAAAAGAACTTGAGGAGGGTGATCATTCCGGCCTTATCATCAGTAATACCTGGGGCAAACCCAAAAGGCAGTGTCCTTCTTCACTACCTCTGAGAAGTCCCCCAGCCAAAAAGCTGCAGTGTGACATCAAAACATTATGCTGAAGTCCAAAGATTCGTAAGAGACATGGCTCCCTCATGAAGAATAGCTAATGTCAGAAAACACTGTGACCCTCAAAGAAACAGTTTTGACAAAATCTCTCAGTAGTTGTATCTCAGTGCAAGTAAAATTGCCTGTGCAATGAAGTTTTCATTTTTCTACTATCAGCAAGCCACAGTGTAAGAGCTGGTGCATTTTTACTAGAAAGTAAAACATCTTACATTTCCACACCATTCAGCTACCCATCATATTAAATGGTCTAACAGTAGGCACGAGGTGTCATTCAAAGCATAGTATTGAAGGGAGAGTTTTGAACTAGTCCAACATCTTTCTTTGCTCTACCTTTTATACAAGACACTGTTCTGAGACACCATCTAGTAAAAGAAGGGAGAAAGCAATATATTTATGATGCTGCTTTCATCAAAGGACAATGTGGCATTTTAGGCTGGGTGCCTTCCTCAGCATGAGTCTCCTCTGGAGGTTTAATACAGCTAGTCCCTTCAGGCCAGCTTGTGATCACCTCCACCAGACCAGGTCTTTCAAGATTTCCCATTCGAGCTCTCTGTGTTATCAGGGCCATCCACTTGGACCATGTGGCATCTGTGTCATGATGTGGTGTAGAACCTTTACCTTTGAATATCCAATTAAAAACTGGCAATCTAGGAGCTAGAAGAAGTTGTGACTCAGTTCCAATTACTTCAGAAGTGGCTTTTACTCCTTCACAGGCAGCTAGAATCTCTTTGTTGGAGTGCAATTTGCCTCTGAACCTCCTGTAGCCTCAACTCCAGAAACCAAGAGGATGCCCATGTGTCTCACCTGGAGCTCTTTGCCACATACACCATGTTGGACCGTTATCACTTGCAGCTGTGTACAAAATGTTCTTAACGTCTGGAACAGCTCAGACAGGTCCCAGACCCATCACTTAGACTACTTCTTGCTTTATTCGGTCAAAGGCTGCTTGTTCAGGTCCCCACTGGAAACTGTTTCTCTTTCGAGTCACATCATACAGAAGTTTCACAGTCTGACTGTATCCAAGAATGTGCAGTCTCAAAAATGCCACTATCCCCAAGAAACGTAGAGTTTCTTGCTTGTTCATGGGATTTGCCATGGTAGAGACTCTGTTTACCACATCCACTGGAATGTGTCGGCGTCCATCCTGCCACCGCACTCCCAGAAACTGGATCTCCCTGGCAGGTCCTTTCACCTTGTCTCGCTTGATGGCAAAACCTGTGCTCAGGAGAATGTCAATGATTTTGTTACCTTTCTCAAAGACTTCTTCAGCAGTTTTACCCCAGACGATGATGTTGTTGATGAACTGGATGTGTTCTGGAGCATCACCTTTCTCCAGAGCACCATGGATCACTGCACGACAGATGCTGGAGCTGTGGATCCAGTCCATTGGCAATCTGTTGAAAGTGTACTGGATTCCTCTCCAGGTGAAAGCAAATTGAGGCCTGCATTCCTCTGCTATAGGAATAGAGAAGAAAGCATTAGCAATGTCTAGGGTAGCATACCATTTGGCCTCTTTGGATTCCAGCTCATACTGGAGTTCCATCAGGTCTGGTACTGCTGCACTCATAGGTGGAGTCACTTCATTCAGGGCTTGGAAGTCGACTGCCAGACGCCAGTCTCCATTCTGCTTTCGCACAGGCCACAGTGGACTGTTGAAAGGTGAATGAGTTTTGCCGATGACTTGCTGACTCTCCAACTGATGAATCAGATTCCAAATGGGCAACAAAGAGTCACGGTTGGTCCTGTATTAGGCATAGCCTAAAACTGCCACAAACAGACTGATTATTCTGACTTGCTTGCCCTGAGGGGTGGAAACAATCCACTGAGTAGATGTGGACAGGAATAAAGGTTTGGTTGAGAAGCTATGAGGTTCTTCCAGGAGACCAGGATGTCCATCGAATCTATGAAGAGCTTGCACTGTAGAAGAGTGAACTCTGCGTTGCTGGGAGGCTCCATCAGATGAGGGACAAGAACTGGAATGAACTGTTACCTGAGCCTGAATGAGAGATTGTTTGAAGGGTGCCCAGATGAATATTTGGACTTTGCTAGATGTATCATCTGAAGATTTCTAATTTGATATTTTTTGGGTGCAGGAATTATGGTATGAAATAAGGGGTGGTGTGTGTGGCAGTTTAGGCTGGGTGCCTCCTGCTGCTCCCACACAAGATACACCTCCAGTGTCCCAAGGGTCCAATCCAGTGGGTGGGCACAGGAAATAGCATATTTCATACCCATAATACCCTGTGCCCTATAAATCATCTGCAAAGTCATGCACAAATTATTTGCTTTAAAATGCTCTACACACAGGTTAACAGACGAAGCCTACATTAACTCTGCAAATTCTTCACATTTTCTGGCCAAGACTTAGCAAATATTTTTCCCTTTTAAAAGCAGCACAATGGAAATTTGCTTGAAATTAAACCCAGGAGGCTTCTCCAATAGTGACTGAACTGTATAAAAGAAATGTACTATCGTAGAAATTAATGTCTGAATGACTTGCTACTTTAAAATCTGCGTTTTAAACACAAAAAAATGAAGTTGCCTACTGTATCAAAGGCAAAATGAAGTCACTTGTTCTTTTTGAAGAATTTTCAAGACCAGTCTTTCTGATTCATGGATAATATTACTCTCCTTTAACAATGTTTTCTTTTCCATAGTGAAAGTTAGACATAAAAATAAAAGATATCATATTGCAATCACCGTAGTGTAACAGCAGTTTTGGGTACAGATACACAAAAATAACTACAATGCTTTTTAAGCTATTGTTAAGATGCAGACTCCAAAAGTATGGTTTATTTTTTGTTATGCCCATTCCTCAAAAAGCCCAGAATAAGGCAATAGCATCCTACAAATAAAGGCACATTAAATTACAGTATTTTGCTAACATCTAGGTTACCACTGAGTGATTACAGGATTATTAATGTTTAAATTAATAAATTACACTTGTTCTTTAGTTCACCAAAAGCAGTCACAGAAAGATGCATTCTTCAGTTCAAAATGAAATCACCATCTAATCTACACTACTCTCAGATGACACACAAACAGAACAGTCCTTGCCTCTAGATTTCAGAAACTTAGTTAACTCTAACTAAGCAATTATATAACCAATAACCAATATAACCAATATATACTAATATATAACCAATTATACAAACAACCATTGGAATGCATAGTGTCAGATGTCACTAAATTTTAAAGAGCTGCTAGGGCTAGTCATACTATACATATCTAACTAATCTTAAAAAGATTACACGTGCCAGTTAGCGAGCAAGAGCATACATGGGCAATTTATTTACCCAACAAGGACTGTAATTATATCACTGCATTTTTAAAGGCTCCAAAACGCTTGTGCTGCTGAAAATTAATTAAGTTATCACATTGGCAATGTGCAGTTCAATTCCAGAATGCTCCAGAGAAATCTGCAAACTTCGGTGTGCAGCATCTCCAGTATGAATGCTTTGCTGGGTCCTGCTATACAACATTGTTATGCAAGAAACAAGGCATAGTTTGCCCTTGAAACAGTTGATAAAAGAAAGGGAGAGCAAGATGGTAAAATAAAAGAAAGAAACATTACAGAATTACAGCTTTATTATATCTACTGCACTACATAACCCAATTACCAAAACAAATCCAGTGCATAGTGTCAGGTAACCACATGTAAAAACTCTGCAAAGTTGAATGGAAAATTTACCATTCGTATCTTGAATACAGCAGAGCCTTTAAAACTAAGCTATCACAGTATCACCAAGGTTGGAAAATACCTCAAAGACCATCAAGTCCAACCTGTCACCCAAGACCTCATGACTAGACCATGGCACCAAGTGCCACGTCCAATCCCCTCTTGAACACCTCCAGGGACAGTGGCTCCACCACCTCCCTGGGCAGCACATTCCAATGGCAAACGACTCTCAGCGAAAAACCTTTCTCCTCACCTTGAGCCTAAACTTCCCCTGGTGCAGCTTGAGACTGTGTCCTCTTGTGCTGGTGCTGGTTGCCTGGGAGAAGAGACCAACTCCCTCCTGGCTACAACCACCCTTCAGGTAGTTGTAGGGAGCAATGAGGTCTCCCCTGAGCCTCCTCTTCTCCAGGCTAAACAATCCCAGCTCCCTCAGGCTCTGCTCATAGGGCTTGTTCTCGAGGCTTCTCACCAGCCTTGTTGCCCTTCTCTGGACAGGTTCAAGTGTCGCGATGTCTTTCCTAAACTGAGGGGCCCAGAACTGGACACAGTACCTCAAGGTGTGGCCTAACCAGTGCTGAGTCCAGGGGCACAATGACTTCCCTGCTCCTGCTGGCCACACTATTCTTGATGCAGGTCAGGATGCCATTGGCCTTCTTGGCCACCTGGGCACATTGCTGGCTCATGTTCAGGCAGCTGTCAATCAGCACCCCCAGGTCCCTCTCTGTTTGGCAGCTCTCCAGCCACTCCGACCCCAGCCTGTAGCTCTGCATGGGGTTGTTGTGGTTAAAGTGCAGCACCTGGCACGTGGATTTGTTGAATGCCATCCCGTTGGACTCTGCCCATCTGTCCAGTTGGTCAAGGTCCCTCTGCAGAGCCCTTCTACCCTCTAACAGAACAACATTTGCTCCCACTTGCTGTCATCTGCATTTTCTGATGACTGACTCAATGCCCTCATCCAGATCATCAATGAAGATGTTAAAGAGGATGGGGCCCAGCACTGATCCCTGGGGGACACTACTAGCGACTGGCCTCCAGCTGGAGCTGGCACCATTCACCACCACTCTCTGGGCCCAGCCCTCAGCCACTTCCTAACCCAGCACAGAGTGTTGCTGTCCAAGCCATGAGCTGACAGCTTAGCCAGCAGTTTGCTGTGGGGGATGGTGTCAAAGGCCTTGCTGAAGTCCAGGTAGACTACATCCACAGCCTTCCCCACATCCACCAGGTAGGTCGCCTGATCATAGAAGGAGATCAGGTTGGAGAGGCAGGACCTGCCCTTCCTAAATCCATGTTGGCTGGACCTGAGCCCTTGGCCATCCTGCAGGTGTGCAGTTATTGCCGCCAGGATAATCTGCTCCATCATTTTCCCTGGCACTGAGGTCAGGCTGACTGGCCTGGAGTTTCCACGTTCCTCCATCCAAGCCTTCTTGTGGATGGGGACCACACTCTCCAGTTTCCTGTCACCTGGGACCTCTCCAGTGAGCCAGGACTGGAGGAAAATGATGGAGAGCAGCTTGGCCAGATCATCTGCCAGCTCTCTCAGCACCCTAGGATGGATCCCATCCAGTCCCATGGACTTGTGGGTGTCCAAGTGGCTCAGCAGGTCCTGAACTAATTCCTCATGGATTTCCAGGGCATTACACTGCTCCCTGACCCCATCACCCAGGTCAGCAGGCCACTCATCCTGAATTCCTCCTGCCTTGCTGTTGAAAATTGAGGCAAAAAGGTGTTCAGGACCTCAGCCTTTTCCTCATCTTCAGTCACTGTGTTCCCCTGCAGGTCCAATAAGGAGTGCAGGTTCTTCTTGCCCTCTTTTTAGCATTAACATATTTGATAAAAATGCTTTTTGTTATCTTTCACAGAGGTGGCCAGCTTAAGTTCTAACTGGGCCTTTGCCTGTCTAATTTTTCTCCTACATAACCTAACAACTTCCTTAAACATACTAGGAGAAGCCTTCCCCCTCCTTCCAAATGTGAAACAGACTCTTTTTTTGCCCTTAGCTCCTCCAGGAGCTGCTTGCTCATCCAGGCCGGTCGCCTTCCCCGCCGGCTCATCTTTTGGCACATGGGAACTGCCAGTTCCTGTGCCTTCAAGAGCTCCTGTTTGAAGTAGGTCCAACCATCCTGGACCCCTCAGTTCTTAAGGGCTGCTACCCAGGGAACTTTGCAAATAAGTTTCTTAAACAGGCTGAAGTTTGCCCTCTGGAAGTCCAAGGTGAGGGTTCTGTTGGTGCTCCTCCCTATCTCCCTGCATATTGAAAACTTCAACATCTCATGGTCACTGCACCCTAGACAGCCTCCCATGGTCATGTCTCCCACCAGCCCTTCTCTATTGGAGAACAGCAGGTCAAGCAGAGCCTGACCCCTGGTAGGCTCACTTAACAGCTGCATCAGGAAGCTGTCCTCCATGCGCTCCAGGAATTTTCTGGACTGCCTCCTCTCTGCTGAATTAAGTTCCCAGCAGATATCTGGCAGGTTTAAAGTCACCTACAAGGACAAGATCTGATGATCTTGAGAGAGCCTCCAATTGTTTACAGAATATTTCATCTGCCTCCTCACCCTGGTTGGGTGGTCTGTAACAGACTCCAACCAGGATGTCAGATTTGTTAAGCCTCCCTCTGATTTTAACCCACAGGCACTCAATCCCTTCATTTTCCACCTCAAGCTCTGAGGAATCGAGTGACTCCCTAATATACAGAGCCACCCCTCCTCCTCTTCTCCCTCACCTGTCTCTCCTAAAGAGCCTGTAACCCCCCAGTGTAGCACTCCAATCGTGTGTGTTATCCCACCATGTTTCTCAAATGGCAACTATATCATAGTCACCCTGGTGGACCAGGACTTCCAGCTCCTCTTGCTTATTGCCCATGCTGCATGCATTGGTGTACATGCACTTCAGCTGGGCTCTCGACCCTAATTTGTGTCCCACTCTCTCCTCTTCAGAGGGACTGATTTCCTTACCCACCCCCTTCAGATCTTTAGGTATATTGTACAGAAACAGTGTTTTACACAAATAAATGCCATTATTTCAGCCATTAAAGCACATTGGTGTTCAAGAGTAATTCTGACTTTACAGGTACCTACACAGATGTCAGAAAGGTGGCTTGTCACAAACAATTTCATCTTAAAATCCGACTAAATTGTGTAAATTGCTGTCCATTATCACAAATACAGTGTTTTGCACCACAGTGAGAAGCAAGCACAAAGTAATTCTGCTTTTGCCCAGTTCTAAAACAGTCTGTACTTTAGGCATGCACATGCACTATTTAAGGAATTTTCTTTGCTATGGCTTCAGCTGACACCACAGACTAGAGGCATGGAACAGAGTAAAACTTAAACTAGGCTGGTCACTATAAACATGGTGGATCTACCTATTAGAAAGGCAGTCATGTTTTTCACAGTGGACACACTTGAAAATATAAGCAACTGCAACTTGCAGAAGTGCTATGATGAAACATTTCAGCGATTTTAACTACTGTTGACTAGCTTACACCTAAATGGGGCATTAAGTAGACTTTTCAGATAAAAGCCTACCACAGATGGTCTGCTACAATTCAGTTGTCATAGGTTCTAAACACTAGTTTCTCCCAATTAGGATGCTAAGAAAAGGTACCTTTTTTGCTAGAATGATGCTACAGCCTCTTAACAGCTTACGTAAGCACCCTGTTCATAATGCTGATTGAAAGACAACAACTAAAATCAGAAAGGATGCTGCACATGCAGGATATAAATCAGTTTTCAGGCAACATGCTGAACAGCATATGAGCAGAAATGGCTCCTCTGGATGTGCAGAAGATGAATGTAAGTCACACCAAAAGCATATGTAAAAATCATAGTACTTGTTCACAATTTTCTTGAGATTCAAGAGAAGGAGAAGACAGGAACCACTGCATATTGATATCCCTATACCACTATCACAACAATCAAGTGTAAGTGCAGATTCTACCAACTCCCATATCCCTTCCTTACTGGGACACTATAAAAGACTTGCTTTTGGATATTGTTCTCTGGAATGGCCGAGGGAAGCAAACACCAAGCACAATTTACAGTATTTGTTTGTCCATCATCATCTGCTTAGCTCCACTACTGTCCTACGATAAGCAGACACAACATGCAATAGGCAGTTCAACACAAATTCATACGAAAAAAACCGACATCCAAACAAAATTCAGATACAGTTCCACTGTACCTGTCCATTAACCTTTAAATACTCTCTCAGAAATCTGAATGCTGTACTACCTGTATAAGGACAAGAAGACAGAGACTCCCTCTTACAAAAAAATATGCAAGGTAAATCACCATTATCAATTAAAAGAGATTGCACTACACAAAAGCAGAACATATGAACTGCCTAATAATATAATGCCGTATTCATATTACATAAAAGAAATTATATACATTATTTATTGTCAAATTATGTTAATTTGTACATCTATATTAAATTAATATATTGCCACAGTTCATATTAAATTATAGAGAAAATAGAGCAGTTTTACAATGGCAGAAGAGAATTGTCTGCCCTTTTTTAAGAGGAGTAGATCTGCTTTCATTTTGGACTTACATTAAACTCTAAGTAGGGTGAAAATACAGTTTTATTATTGTGATGTTTAGTAAAATGTATCTTTTTCCATTATACTGCCATAGCTATCATATATATTTATGCATACAAGGACTCCAAATTGTAAGCCTGAAGCAAATAGAAAAAAGCAGGTTTCTTTTTAATGTGGGTCAAAAAAACAATGTGAAGTCCCAGTCATAGCATAAACCACCTTTTCACATTGTTATGAAAGAACTGCATGCAGGCATACAAAAAGTAGCTTAGTTCATTCTGATTACAGAAGCTGTGCACCTGTGACATACACCTAAAACAAAGGCTGAAACCATCACACTGCTTCCTGCTCCCATACCGTAGCAATCCAAAGTCACTGACAAGAATTTAACTGATTGTTTAAATGTATTCTCACTGATTTAACGAGATTATACTCCAAAATGTAAAACACACTTTTCAGTGGCTTTTTTATTATTATTTAAATCCTCATGACCTTCATGAAATCTTTAGACAATATTGTGTTTTGCCAGCAGTTTGCCATTTGTTTGCTCTAGTCTGCTGATAAGACTCATATTTGGGGGAGCTAAGTGAAATGTGATTTCAAATTTTTAATTAGAATTTTCAAATTCTCTTCTACTTGAACCAGGCCATTTAAAATATGTAAGGTACCAGCTAGGTGAATTTATAGTCTGCAGAAGTTAACCTGGCATGTTAACTATGCAAACAAAGTCTAACAATGAAATCATGGAAGCATAGTGGAAAGGCTGAAACGGGTACCTGTTTCAAAGGTGACTTGCAACACAGTAACAAAAAAATATCACCCAGCTTGTTGGGTTTTGACAACATGCTTACAAAGATTTGGAGGAGCTGTAGGAGTTACTTCAGTCCACCAATTCTTGCCTTCCTTGTTTGGATGGAAGATCTTTTAACAAGCTGGATCTCTCAGGGGCAAAAGAACTATCTTGCTTTCTAGAATCTTCATAAACTTCAAGATGAAAATCTATTACATAGTTTTTCAAAATAAAATTACTTCCTCTTTCTACTATAGAATTTTAAAATCTTCAAAGCCTACAGTGTCCTGCTACTCCCTAACTGTGCACGAGGTTTGCTCAAAAGACAGGGCCTTGCTGCCTGTGGTCAGCAAGTAGAGAGCATGAGAGGTGATACTGCACTGCCTGCAGTAAAACCTGCAGGTATGATGAAAGTCCACCAGCTTGTTGGGAATAATTGGGAAGTCTGGATGTATTTTCTGGTGTGCAGTAGTGCATGTAGTCTCTTCCACATGAGAAACAGTAGTACTCTGACTCTGCTACTAGCTATTTTTTTGGGGAAAAAAATATCAGTGGGGTTTTATCAGCTATGAAATGCTTCTTGTCATCTTGGTATCAGGCTAGCAGGTCTCAAATAGTAACAGAAAAGACATAGTGACTGCATGAATATTGCTCCTTTAGAAAGGAAAAGTAAGAAGAGTTTGTGGGGGAAGTGGATAAGAAAAAAAAATCATAGTTAAAAAGACCCATGCATCTTTAGACACATAGGGCATAGAAATGGTATTCTATTTTTCCCTTTCTGTTTAATCTTTTTCAAATAAGACTATTGCTCAATTTTCATCTTGTTTATTGTCTTCAGATCTTGCACACACCAAGGAAGCAATACTTTTAGACAGCTTTCAAACATGAATACATTCTTTCACATTTTATCCATCTAAAAATCTCTATCTCCCTCAGGTTACCTTCTAATACTGGGAGGTAACATTAGGTCATTCATCATCAAGCAGACAATGCTACATCATCACTATAAGAACATTGCTGGGGAGGCTCACAGGGTGAAAAACACAAGTCATCCTGTAGCAATCCATACATTCTCATCAAAGTCTTTAAACAGATGAAATGTAGGAACCCATCTCTTTTTACTCTTGTAAGGGTCATCTGGCTAGGATTACATGCTTAGCTCTTATCCAGTAGTTACCTGAGTTAAACTCCATGCAAAGTGTAGGTATCTGAGGAACAGGGTGGGGAAAAAAAGGTGGCTAAAAGGGAAAAAAGCGGTTGGAAAAATCCATGTCTGCACAACAAATTTAAGAGGCTAGAAAGTACACTAAAGAGAAAAGCACTGCTTTTCCACTGTGATAAAAAATTTTAGGTGTGAATTCTGACCTGTCTTATTTATTGGTGAACTTATACACCCCAGCTTCTTCCTTTGGAAAAAAATATTTACAATTATATTATGAAAATATTATGGAGAATTCTAAGTTTCAATGAATTTCCAGATGGATTTTTTTTAACCTATAATTTTGTAAGATATTCTAAAAATATACCCAGTATATACTTTAAAGCCAACATCTAAAATTAAGTTTATTTCAGGTAAATAAAACTTTTGCCTTACTTTATTTTTTTCAGAAATACTGATCAAGCAAAAGGCAATTGAGTTTCTTTTAATAATTGTCTTAGTTATAGGAATGCAAGAGAAACAGGATTGCTGCCTCTATATTAGAAACCACTTAGATTACATTCTCAAATCTGTCTTGCAAAAATCATAACCAAAAATGTGTTCAATGTTAACACTGTAATGTTAACAGGAAGGAGAAATCTGGAAAGCAGACACAAACCAGCAAATTTGTCAATATTGCTTCTACTTTCAGGAACCACATAAGACTAATTTTAGTAATTCCTCAAACAAGACTTGAAGAAAGCAGAAAACCTGTAACTTCTCTACTCTCGCTAAGCAAATACAAAGACGAGATAGCCAGACAAGCATGAGCCAGAGTACTAACATACACTATCTCAAATTCTCACACATGCATGAATTTTCTGAAATTGAACTTGTATGGGCCTGCAGTGAGCATTTATGTTGAGCACTGCTGAAGTTGGAAGATCTTGTCAGTTGAGTGAATCTCTAGCAATTAATATTTAGGAACTATTTTGCCAAGAATGCCTAGGGAATTTCTACAAGTAGAATCTAAAAACACTGAGAAGAAGGTATTATCCATTACAAATTAAATTCAGAAGCTGTTTTTCTTCTCGAAAACAAAACAACTGAACCTAGTATTTCTTGAAAGACACCCCAGTTCTGCAGAAAAAAATTACAGAAGTGCAGGGTAGTTTTTGAGCCTGCTGAACTTAATATTCCTCTTCTACTGAAGTCTTCCCAGAGGCTAAAGAAAACCAAGTAAAAGTAGATCTAACATATTCAGAGCTTTCACTCCAAAATACACAGGTATGCACAGGAATATTTTCATGAAAGCACTTCAGAGGCATTTACCTATTGGAGGCTGAGGGCTAGATTCATACAAGTATTTGGGTGCTTAGATGTTAAGACACTACTCTGCCATCACTCATGCCTACGGGTGCAAGTTTTGTCTTAATTGCTTATTTTTACACATAAAATTCTAAGTCTGTAGGGGATGCGTGCCTTAGGGCAAATATGATCTGTGCCAGCCTCAGTGGAACACTTAAACCAGGTACATCCAGTTGGAAATGCAGAATTTCCAATCAGCACATTCTTTGCTGTAGGGCTCAAGCCTGGACAGGAGTGCACACAAAACCAGGTAAGGTCTCTCACTAAGCTCTGACAAGTTGATCCAGAACTGGCATGTGGGACAGAAAAGTTTAAATCCTTCCTCTGCCTCTTACAGAAAGCGACTTTGAATTATTCTTTCCCTCACAGAGAATTCCTTAAACACTGATCACCCAAGATGAAGGAGACAGAGGGAAAGACTCTTTCAAAATCTGCTGTTGAAGTTATTGCTGTTTCAGTAAGTACTTACAATATTAGTAAGATAATAAACAATTTGGAAATAACCTCACAGTCCACTGGTTCACATTTAAGGCAAGTGATCAAAATGACAATCCCTTTCTGCACATTTCAGATCATGTATGATGTCCTAAGCACAGAAGGCAGAAAGATCCGGATCCCAGAGCAATAAAAAGCACAACAGTTAACACATTTTCATGCTGATGTGCAGACAACACAACAGTGGGGCTTACATGGCTTTGGTTCATAATTGTGGGAGAAAAGACAAAGCCCAAACAGAGGGAAATTTGTGTCTCTGACTTACAGACTCTCTGTCCTTTTTTGCAGAAGTTGCAGAAATTACTAAAAAGCCCCAGACATGCAGAATTCTCAGTCCATACCACAAAACACACTTCAAAATCACATTCAACAGCTGTTCTGCTATCTGCAGTAAAGCAAAATCATAACAGGATAATGCAGCTGAATATTCTATAAACAGACATAGGCACAGCTGCCTTTATTTTCTGGTCCTTCCTGGGTGAAGAAGAATACAGAAAAGGGAGTCTACAAAAGGCCTTATTTTTCATCCCAAGCAGACAATATTGTCACATTATGAAGAAAACAAAGGAAAACTACTACTAACTTCAGAGTTCATCCTTTAAAAAGCATGGCCATGTAAAGCAATGCTTCATTAGGCAGCTTATTTCTACCACTTCTGTGGGCAATATGGGGTCATTTTACTGCACAAAGAAGCTATATGCCAGAAAACAAAACACTTGAAGAAAGATGATCTTATTGTCCAGACAATCTATTATCACCAACAGATATTTGTTTAGCCTACACAGACAACAGTAATTCTCATAACTGGCAGCTATCCCAGACAGCAAATTTAAAATAAAGCACTTAGGGTGTAAGAACATCAAATAGTTCACCTTTTAATCTGAAATTTACAGTTCAGAATTGAGAATTTATACCTTGCTTCAAGTTACTCTTAAAAGTAATACAACTGCCATATACTGGATAAAAAAACAAAAAAACACTCTTCCTTTCAGTTTTCCTTCAGTTTGTCTGTTTTGTAACAAAAAATACATAACCCAGTTGTACCTGTTCCCAGTATGAATGTGGGCAGTTAAGACAAAAACTTCTTGTGCCCATGCCAATTTCTTAGGATAAGTATGTGCCAGGGATAATATTGTGCTGTTAGCCCAGAGGTGTGAGAGCACGAACACATCCACCCAAACTGGATGTGCATTTCTCCAGCCAGCTCCAGGGTAGTACTTGGGCACAAAATTCAACTCTACATAGGTCATACTCTTGCACTGCTCTACTGGAAGCACATTTAGGTGAACTTTCCCAGGTTCAGCCAGGTAAACCTAATCAGTAAGTGTAAATTCAAACAGAACTATAAAAGAAATGGGGCTGGGTCAGGCACATACCTTATTACTTCAAATTCTCTCCTCAAAGTTTCATCTGCAAATATACTGCAGTGAAGAACTCTATGCAGACTTAAAGCCTGAAGACATATTATTTAAATAGTACACATAATCTGATGAGGCTTCCCACCTAATCGAAAATTTTACCCTTTATTTTTTCTAGAACCTTACCAATAATTGTTATAATTACCAACTCACTTCAAAATGCTCAACTCCCAAACATGTGGCATTGATAAAGCCACCGTTCTCTCCAAATCTAAAATCGTTTGAAGTTGTTAATGGAACACAATGCCACGACAACCAGCAGAACAACTCCTCAGAGGTTAGACTGCACAATTCCCTTTCTCATGAAAACAGTACTAAGATCATGTAAGTTTCCATTCACAATTTTCAAAACGAATGGAAATCTGATACATGCAATTTTAATGAAAAGCTTACTTTCTTAAATAAAACCAAACTGGGTAGTTTGTACCAACCCTGTTTCCCTAGATTCTACCAGCAATAATTCATACCTCCCAGAAGCCTGCTGTTTTGATCTGTTAAAAAAACAAACTCTTTCAACTCATGTCACCAAACTCAAGGTACTGTTCTAGATGCAAAACCTCTGGAAACGTCAAGTAAGGGCACAAAAGACTGATTCACTGTGTCTCTTGGGACATAGAATGCCATTTATTAATCTCCAAAATTATTTTCAACAAAGCTCCTGGACTTTCTCAGATAACTTTCAGACACCCCCCATTTCTGCAGAGCATACATGATACTTTCTTTGTCTCTTTCACAGCTCTAATCTCCATTCACCCCTGAAAACTGAAAACCACTGGTAAGGGATGCATAATGGACTACTCTTCTCAGAGTGGTGCAGAATATGTGAATATCACTAATTTCAGAGCAAGGAAATCTATACATATGTAGTGCTACTATACAACCACACATACATATATAGTGCTGCAAAATTCTATTTAACTAAACTGTCACTAGTTACATAGCAGATGATTCTTCCATTTTCAGAGTTTCCTTCTTTCTGATAGATCACCATACAAATAGCAATCTGAACCTCAGAAGTGTATTTAGCTAGAAGGGTGCTGAATGGTTTACAGGTGAGTAACACCTTTTTATAATACAGGCAAAGGATGAACAACTCCAACTAGGACCACTATGACAGGCCATTATTTTTCCAAAGGTACTAAGAGCATAGCTGAAGAGACAAACTCAAGCAGCTTTCAACATCCCAGTTGACTGTCTAATGTTGCACAAAATGCACACGCAACCAAGGGTGCCTCAAATGACTGGTCAATCTGAGGCGTGCCTGCATCTCCACATGCCTTCATATGTATCATCTACTATATCAGAGGCTCAAGATAACTAGCATACATCAAAGACTAATAGATACTTTCACACCACTTGAATTCCAGGGTTTGTAAACAAGCCTTTAATCTTTGATGTATCAGCAGTATAGGCGGATGGGATTTTTTTCAGAGACACACTGACAAACACAGCACCCTTGGACTAGTAAAATTTCCAGCTAAGTCGAGGTCTTCAGCACTGAAAGAATATTGTCACTGTTTTATATTTTTAGCAACAGCTTACCTGAGTAACCACTGAAAGATTTAACTCAAGGCCAAAAAGCCAGACACAGGATAAATTCAGCACATGGTCCCTACGTCTGCGTGCTTACAACTGGTACATGAAACTTTCAAAAAAACCCAAACGGTGTTACCTTTCTGGACGTGGATGATGTCAGGAAAGTTGGCCAAATGCCCCTGATACAGAGCTAACAAATCCATCACAGGATCTAGGTCCTGCCGGGGCTGATCTGCAAAGAGGTCCCCGATGGCATCATAGGCTTCTGCAGTGAAGGCTATCGCTTGGTTGAGGCCAGCTGAAAAGGCCTGCTGGTCCAGCTCAAATGCCTGACTGAGGCACTTAAAGGAGTGCCCCACCTTCTGGTATTCCTTCTTGAAACCAGTGACTTGTTTGCGGGCAAACTCATTGGCTGTGTGATTAAGCTGCAGGGCACTCTCGTCCATCTTCTTTGTGAAGGCTTTGAAGCCATCCACCTGGCTTTCAACCTCTTGCAAGTCCAGGCTAGCTCCAGTGCCTGTAGGGACGCTGATGGTCAGGAAAAAGTTGGCACCCACCATCTCATCCTTCTCAGCCTTGCGCTTGCCTTGTTTCCAGGCCTTCTCATCTGTGCTGGGACAGGTGAGGAAGTGCTGGAAGGCATCACACTGAGCCAGCACAGGGTGACTGCACATGTGGTCCATCCACCAGGCTAGGCCTTTGCGACGTTTGGAGATGAAGTCCTCCTCAAAGCGGCCAGTGGCCTGCTTCTCTGGCAAATGGGGCACAGAGATGACAGGGAACTTCTCGGCCAGACGCCCATAGAGCCAGTCAAAGTGCTTGTAGCGGCGGTGCACTTGCTGGCCAGTGTGGCTGGGCACTAGCTTGTAGGCAATATAGCTTTTCATCCCCTTGAACTTGGTCTGCTTGGTAGGGTCCTCAATGGAGCACTGGAAAGGATAGGGGTTCTCCTGCCACTCCGGGCCACGGGGGCCCAGCACCACGCACAGCTTGTCCCCGTCCTTCACAAAGCCCGACGCCTCACCCAGCACGAAGGCCTCCCCGCCAGACTTGACGAAGGTGGAGAAGCGGTTGAGGTTGCGGCTCACCGTGGCCGAGCTCTTGGCGCCGCTGCCGCCGGGCGGGTGTGGGTGGCTCGCCGGGTGACCGCCCCCGCGGGAGCCCAGAGAGAGTTCGCACCGGGTGGACATGCGGTAGCGGCTGGACCCTCCACCGCTCGCTGCCTCATAGTCGGGGTAGGAGCTACCCAGAGCACCCGGTTCGTCGGCCACTGTGGAGCTGTCGTCCCAGTCGTCGTCCCAGTCGTCATCACTGCCCTGGCTGGGCTGGTACGTGCCGCCATAGGGCGCCGGCGGGAAGGGGTACCCGGCGGCGGCGGGGGGCACCGAGAAGGGCTCCGGCGCTCCCGCGGGCAGAGGCTGCTGCGCCGCAGGCTTGAAGGCGGCCGGTGGCGGCAGCGGCTCGAAGCCACCGGCGGGGAGGTTGGCGTAACGGGCGGGCGGCGGCGGCTCGGCGGCGGGCGCGCGAATCACCTGCACATAGGAGGCTGGGAAGAGGCCGCGGTCGCCGCGGCTGTTGACGCCCTCCAGCCAGCCCTCGATGTCTTGCTCGCTGCAGAGGCTCAGCACCTCGTGCTCCCGCAGCGAGATCTCACCCGGGTTCTCCGACCTGAAGTCGTACAACGCCCGGGCCCGCAACGCCATGGTCCCGCCGCCCAACAGCCCGACCGACCCCAGGGGCTGCTCTCCGCCGCCGCGATGCCGCCTCCCCTCACCGCGCCGCGCCGGCAGAAATGCGCCTCGGCTGCCTTCTGTCTTCACGTCCCACCAGCGGGGATGCTGCAGCAGCTGGCTCCCTATGCTCCGCTCCGCTGCGGCGCGGCCGGCTCCGAGTCCCGGCTTCACCCCGGCGGGCGAGGCAGGGCGCGGGGGCCGACCCGGCGACCGTCCCACGTCGCCAGTTTCGCTAATCCAGAGCCGAGAGGCAGGGTGGAGGAGCCGAGCGCAGAGCGGCCGCCCCCATCGATGGGGCAAGCCCGCCCCTCTCTCGCCCGCCCCCTGGTGTCCGACCAACCGCTGAAGGGGTCGGGGGGCGTTGTTCCGATTTTATTCTGAGTGCTCTACACGAGGCTTTACAGGTTGTTTCCCAGGCAAAGACATGAAACTGGTAGTATTCGGGTTCCTCCTTTCTACACTTTTTAAAAACGGATGCAATATTTCCTTTTATTTCCAGTCACCAAGGACTTTGCCTGACTGCCAGTACTTTTCAAATATTGTGGAGAGTAGTTTGGAAATTTAGATCATCTAGTTCCATCAGGACTCTGGAATACATCTCATCAAATCCCATTGCATCAAAAGAAGTGTAGCCAGCAAGTCTCTACTGGATTCCAGTGAGACCCCACCTAGGGTACTGTGTCCAGCTTTGCAGTCCTCAGCATGCTAAACACATGGAGCTGTTGGAGTGGGTCCAGAGGAAGGCCACTAAAATGATCAGACGGCTGGAACACTCCCACTGTGAGAAAGGCTGAGAGAGTTGTGTTTGTTCTGCCTAGAGAAGAGAAGGCTACAGGGAGACTTTTCAATAATTAAATAATTCAATAATTAAAGAGAGTGTATAAAAATGATGGGGACAATCCTCCTAGTAGTGCCTGTAGCAACAGGACAAGAGGTGATGGTTTTAAAATAAAATTAGGGAGATTAAGACAAGATATAAAGAACAATTTTTTTACAATGAAAGTGGTGAAACACTGGAACAGGTTTGCCCAGGCAGATGGTAGATGCGCAATGGAAGCATTTGAGGTTAGGTTGGACAGGGCTCTGAGCAACCTAATCTAGGCCAGTATGTCCCTGCTCACTGCAGTGGGTTCGACTAGATGACTTTTAAAGGCCCTTTCCAACCCCAAGCATTATATGATTTTGCAAACCTATGATTCTCCAGGTTTGGCCAAGAACTTGCCCGTTTTCTCACGTGCTTGGTTTTCTTCCCAGGGCTCCTGCATGATGAGCAGGGTGAACTGATACTGTCAGTGCTTCAACATCTCTGGAGGAGCTGTGTCACACATACTGTAAATGGGTAGCACAGTTTCTAGTGGTTCTCCTCCAGCTGGTTGTTGCTTACAAAGAAAAGTAAGGTTAGAGTTAGGAAAGCATGCATTCTACTTACGAGTAATGTGTATTTTAGACCTCCTGAAAAATGTGGTCATGTTGCTGATACTGGCTTTGTGTAGAACAGCTCCAATTCTATACCAGTGCTTTTTCCCCTATCCTGGTCATTTTTCCTCATAATTCCTGTGGCACCTGATCCTGTGCTGTCTAATGACATCCTATTAATAATTTCTGAGCCCTGAATACAACTTGCAAAGGTTTTCACCTGTTTATGAGCAATTAGAAAGGAGTTCACTGGAGGAGATGTGTCTGATTTGTCCCCACTTCTTCATACTTTCCTATCATCATCCTGCCAGGTACACAATTCTTGCTAATTTCACGGATGTAGTTCAAAGTATCTCCTATTTCTCAAAGGTCTTTGTTTCAAATAATTTGTCTTTATCTGGGGGCTATTCACTGGAATGCTACAAGACTCATTGCTTTCTTTCACTGATCTTATTGATACCTGGGTTTTACATTTGTTCACTTTTTCCTCCTGACCTTCATTTTTCCAGTGTCAGTGCACGTATTGTCACATCTCTGTTGCTTGGCTTATGCACTTACCCTTTTTTAACACCTCAGCACAACCCAGCTCAGCATTTTAGCCCCAAATTCCTTTGCGGCTTAACTCCAGAAGTCTGTATTAATTAGCAAATCCCAACAGAGCCCAAAGAACAGTTCATCAAACAACCACCCTCTTGGTGGCCTGCCCAGTGGAACACATTTTTGTTGCATCACCTGTGCCACCATCTCAAAACCCAAACACTAATTTTGCAGAAGCAATTTTACAAAGAGCTGTTCTGAGTATCAGTGTCAATGCTACGTCTCCTCCTGAAAAAGAGCTGGCAGCTGCCCAGGATGGTGCCGCTGAAGGCATTTATATCACACAAGTCTGATACAAATGGGCTTCCCTACCAGCTCACTTGGTACTGGTGGAAGCACCCTGACCTGGCCCAGTCATGATTACCTGCTCCCAGCAGGTACTGAATTGCTCCTGATACCCTGCATCAGCATCTATCAGTTCTTCAGAGCTGCCAAAGTTCTTTTTCCATCAAGGCTAGTGATTGCCAGTGTTCTGCTGCTTGCAGGTGGTACATCGTCAGTGTCTGCCTTCAGTGCAAAGGTTGTTCTGCCATGGCACTCGATCCATGGTCCAGCGTGCTGCCTTCCACCAGTGTGGCCAACCTAGAGTAAGGACAAGAATCCCAACAAGAGGTAAAAGTGTTTGGGGTTATGTAATCCTCCCAAAGTTACTCTTAACATTGATCTGGGCAATCTTGTACACTCATGGGAACCCTCACAGGTTAAACTACAGAAAATTGTCTTCTGATATGCCTTTTCTAGACCCCTTATTGTTTTATATATATTTTACTGCTCCTAATTTGACTCCTTTCCTGAACTTTTCAGTCCATATTCATCTTAATTCCAATGTCCTTAATCATTAATGTTATTTTCTCCAAAATAGTCCTTTTTCATGAGTTATGAGTGGATCAGTACTGAAAATCATGCTGACCTAAATGATTTGTGTAAATAGACATTAAATCAATACCCACTAGATATAAAAAACAAACCCAAAAAACAGCCCATGTTTAGAATTTGCTTTTGTTGAACAACCTGGAGATGCTTTGAGCAGATGCGAAGCCAGTTCAGAAATGGGATTTTGCTGCTCCAAGTGGTGGTGCTGATGTCTGTCAGGCTTTGGCTGTTACAACCAGGGCAGAACAAAGGGACAGAGCCAGGAGAAATTTGGTCACGTTTTCTTCTGGTACTGGTGCCATAATAAGGCCAAATTATGACAAGAAAGTGTGTTATATTATTTCCTTAGTGGAAAAAAATCCTAAAATAATTTGAAACCATAATGGGACTGTAAATGAGATTTTTCATCTTTCTCCCACAGAGAACTAATCCTGATTAGCACTATGTGCAGGCACTCTGCTGCAGACATGAAAACAAACATTTTAAAACAGTAAATGTTTTCCCTTTTTTTTTTTCTTTTTCAGAAAAAGCAACCTTCAAGATTATAAGCCACGCTACAAATGTGTTCTTAAAGAGTTTGAAGAAGTCGGCTTCTTAGACCCTCAGAAGCCATCTACAGTGACAAGTAGCTACTTAGCCTTTTCTTTCTGATGATAAACCTTTGTGGACCCTGGAGAAAAACACGTGTCTGGACATTATATACTAGTAACTACTCACACTGATTTGTCTTTTGATTATATGTCATATCATGAATTACAACCTACACCTGTTGGAATGAGTATAACTATAATCAAACAACTCTTCTATCACCATGATTTAACCAAACCTTGTTAAACAAGCATGGGCAGCAGGACAAAAGATTCTTAGCACAGTCAGTCATGATATTGAAGAAGTACACTGAGTGCTAAAAAGAGTTGAAAAGGTTGGAGAACACCAATGTTGAGAAGTCCTGTTTAGATGCTCCCCAACAATAACTGGGACATTGAACCTGATGTTACACTTCATCATGATTTTTCTGACAACTGCTACACAGTGCTTGTTGCTAAACTTTTTTGTTTGTTTGGGGGTTTTTGTTGTTGTTGTTGTTTGTTTGTTTGTTTGTTTGTTTTGTTTTGTTCTGTTTTGTTCTGGTTTTTTTTGTACATTGGAGTTCAGAGGATGGCTAAACAAGTTACACTACTGCAGATTTCCACCTGTGTATAAGATCACTTAAACACATTTTAATAAGACTTCTGAAGATCAGTAAGTTCTGATCTGCACAGCTGGCAGAAAATACCAGAATATTTCAACATCCAAAGTGGGCCAGAGTGGAAAAGTATCTGAGGAAAATCAATTATCTTGGACTCTATAAATAGTGATCCTAAAGTGAGACCTTTTGAGCTCTCTCCTAGATAACAGCAGACTATGCTGTTATCTATGCCTCATCTCCATTGAGTGAGACATCTCTCAAGTACACACTGCATGAAAAGGCCAGGATGAAGTCTGACTTCTCAAGACTCAGTTATCTTCCACTGAAAATGCCAAAGCACTGTAAGCATTTGCTCTAAACTCAAGATGAAGACATTTCTAACTACAGGGTAGCACAATTTCTTTCATTGACCTCTCTACCTATCTACATGTTTGAGCATACACATTTTTTCATTTTCCTGTGTGTGGGTATCAATATATTCTATGGAATTCAACTATCTTTGTTTATGTGTGTGTTTGTATATTTTGTGGTTACATCTCTGCATATACATACATTTTTTTAATGTAGTTGTAAGTTAGTGTGAAATTAGTTAGTGTGAATCTTGCCATTATCAAATCTGTAGTTAAGGCACACATTTGACTATAGCATATTCTACTGAATCACCTCATTCGTTTTGATTTGGTTAATGATTAAGCACTGCTATAATCTGACCCTCTGATTCACCTCTCACCATTAATAGATCTTAAATTTCTGATAAATCATAATACAAAATCATAGTATTTGTCAGAACAATGTCCTAGTAGGAAACTCACTCTTTTTCTTTTTCTTCTCCTCCCACCCCCTGCCAAGCAAATGCCTACAAGTAGACCAATTTCCATTAATATCAGTTCTATGAAGAAACTCAGTCAAATGCTTGGTAGGTGACTCTTCTTTGTTGTTATGCGTGCAAATGTCTCTAGATTATTTTGTTTTGCTGGTGATAAACTTTCGTAGCTAGAAATTAATGCAATTTAAGCTGTAGAAATGGATAATGAATTTCACTTACAAGGGCAATAAACTGGTTTTCTTCCATTTCTCCATCTTCTGTTAACAGAATGTCCCAGTTTAGGATGCCTGGCAGAGCTGCCACTAGAGGGCATGAAATTATCTTGGACGCTAAAACTACACTAGAAGAAAGTACAGATTTTGAACTAGTGAAATAGTGAAGATAATGCAATAAATGTAACAAATATGTTATTCTAGGGGGATTTCTTTTTCATTGTCTAAAAGATTTAATGTGATTAATTTTGGAATATTTTGTAAAATCATACTCGAAAACACAACAGGTATCAGAAATTGAGACTATAGTGTGCTATTGAATTTTGGAAAAGATGCAGTGGAATTTAAGAGAAGACAAAGTGTTTTTCAAATATGAACATAAATAAACCAGAAACAGCTTTTTTTTTCCTTTCTTTTTTCTTATTCCCTTCTTCCCCCTCCCCGCCCTTTAAATCTGGGTTGTATAAATGTGGAGATAATTGAGCAGAAATGCTGAGGTTCCTTTTGTGACCTTTGTATTAGCTATCTCAGCCCCACTCTGTGTAATACACGCCTGTTCCTCAGAAATTCTCAGCCCTCCATTTAATATTGCTTGGAATGCATGTCTGTCTCCATTCCCTGTCTGAGGAGATAAAGTTTCATAACCATGTAAGAATGCTGTCAAGATAAATCCCACATGTATGCAGTTCCTCCATGCTGTGGCAGTGAGGGTGTGTGCTAGACAGGAAATGATGTGTCTTTTGTGGTTACAGATGAACAGGCCTGGGCTAATTGATCAAGATGGGTAAGTCTTATCTTTATGTGTCCATGAGTTTATGCTGTCCATTGCTGAACCTTATCATAGTATCATAGTATCATAGTATCAGTCAGGGTTGGAAGGGACCACAAGGATCATCTAGTTCCAACCCTCCTGCCATGGGCAGGGACACCCCACACTAGATCAGGCTGGCCAGAGCCTAATAGCAACATCTTTAGAATCTGTCTATGGTTGTTCTATATACATTTAGAATAATGTTTTTTATCTATCCATAAACACAGAATAGTATTAATGAAAGCATTAATGTACAAGTTTATTCTGAATTTAAAACATATTGTTATAAAAGGGCAAATGAATGTAGAAATGGAAAATGTAGAACTTTGATAGCAAGAAAAAACAATCAATAGTTAGAAGAAAAAAGAAAGTTATATGGCCAACAGGACAAGATCAGGACTTACTTATCATGGAATGAAATCCTATCAATAAATGAGCATGGCATGAAGAGAGCAAACCTGAATATGGTAATATAGGAGAAGTATTAAATCTGCTGGAGGGTTGAGGGGTTTTGCAGAGGGACCTCGACAGGCTGGACAGATGGGCAGAATCCAACAGCATGAGATTGAACACATCCAAGTGCCGGGTTCTGCACATTGGCCACAGCAACCCCAGGCAGTGCTACAGGCTGGGGTCAGAGTGGCTGGAGAGTAGCCAGACAGCGAGGGACCTGGGGGTACTGTTTGATGGTAGGCTGAACATGAGCCTGCAGTGTGCCCAGGCGACCAAGAGGGCCAATGGCATCCTGGTCTGTATCAGGAACAGTGTGGCCAGCAGGAGCAGGGAGGACATTCTGCCCTTGTACTCAGCACTGGTTAGGCCACACCTTGAGTACTGTGTCCAGTTCTGGGCATCTCAGTTTAGGAAAGATGTTGTCTTGCTGGAATGTGCCCATAGAAGGGTTACAAAGCTGGTGAGGGGTTTGGAGGACAAGCCCTATGAGGAGAGGCTGAGGGAGCTGGGATTGCTTAGCCTGGAAAAGAGGAGGCTCAGGGGAGACCTTCTTGCTCTCTACAACTACCTGAAGGGAGGTTGTAGACAGGCGAGAGCTGGTCTCTTCTCCCAGGCATCCAGCACCAGAACAAGAGGACACAGTCTCAAGCTGCACCAGGGGAGGTTTAGGCTGGATGTTAGGAAGAAGTTCTTCATGGAAAGAGTGATTGCCATTGGAATGGGCTGCCCAGGGAGGTGGTGGAGTCACCATCACTGGAGGTGTTTAGGAAGAGACTTGGTGCCATGGTTTAGTTGATTAGGTAGTGTTGGATGATAGGTTGGACTTGATGATCTCAAAGGTCTTTTCCAACCTGGTTAATTCTATTCTATTCTATTCTATTCTATTCTATTCTATTCTATTCTATTCTATTCTATTCTATTCTATTCTATCTTTGTAATGCACAACATCAGGATAATAAAATGACTGTCCAAGAGCTGTCCAGACTGTTACTTTTAGGGTAAATTTTGTATCACTGAGCAAATGTCAGCAGGGTGGGGCAAACCTGATTATTGTTTGCTATAGTGATTATTAACACTTGAACAATTTATGGATGGCTGTGATGATTTTTCCATCAGCTGAAGACTTAAAATAAAGTCTTGATATCTTACTTAAACATGTGTTCTTTTTCAAAATATATTACAGGCCTCATGAGGAAATTATCAAGTGAAATGATGTGGGCTCTGTTCATGGGATCACACTGGGGATCATCATTGATCCTCATAAATTTTAAACCTATGCATCTGGAAACCTTAACTGTCTCCATATTGTAACCATTTCAGGCTGCTTTGAAGAAGGTCTCAAATAAATATTGCTCTCTGTAGTATGACACAATGAGTCTAGAGTTCATATTTCACCATGTATTTGCCTCAGAGTCTCCTAATCTGCAGTAAATCCCTATCAGTTTCTTCCAGGATCAAGCCCTAAGGTTTCATATGTACATTAAAGCACTTTTTAAACACTGTATTTCTAAACACAGTATTTCTATTGCACTGTATTTTAAACACTGTATTTCTATTGCATCATGTGTGGGACATGCTGACCATGACACCAGGACTTCAATAATTTTGGAAAAGTTATAACTAATGTTAAATACTATTAAAATGCATACAGCTGTCACCACTGCATGTAGCTCATGTGTTTGTCTGCTTTGTAAGACAGAGTACAAGAATTATGGTTTTATTTGTTCAACCATACTCTGAAAATCCTTTGCTATTCCAGCTACGATGTAGCTTTAACTTTTAGTTAAGACTTGGACTTACCTAAACCCAACATTAAACTCAAAATCAGCTTATTCACAAACTAAAGCTACATCTGCTCTTAGAGCATATACTGCTGAGCTGCAGTGTCTGGGCTAAGAGGAGAGCAGGATGTCCTGGAAAATGAGAAGTGGAACTGATAATAAAGAAATTCTATCCATTGGAACCCAAAATGTCTTATGATCCCATCTTAGCTCTCAAGTGGAGTCAAACACGTGCAAGGAACCACTCATGAGGTCCTGTTTGGACATCTGAATCAGCTGCAGCAAGAGCTGATAGCTCACTGGGATGCATCCATACCATGGTGGGAGAGAGCAAGATGCCAGTCAGGCCTGGAGCTGCATAGTGACACTGGAGTGAGGAAGTCTTGCTGAATTAAACCAAATCCGTGCAAAGAACGCAAAAGAGACATCTGTACAGGTTGAATAGTATCACAGTATCACAGTATCACCAAGGTTGGAAGAGACCTCAAGGATCATTGAATCCAACCTGTCACCACAGTCCTCATGACTAGAACATGGCACCAAGTGCCATGTCCAATCCCCTCTTGAACACCTCCAGGGACAGTGACTCCACCACCTCCCTGGGCAGCCCATTCCAATGGCGAACGACTCTCTCAGTGAAAAACTTCCTCCTCACCTCGAGCCTAAACTTCCCCTGGTGCAGCTTGAGACTGTGTCCTCTTGTTCTGGTGCTGGTTACTAGAGAGAAGAGACCAACCTCTTCCTGTCTACAACCTCCCTTTAGGTAGTTGTAGGGAGCAATGAGGTCTCCCCTGAGCCTCCTCTTCTCCAGGCTAAACAATCCCAGCTTCCTCAGCCTCTCCTCATAGGGCTTGTGCTCAAGGCCTCTCACCAGCCTTGTTGCCCTTCTCTGGACATGTTCAAGTGTCTCAATGTCCTTCCTAAACTGAGGGGCCCAGAACTGGACACAGTACTCAAGGTGCAGCCTAACCAATGCAGAGTACAGGGGCACAATGACTTCCCTACTCCTGCTGGCCACACTATTCCTAATGCAGGCCAGGATGCCGTTGGCCTTCTTGGCCACCTGGGCACACTGCTGGCTCATGTTCAGGCGGCTGTCGATCAGCACCCCCAGGTCCCTCTCTGCCTGGCCGCTCTCCAGCCACTCTGACCCCAGCCTGTAGCTCTGCATGGGGTTGTTGTGGCTTACAGCAAATCAATAAATGAGCTTCAGGTGATGGACAATTGAAAAATTTTGTACTAAACCAAGGGTTTAGTCCAGGTATAGTATGCCGTTCCTACTGACAACCTAAATATTTAAAAGTCATTTGCTAATGGCTTTCGCAGCCCTTCAGAATGCCCAAAGTCAGATATTTCTTGTGGCTGATTTAAATATTTGGTCTTTAATCCTTGTATTATTGTGCTGGTTTTGACTGGGGTAGATACAATTTTTTCCATAGTAGCTGCGATGGGGCTATGTTTTACATTTAAACTGTAAACCATGTTGATACGTTTTCACTATTGCTGAGCTGTGCTTAAACAGATTCAAGGCCTTTTCTTCTTCTCACCCCACTGTACCACTGAGCAGGCAAGAAGTTGGGGTCACAGCTGGTAAATACCATGACATCAAGCTGAGCATATAAAGCTGGAGAAAGAAGGAGGGAGGGGATGTTCTGAGTGGTGGTATTTGTCTTCCCAAGTAACTGTTACCCATGATGAAGCTCTGCTTTCCTGGAGATGGCTGAATGCCTGCCTGCCAATGGGAAGTAGTGAATTAATTCCTTGTTTTGCTTTGCTTGTGTGTGCAGTTTGTGCTTCACCTGTTAAACTGACTCATCTCAAACTATTATTCTCTTCCCCCATCCCACAAGGGGGAGGTGAGCAAGGGTCTGGGTGTTGTGAAATCCCAATTGCTTCATTGCTTCAAACAAGAGTTTAGCGCGGCCCGGCGGCGTGGCTTAAAAGCGCTGTAACAGCGGTATGGAAAGGCCAGCGCGCACACCGCGCTCCGCACAGCGCTGGAGGCACCGCCCCTGGCCTGCAGGGTGTGGTGAGAGAACAGCAGGGCCTGGCAGCCACGTGTCAGCAGCGGTCCCGGCCGCTCCGCTCGGCCCGGCCCGGCCCCTACAGCCAGCCCCGCTGCGCTGCTCCCTTTGCTGAGCTCCGCTCTACTGTGCGCTGCCCGCTCCGCTCCGCGCTGCTCCATTTCTGCCACTGCCGTGGAAGGCTCCCCTTTTGGAAGGGTGCATCAGCCACCAAGAACCTGGGACTGTTCCTGTGATGATTCTGTGAGCTGAATCCAAGAAATGGTGGTTATGTCTTTTTTTGCCTTCCCTTTCTCTCTCTCCTTTTCCCTCTCCTTTTCCTTCCTATTATCCCTCTGCAACAGTCCAATTTAATAAATCCAGTTCATCAGCCGTTTGGCATCAGTTCATCTTTATTTATGCCGAAGGAATTCAAATTGTAGCTCGATCTCCCCTGCTGACCGGGGTTGGTACAGGATAACCAGGTCGTGACAGGTATTAAATTGCCAGCTGGGGTTAAATCATGACAATATGAACCAACAATGTGCACTTACAGCCTAGAAAGCAGATAGCATCCTGGGCTGCATCAAAAGAGTGGCCAGCTGATCAAGAGAGGTGGTTCTGCCACTCTACTGCATTCTGGTGAGACCTCTCCTGCAGTATTGTGTCCAGTGCTGGGGCCCCCAACACGAGAGACATGGACCTGCTAGAGCAGGTTTGGAGAAGGGCCAGAAAGATAACCAGAGAGCTGGAGCACCTCTCCTATGAAAAGAGGCTGAAAGAATTGGGGCTGTTCAGGTTGGAGAAGGGAAGGCTCCAAGGAGACCTTATAGTTACATTTAAATATCTGAAAGGGACCTACAGGAAGGCTGGGGAAGGACTGTTTGCAAGTACTTGTAGTGATAGGGATGTGTTTGAGCCCCATCCCTGCAACATTCAAGATCGGACTTGATGTGGCTCCAGATAGCCTGGTTGAGTTGGAGGTGTCCCTGCTTACTGCAGGGGAGGTGGCCAAGATGACCTTTGAGTGTCCCTGCCAACCCAACGTGAAGCTGTGAATATATGCTTGAAGCTCAGAAGGACAACCATATCTTGGGCTGCACCAAAAGAAATATGACCAGTAGGATGAGGGAGGTGATTCATCTGTCTGTTCTCATGAGACCCCGACCTGGTCCAGCTGTGGTGCCCCCAGCATAAGAAGGACATCAAACTGCTGGAGCAGGTCCAGAGGAGGGCCACAAAGATAATCAGAGGGCTGGAACACTTTTACTATAGTGACAGGCTGTGAAACTTGGGGCTGTTCAGGGGCTGTAGGAAAGAAGGCCCTGAGGAGATCTTCCAGTGTCTCAAGAGGGTCTACTAGAAAGCTGGGGAGAGACTTTTTACAAGGGCTTGTAGTAATAGGATGAGAGGGAATGGATTAAAGCTTGAGGAAGATGGATTTTGACTAGATGTTAGGAAGAAATTTGTTACAGTGAGGGTGGTGTGACACTGGAACGAGTTTCCCAGGGAAGTTGTGAATGCCCCCTCCCTGGAGTGCTCAAGGGTAGGTTGGATAAGGCCTTGAGAAATCTGGTCTAGTAGACTAGTGACCATAGCAGGGGTGTTGGAGTGTTGGAACTAGATAATCTTTAAGGTCCCTTCCAACTTAAACCATTCCATGAATCTATGAGCAAGCCCAAGGCATTTGTGGGTTTTCTGGCCACAGGGATCACATGGAAATGTATATATGCTTTTGGAAATTAATGGTATGATATTGAGACTTTTTCATCTTCTATGAGAGCTTTTTTCCACAATGCTGATTCTTACATGAAATCATCTTTGTCCATTTGGAGGAGCTATTTGCTCAACCACGAAGGCAATCCTTCACCAATGGCAGCTGAGAAGGCTCCGTAACATTTGCTCTTCGAAGCTTGCAGCAACATTTGTCACTTATCTGGGACAGGATTTTACAGGCAGCCAATATTAGGATTCTTAATTTAAGCACATTAGAATGTCTTAAACCTATTTTAAGATGTAGCTGTTCTGAAATCCTTTGCTGATGATAAAATTTTCATTCTTCAGTCCTTGAACCATATTAGAAGAACATAAAACCATCTCTCTCCAGAAAATTTGGAAATGCTCTGCTAAGTACTTTGTTGCTGTTCTTGTACACATGTAAGAATCATTGATTCAAGAACTTTTGATAAACTGCCACTCAAAAAAAAAAAAAAATTAGAGAACTTTCCTCTGCATTCTTCTTGGTACTAAAATGCAGGAAGCAAGCAGCAGGTTCATGCTTCAGTGTAGCCACTGTTACGCAAGCACTCAGATGCTGGGCCAAGGCAATTTCCCATTCACCTGGGAATGTGGACATAGTTTTTGTGAAGCTCTGCATACAAAGGAAGGTAAAATCTACCTGAGGACATGTCTGCCACGTTTGACTCGGTATGTTCTAGTTGTTTCTGACTCATGTTGTAACTACAGGTATGGACTAAATTGAAGAGTTTTATGATATAGAACACTCAGATGCCAAATTCTCCATCCAGTTTTATGAGCCAGGCCTATGTACATAAACAAGGCCATGTGTAAACACAGTATTAACATGTATAGAGCAGCAGATGATATGATTTTGGCTGTCTGTTCTAAATCTTTGCCAAGTTTCCAGTAGTCTAATCATAATCTAATCTGAAATAATTAAATTAGCTATATATATATATATATATTTAGGCTACTTTTTCATCTCTAGGGTTATTGAACAGCAGCACTGCAATCATAGCTAGAATACTTTTTATTATAGCTTAAATTCACAAAATCCTCTGTAAGCAGATTAATAACTGGTGATCCTGAACTCTGTCCCAACTGTTGTGCCGTAAGGTGATGTGGAGACCATGGGTTTAAACTTAGAGCTCTTATGCAGCTGGCATGTAAAATTTAAATCCTGAGCTGTATCTAGAATTCCTTTTGAGAAATCACTGTTATGCCTTCCATCAGATTCCTGGCTGACGAAGATTGTTGATCTAAGTGTTTAAAGAATCTAGAACTGCTGTTCCAGTATGATCATTTACTATCTTAAACCAATACAGAAACACAGGTGATACAAGGGAAAAGTGTAGGCTTAGTGGAAATGTAGGGTCATACATTTTACATTTGGGTTGGTTTGTTAGAAAACATTAGCCTCTTAACTTCTTCTCTATTAAAAAATAAAATAATTGTGCATTATGGAAACTTAACATCCAGACCTTATTCTGCATTTCTTGCACAGATTCCTTGTGAATTTTAGCACAAGTAATAAATAAAATGCAAGATTTGGACGACCCACTTTTCTAAAATCAATTGCTTCAGCTATCTTCACGTCTAAGCAATCATCACAGATCTTCCTAATGAATGGACATATGCAGGTGTACAAACATAGGGCTTCCATTTTGCTTCAGATAGCAAGAGCCTGAGGTTTTTTTCATCAGATTTTTCTTAAAGTTGTATTTATATTCAGTTTCCTTTGAATATGTTTGTGATTTCTCTAACAGCAGATTGCTATCATATTTAACTTGGCACTTTCCATTCCACATTCCTTCACTATTCATAGCACACCAGTCATACACGTCTCCAGTATGCATTAAAGGAATCAGTTTGACTTGCAGCTGCAGATCTCCTCAAATATTTGAGTAATTACAAACTCACAGCATTAATATATTTTTTTTAAGTTGAGAAGACCAGATAATTAAAACTAGATTCATGCAGAACCCATATACATATGGAGACTGAGGCAGAAAACACATAAGCAGAAAATTTTGCTCTTGAAGATACAGTCATGGGATCTAAGCCTAAATTGTGAAGCCACACGAAGAATAAAATTTTAATTTAATTGAACCACAAGACTAGATAAAATGTGTAAGAATAAAGCCATGTGTGCTAGAGTAATGTCTTTTCATCACCAGAGCTTCGCAAGGAAGAATTTAGAGTATTTTGTGAACAATATATTTTTTCTTCAGTTGTTAATAGATAGCAGAATATGTTAAACAAAACCAATTTTCTAAATGTCTGTGAATGTTTTCTTTAAAATTATTTTGACAGCAAGTATAACTTCTGCTTGCTGTGTTTTCAAGCAAATGTAATCAGTGATTATTCTTTTCTTCTTATAGTTCCAAACATGCAACACCTCTTCCACAAGGTAATCTCTCAAGGGCCTTTTTGTATACAAGCTTTTCCCCCACCTCCTTGATAGTATTCTTCAGTTTGTATGCTTTTCCAGAGCCTAAGGGAGAAGCATTTAATATAAATTTTATATATATATATATATATATATATGTATGTATATATATATATATAAAATTAGATTTCTGTAAGGCTTACAGTCCGTCTGTTGCTTCTTTAATGACTATGAAGGACAAATGCATATTCCTTAGAAATACAGTTCTCCCTACTGAACTCTTAGGTGTGCTTTATTTTTAGTATGCTGACAAATTGATTCTTTCTTTCTTGCTGTGAATAGCCTAAATTTTAAACTGTCAAAGAATCTGACTTTCCAATACCTCTGACTTTTCTAACACTTCACATCAAACAATAAACACAGCATATTGAAAAATACATACAAAGATTTTCCTTTACTGTAGTAGAAATGCAGCCACATGCTTACTACACTCTATAGCATTGCTTGAATTATATTGTTTGGTTGTACTAAGAATTATTTTATCTCACCAATAAACTATAGGCAAAGTTCTAATTCTTTCCCACTGAGTTCTTCATTTCAACAACCAAAATACCGTCATGGCAGAAAAGTGCAGACAAATCTTTGTTCTCCACTCCATTAGGTAATTTGTATTGTCTGGTAAAGCTTCTGGATATGAAACCATGTTCATCCATCCGGGGTCCATGCTGAGCTTTAATCAGAAGCCAGCCTTCGAAAGTCTGAATAATGATATCTTCAGGGCGGAACTGCACAACATCCAGCAAGACCTGAAAGTGTGTGATTTCCTCTTTCTGGTCGTTCTTCCCAGTCTCAGCTGTATTTTCTGTGATATACCTTCTGTTGCTCAGTGCAGCTGTAGCAGGGCCTGGCAAAGCATATAAAGAGTGATCTAGTTTGTGTGCTTCCAGTTCTTGGACAGCAAACTGCTCTTGATAGCGTATGGGAGTTTCTACCCAGTGTCTTATAACAGCTTCTGCCATTGCTGAGGCAGAAAGATAAGCTGCTGCTCTTGTCGCTTTGGGGAAGCTGCTGCTCCTGTCACTGAGTGAGAATGAGCTCTTTGCAGTCATATGCCTTATGCACAGACTAATTTATTGGTTGATGTCACTATTCACTTTTAGCACAGGCAGAGCTTAACTTTAATAGGGTGTGCTCCAGTGCCAGGAGACTTGCTACTTCTTTTATCCACTAACAATGGAGCTCTATTTATAGTATGCGAGTCTTGAGTGGCTTCAACACATGTACAGCTTTCATGCTTAAGTAGTTAAATCAAAAATTTAACACACCTCTGATTATTTTAATATTGTGCTGTTTGTCATGATGAATAATGAGCAGATAAATAATGTGAAAGATTCTTTGATTTAAATGGAAATTTCAGGATTCCATTTTTTTTCCAAGGGGACATTGTAATAGATATAAGCTCTGCATATCTTCAACCAACTACAGAGTTACTGAGGGAAGGGATTCAATTAGTTTGACAGTAGGAATGGAGATGATTTCAGGTTAGCTGAAGTCTAAAATTATCAAGTGTTGCTGGATGCTGTTGCAGAAATTGTGCAGAAGTGAAACATGAGCATGGTTAACCACGTCATTGACGAGAGGAGGGAACCTGTAAGCAGCCTGCTCAGAGAAGAGTTGCCTGAAGGGCTGAGTCTGCAATCTTAGTGACCTACAGACACATCAGAGCCTTCTCCAGCATGTCAGGGAGTCAGACTCAAGAGTGCAGTGAGAATTACAGTAAAAGATGACATTTCACAGCTTTTACAGTTATTTTTTCCCCAGCAGAATAGTAAAGAGAACTCTGAATCCTTTATGCTATCACAGTGTCCTTGTAATAGCTGTCTTCCAGGGCTCAAAAGTTTGAATCTGTGATCCCATCCCTCTCTGTGTTGCAATCATTTTATTACTTTCTGATATCCAGACAAATAATGCCCACAAATATCTATAGCTTGGTTTAAAAGCCCTAAGAGGAAAGTGCATTTTACAACGGAAAGCATTTCAAAATTTTAGCATGTTGCAAGAAAATCCCTCTAGCTGGGCTTGGTAATGCAGAATGCATTATGACAGCTCATGATAAAAACAGTTTATTTCCCTCAGCTGCACTAATGCTAGGTATAATCAAATGAGATACTTCCATTCCTTTGTCTTTGGCTGCTGTTGTTCAGAGCTTTGTCTCTCTCTTGTATGTACATCTTCCATTATTGTGAAAATGACAAATCACATTATATGGGATCTTTGCTAATGGACTGTAGGTTCATGATGAAAGAGGCAGCTGAATTTTGATAGCTATCAGAGAGCAACCTCTGTATTGAGTTTGCAGCAGAGCAGGATTACCAGACATGTCTATAATTAACGATCTAAGGTTGCTATTATTTTATTTTAGACTTACAAAGGTTGCATTGCAAGGTAAGGAAATTTTCAAAGATAGATCAGAGGTTCAAGATAACGTGCATGAATGGCAAATCATGTAACTGAATATTGTGGGAAAGGAGACTTACACCACTTTGTTTAATCATTGGCCCTTCTGTCAAATTGTCCTCCAGAAATTGAAAAATGCAAATCTGAACGTATGACTTGCTGAAATAGTGATAAAGATAACCTGGAGTGTTGCCCATTATCTGCTCAGCAGTTGTTTTCTGTTTTGATAGCTGTTTTGATTCACTTGATGAGGAAACCAAGTGAAGCAGTATGCCTGGTTGATTGTGATATTATTCCTTAGGAGATAGCTGAAAGTTATTGATGCCTGTTCTGAATTCTGTAATGGTAGCCTGACTTACTTTATTTCATTTTTGCATCTCAGTAATGAATGTACTGTGCAGAAACAGCACCTTTAAAAAAAAATATTCTTATCTTCATTACCTCAGTGCAGCTTGCTGTGGAACAGCTATATTTATTCCTAGGATCAGTTGTGTTAGTCTTTCAAATGTCTATGTTAAGCACACTTGGAACTGCCTGCCTGGTCTAAGTGGCACAAAACATTATTTGAATACCCTTTAAATGCATGTCATACAAAAAGCTCTACAGAAGTTTTAGTATGCCTTTCTACTCTGTAGGACAAGCAATTGGAAAGATTTTGGTGGTGAAGCTATGTAGCCTCTTTCTGCTTTCCCATCCTGCTCTGTCCTCAATTCCAGTTCTGTCTTTTGCTCTGTTTGCTGCTTATGCACTCAGGAACTAGCACCACCTTTCTTACCTCTTTGTTGCAAACATGGTGAATATGTCAGCTGGATAAAGAAAACACATTTGCAATGCAAACATCCCAGTAATTTAGAATGTATTTTGGGGCTTTCAAATTTAAATACAGCTGTGATGCTGCAATACTGGGGAACTTTCAATGCTTATGCTGCTATACTCTTCAAGTATCTATAATGCTTCAGTTGAGCAATGGGTATCAGTAACAATTGATTATTGACCTAGTTTAAAACCTTCAGAGCCAGTCTGTCAGGAGCAATGTTCCTAACTTAAGCCAGCTCAGTGCCTCAGGTTTTCTTTCCCTGCTTTTCTGTGTGTCTCAGGCATTCTGCACAGCATGCAGTTGGGAAACCACCGATTGGCATGGGAAGTATTACAGAGCTGTTTTTTCCAAAACTGAAGCAAGTCAATTAGTTGTCCGGGACTCACACTTGTCAGTCCATGCTCTCTTTCACTGATCGCACAAATTTATGGTCTCGATATATTCTGCGGATTTTTAAAGGACTACCGGCAACTTGCATCAGTTGGTGAGAAGCACTGTACCTGTATGAATGGGTCACACCGCCATCTTGTGGTGAGACGAGAAAATAGCTGCGGAAAGAAAAGCACCAGCTGACTGCTGCCTGCTGACCCCAGGCATCTTTATCAGATGGTGAAGCACTTGCATGTTTTTAACTTACGTTTTTAACTTACAAGAGTCCGCTTTGAAGCTAGTATAAGCGTCTATCTCAGGAGGGAGTGGTGGGAATAAATATTTGATTAATGTTTAACTGATGGAAATACAGAGAACAGACATCCCATTGAAGCTGCATTGTAAACTGTAAAAATGTAAGGTGCCCAAACTCATGAGAAAACCACATTTTTGATGCACAGCTTAAATAGTTACAGGTGCATCTTGCTAACACAAATTTAAAAATAATCGATTGCCTTGTCATTCTCTGCATGCTTGCTTTCCCCAAAGAGAGGGAGAGAGGTATTTCAACTACCATTGAAATTCAGTAACTGCTGAAAAGGGAAAAAAGTGAAAAGGATGGTGGGATAAAGTGAACAAGAGCTCTTCTATCAAAAATTAACAGGCTAAATTCAAATGAGAGACATGTAATTACCCAAATTAATTTAGGCAGATACTGCAAATAGTTTTAATAAAGCACCCAAGGATGCCATTTGTGATCTACTTCACATGTCATTCAGAAGACATGCTGTCATTTCAGACATAGTAATACATAAGAAATGTAAGGAAAAGCAGAACCTGGTGAGTTTTACTAGAGCTGGCTGTATTATACACAATATAGTTTCATAGTTTCATAGTTTCAGTTAGGGTTGGAAGGGACCACAAGGATCATCTAGGTCCAACCCCCCTGCCATGGGCAGGGACACTCTACCCTAGATCAGGCTGGACAGAGCCTCGTCTAGCCTGGTCTTAAACACCGCAAGGGACGGGGCCTCAACCACCTCCCTGGACAACCCATTCCAGGGCTTCACCACCCTCACGGGGAAGAACTTCCTCCTCATGTCCAGCCTGAATCTCCCCACCTCCAGCTTCATCCCATTCCCCCTAGTCCTATCACTCCCTGATAGTCTGAAAAGTCCCTCCCCAGCCTTCTTGTAGGCCCCCTTCAGATACTGGAAGGCCACAATGAGGTCACCTCGGAGCTTTCTCTTCTCCAGACTGAACAGCCCCAACTCCTTCAGTCTGTCCTCATAGGAGAGGTGCTCCAGCCCTCTGATCATCCTCGTGGCCCTTCTCTGGACACCTTCCAGCACCTCCAGATCCCTCTTGTAATAGGGGCTCCAGAACTGGACGCAGTACTCCAGGTGGGGTCTCACCAGAGCTTTACGTTTTGTGGTGATACTGAAGAGCTAGATAGTGAAATAAAACGTATGTAAGAATAGGATGTAGGGTAGGAATTATGTAAACTGGGTGGTAAAGAGCTATTTTCCACATGTTTTTTTTAACATTTTTGTAGAGCAAGAAAATTACTATCTCCTACTTGTGTCACTTTGAATCCAATACTTTTTAGAGCTATGGGTTGTCTTTTAGCTGGAATGTTAGATGTGGACATATGTAATGTCTGGAGGAATCAAATATGTAATCAAAGCTACTGCAAATGTCTAATTAGCAGGCACCAGGTGTTCTGTTTCAAAGTAATATTGAGGGACTTTTTTAATTATTGTTTTGTTTCAGTCACATTGAATTTATATTCATTAGTGAATCACAACATAATTCTTTCTGCAACAAGACTTGATGCTGTGTTATAAAACTTTTTGCAGGTTATCAAGCCTGTGTTGTTACACAGCATCACGTTAAAGGTAAGATCCAGATGTTTGCCTGTCTCATAGCCCAGGACTCTTGCTGGGACTATTTGGAAATGTTAACATTTGTTCCCACTTGCTAGTGTCAGACTAAGGACTGCCTCTGACACAACACAAAAAGTTAAAACAATCTAATGTTTTAATTGTTCAAAGGGACAGATGCCACAGATTCGGGATTGCTGGTGATAAAGGCACTGACTGAAAGATGGTCTCAGGATTAATAAATCCTGGTAACACCTGGCACAGTGCAAACCTTTGCTGTAGCTCTAACAGAAATGCAGGAAAGGTTCAGATGTATACTGAAGGCATAATTCTCACCAAGAAGTGTCCCTGTCTTGGGTGGAGGAAAAGGAGTACAGCCCATCAACTGTCTCTGTCTTCTCCGCATCTTAGCTGCAGCTGGTGGTGGTGCTGGTCCATGCTTCAACTCCCTGATGACCCTGACGTGCCCAGAAGTGTTCCTCTCATGGGGTTTTATATCCCAACCTAGGTTGTCCCTGCATTCTAAGTGATGTTTAGCATGACGTGGGAGGGAAAGTTGAGTAACATAGTAATAGATGTTTAACATGCAATTGATTTTCCTCATTAGCTTATTGAGGAGTGTCAACTTTAATATTCAATTGCAGTTAATTAGGCAAATACCTTCACTCTGGCACCCCAGCCCTCAGAATATGCTTTGAAGTTGGGTGTTTGTGTTATTTGAACCCTGCTTCATCAGTTTTAGTCAAAATGGTGCTGTGTTACCTTCATAAGACTCTTTCGTAGACTCATAGAATCAACCAGGTTGGAAAAAGACCTCAGAGATCATCGAATCCAACCTATTACCTAATACCTAACACCTTATGGGAACTAAACCATGGCTTCAAGTGCCATGTACAATCCTTTTTTGAACACCTCCAGGGACAGTGACTCCGCCATCTCCCTGGGCAGCCCATTCCAAAGGCCAATCACTCTTTCGGTGAAGAACTTTCTCCCCACCTCGAGCCTGATCTTCCCCTGGTGCAGCTTGAGCCTGTGTCCTCTTGTTCTGCTGCTGGTTGCCTGGGAGAAGAGACCAATGGTCACCTGGCTACAACCTCTTTTCAGGTAGTTGTAGAGAGCAATAAGGTCTCCCCTGAGCCTTCTCTTCTCCAGAGCATTCCTTAAGCTCTTTCTCAGAGCAGCTTTGCAGATCTTCATTTAACACAAACACCTGCTGATTGTAAATGACCTTGGTCTCTGATTATGCTAAATCAACTCACTTTCCTTTCCCATAGCAAGCTATGTGGTTTTACCACACACAACCAGCTTCATTGAAGGAACGCTTCAGTCCATGGGTCATGTCCTTCAAAACCTGGAAAAGGCTGGATCTGCCCAGCCTCTTGGAAAATCTCTCCAGGGCACTGATGCTCACCTCCAACTGTAAACTTGATCTCCTACTTTTAAGGGCCTCTTGAGAAGCAGAACACTAATCTCTGGTTTTGCACTAAGAATCAAGTGTTTGCTCATTTGTTTGGAACATATGCAAGAAATAAAAGTAAGCATGAAAAGGGCTATAATTTTGATATATTATCTCCACTCTTACAAGTTTTGAGACAATAAAGGACCACAGCCACTGTTGTAGAAGCAGCATCTTTACAGAACAGTGAGGGAATAAAAATGCAACTTGTGTAATAATGATTTTTATATTTCAAGTTAGTGTACAAGTTACTTTAAAGTGATGTCACAGAACACTTCACAAGTTCATATGCATTGTTATTCATCTAGCTTGTTGCCTAAACATTTTAATATCTGTTATAGGCAAATGCTTCCAACATTACTGGGGAATTCCTATTCAAAAAACCCAAAATATTCAGAGTGTTATGAATCTCTTTGTTTCTTGTGTATGGAATAGAGAGGAAATTAACAATTTAAATAGAATAATGTGCCTAAGGGCTTGGAAGCTCTGTTTTGCCACTGAAAGGCAGAATCTGTTGCTGTAGAAAGATTTTATTTTTTTTGCCAGTTAAAAATTAATCAGTCTTTGAAGATGAATGCCGGTTTTCAGGGTTCCTCCTCCTCTGCCTTACTGAAGTCTTGACTTGACATTTGATAGGAAAACTCAAGGCAGCTGAGTACAGTAAGACTGGCATACTTATTTTGGATCTGTTTAAACTTCTTAGCAAGTGCTCATGAAGCCCCGGAATGGGTTGTCCAGGGGGGTGGTTGGGGCCCCGTCCCTGCAGGTGTTTAAGCCCAGGCTGGATGAGGCTCTGGCCAGCCTGATCTAGTGCAGGGTGTCCCTGCCCATGGCAGGGGGGTTGGAACTAGATGATCCTTGTGGTCCCTTCCAACCCTGACTGATACTATGATACTATGATTTGCTTATTTAGGATGTGAAACTCCTGTTCCATGGATCAGATTTTCAGGTTTCCATCTTTTGAGGTTGGCCACTTTAGTAAAAATAATACAAGTACTGAAAAATCTCACCTACAAAGTTCTTGAACCATGAATATATCTGATACTGTTTAAAATTAGGTACTCCCCAAGGCTTCTAGGGGTAAGGGCTAAAAAATCTAGTACTTAAATCCAACATAAAACTTGCTAACCTCTAATTAACACAAACCCACTACGAGCTCATTTTGCTTGTTTGGTTGTTGTTGTTTTTTCCTACATGCAAAGTTAAGACTGAAATTCAGTAACTAGAATTAATAGAAGACCTGTGATGTACTGACGCTGTGGATATATCTGTTACAATAATTACTTGCCAGAAAATAATTTGACTTACTAACTGAATGTTGATATTTAAAATTTTCCCTAATTTGAAGTGCTGCGTGGGACCAAAGGTAAAATTGAACATATTTTGTTACTCACCTACTATGAAAATGCTGCACCATAACATGAATGCTAGAGTCAAAACTACATCACAGAATGCGTATTTTGGTGCACTTAACAAATTTTACATCAATGTCAAATATTTGCTAGCATTAAGATATCAGCTGAATGGCTCTTGGTATGAAGGTGGATTTTGGCTTTAGCTGAACTCTGGACTTTGGCACTGAATGCTGAATGATGTGTCTATTTTAAGGTATCCTGCATTGCTGTAGTCTGCATTGTTTGTGACTGTGTCTACAGGCTGGGGTCAGAGTGGCTGGAGAGCGGCCAGGCAGAGAGGGACCTGGGGGTACTGGTTGATGGTAGGCTGAACATGAGCCTGCAGTGTGCCCAGGCAGCCAAAAAGGCCAATGGCATCCTGGCCTGCATCAGGAACAGTGTGGCCAGCAGGAGCAGGGAGGTCATTCTGCCCCTGTACACAGCACTGGTTAGGCCACACCTTGAGTCCTGTGTCCAGTTCTGGGCCCCTCAGTTTAGGAAGGATATTGTCTTGCTGGAACGTGTCCAGAGAAGGGCAACAAAGTTGGTGAGGGGTTTGGAAGACAAGCCCTATGAGGAAAGGCTGAGGGAGCTGGGGTTGCTTAGCCTGGAGAAGAGGAGACTCAGGGGTGACCTTCTTGCTCTCTACAACTACCTGAAAGGAGGTTGTAGACAGGCAGAGATTGGTCTCTTCTCCCAGGTGGCCAGTACCAGAACAGGAGGACACAGTCTCAGGCTGCGCCAGGGGAGGTTTAGGCTGGATGTTAGGAAGAAGTTCTCTACAGAGAGAGTGATTGCCCATTGGAATGGGCTGCCCGTGGAGGTGGTGGAGTCACCTTCATTGGAGGTGTTCAGGAGGAGACTTGATGGGGTGCTTGGTGCCATGGTTTAGTTGTTTAGGTGGGTTGGATTGGTTGATGGGTTGGACGCGATGATCTTGAAGGTCTCTTTCAACCTGGTGTATTGTATTGTATTGTATTCTAAATCTGTAGGTAAATCCAAATATATAGGTCAGTGAGCAGCAAAATTGCTTTCAGTGGCCTTTGTGCCACACACAAACTTAAGTCTAGCACTCAGTGATGTTCACAATTGTAGGCACAATTGGAATCCATGAGATTTAGCTTCAAGAATTCATGAAAATTTCTCCAAAGATCATAAAATTCACTAACCAGCATGGTTCCTCAAAGTGGGTAAGATCTGTAGGGCCAAGCAAAGAATCCCTAATTACTCAGATCAAAACTGGTTCCTTTTGGTCTGGAAGGACCAAGGTAGAAGCACCTCATCCAGAATGTCCTTAAAGAGCAACTATGATGATATGTGAAGGATTTATAGGTAAAGTTTGATATGGTTAGTAAACAGTTCTTTTCTGGAGTCAGTCTTTTCTCCAGTCTGGAACGCTGGTCAGTGTCACTATATACTGGGAATTGATTTCAATGATAATACAATACAATACAATACAATACACCAGGTTGGAAGAGACCTTCAAGATCATCACGTCCAACCCATCAACCAATCCAACCCACCTAAATACAATACAATACAGTACAATACAGTACAATACAACCCCTAAACAACTAAAAAACTAACCCTGGCACCAAGCACCCCATCAAGCCTCTTCTTGAACACCTCCAATGAAGGTGGCTCCACTACTTCCACGGGCAGCCGATTCCAATGGGCAATCACTCTATCTGTAGAGAACTTCTTCCTAACATCCAGTCTAAATCTGCCCTGGCGCGGCCTGAGACTGTGTCCTCTTGTTCTGGTACTGGCTGCCTGGGAGAAGAGACCAACCTCCGCCTGGCTACAACCTCCCTTCAGGTAGTTGTAGAGAGCAATAAGGTCACCCCTCAGTCTCCTCTTCTCCAGGCTAAGCAACCCCAGCTCCCTCAGCCTCTCCTCATAGGGCTTGTCTTCCAAACCCCTCACCAACTTTGTTGCCCTTCTCTGGACACGCTCCAGCAAGACAACATCTTTCCTAAACTGAGGGGCCCAGAACTGGACACAGGACTCAAGGTGTGGCCTAACCAGTGCAGTGTACAGGGGCACAATGACCTCCCTGCTCCTGCTGGCCACACTGTTTCTGATGCAGGCTAGGATGCCATTGGCCTTCTTGGCTGCCTGGGCACACTGCAGGCTCATGTTCAGCCTACCATCAACCAGCACCCCCAGGTCCCTCTCTGCCTGGCCGCTCTCCAGCCACTCTGACCCCAGCCTGTAGCACTGCATGGGGTTGCTGTGGCCAATGTGCAGAACCCGGCACTTGGATGTGTTCAATCTCATGCCGCTGGATTCTGCCCATCTGTCCAGCCTGTCGAGGTCCCTCTGCAAAGCCTCTCTACCCTCCAGCAGATCAACTCCTGCCCCCAGCTTGGTGTCGTCCGCAAATTTACTGATGATGGACTCGATGCCCTCATCCAGATCATCAATAAAGATGTTGAAGAGCATGGGGCCCAGCACTGATCCCTGGGGCACACCACTAGTGACTGGCCGCCAGCCGGATGTGGCACCATTCACCACCACTCTCTGGGCTCGGCCTCCAGCCATTTCCTAACCCAACACAGTGTGCTCCCATCCAAGCCATGGGCTGCCAGCTTGGCCAGGAGTTTGCTGTGGGGGACGGTGTCAAAGGCCTTGCTGAGGTCCAGGTAGACCACATCCACAGGCCTCCCCACATCAACCAGGATCATTAACTGACAAGCAGCATCTGGAGACTTTGTAGATCAGTAATGAGAGTAATGAGGGCTTGCTCCAAAATCTCAATACAAGATTGATATATAATATATCAATTTATATATATATATATATAAATATATATATATATATATAAATAAAATAAGGTTAATAGGAGATTGACAGTGATGAAGTGTCACTGTTTTCGTATGCTTAGTGGATACTGTGAAATTTTATGGCAGCCAGGTGTACATTTTATGGCCTACCTATTTGTATTAGAGACAGCCTCTCCCTGGTTTCCAGTCTTAGAAGGTAAAACATAATTATTTGGCAAAAATACTGCCTCTCCTTGACTGTGCATGTGGTTAAAGCACAAAAAATCTGGTTCCTATGTCAAAATTGTTATTTCCTTTGGTGCTGGAATTAGAACAGTTTTTTATATTGTCTTCATTTCCTGAATTGGGCAGTGCCAGGAAAGTCACTGAGGTTGTAAAATATAGAATTCTTAGGAAAAAATTTTATTCCTATTTATTTATTTTTATTTTCAATTAAATCTGAGCACCAAATTTTAACATTACCATCCATACTAATTCTGAAACTACCTATTCTTTCACAGTATGGCTTCAGTTCAGAATGTAGCACTTGGCCAGAATAGAGAGCTTTGGCTGGCTGGAACTCGAGAACAAAAGGAGAGATTACGGCCTTTGGAAAAGGGGATGGGCCACTCAGGAGGACTACAAAGATACAGTGAAGCTATGCAGAGAGAAAATTAGAAGGGCCAAAGCCCAGCTAGAACTCAATCTAGCTATTGCCATAAAAGATAATGAAAAATGCTTCTCTAAATACATTAATAACAAACGGAGGACTAAGGAGAATCTTCATCCTTTATTGGCTGCACAAGGAAAGATAGGACTATGGATGAGGAGAAGGTTGAGGTGCTTAATGTCTTCTTTGCCTCAATCTTTAATAGAAGGATCAGTTTTTTGCTGGGTAGCCAGTCTCTTGACTCTATGATCAGGTGACCCGCCTGGTTGATGTGGGGAGGCCTGTGGATGTGGTCTACCTGGACCTCAACAAGGCCTTTGACACCGTCCCCCACAGCAAACTCCTGGCCAAGCTGGCAGCCCATGGCTTGGATGGGAGCACACTGCGTTGGGTTAGGAACTGGCTGGAGGGCCGAGCCCAGAGAGTGGTGGTGAATGGTGCCACATCCGGCTGGCGGCCAGTCACTAGTGGTGTGCCCCAGGGATCGGTGCTGGGCCCCATGCTCTTCAACATCTTTATTGATGATCTGGATGAGGACATCGAGTCCATCATCAGTAATTTTGCGGACGACACCAAGCTGGGGGCAGTAGTTGATCTGCTGGAGGGCAGAGAGGCTTTGCAGGGGACCTCGACAGGCTGGACAGATGGGCAGAATCCAACGCATGAGATTAACACATCCAAGTGCCGGGTTCTGCACATTGCCACAGCAACCCATGCAGTGCTACAGGCTGGGGTCAGAGTGGTTGGAGAGCGGCCAGGCAGAGAGGGACCTGGGGGTGCTGGTTGATGGTAGGCTGAACATGAGCCTGCAGTGTGCCCAGGCAGCCAAGAAGGCCAATGGCATCCTAGCCTGCATCAGAAACAGTGTGGCCAGCATGAGCAGGGAGGTCATTGTGCCCCTGTACACTGCACTGGTTAGGCCGCACCTTGAGTCCTGTGTCCAGTTCTGGGCCCCTCAGTTTAGGAAAGATGTTGTCTTGCTGGAGCGTGTCCAGAGAAGGGCAACAAGTTGGTGAGGGGTTTGGAAGACAAGCCTATGAGGAGAGGCTGAGGGAGCTGGGGTTGCTTAGCCTGGAGAAGAGGAGACTGAGGGGTGACCTTCTTGCTCTCTACAACTACCTGAAGGGAGGTTGTAGCCAGGCAGAGGTTGGTCTCTTCTCCCAGGCAGCCAGTACCACAACAAGAGGACACAGTCTCAGGCTGCACCAGGGCAGGTTTAGACTGGATGTTAGGAAGAAGTTCTATACAGAGAGAGTGATTGCCCACTGGAATCAGCTGCCTGTGGAAGTAGTGGAGTCACCTTCATTGGAGGTGTTCAAGAAGAGCTTGATGGGGTGCTTGGGCCAGGGTTTAGTTTTTTAGTTGTTTAGGTGGTTGTATTGTACTGTATTGTACTGTATTGTACAGTATTGTACTGTTTTGTACTGTATTGTACTGCATTGTACAGTATTGTACTGTTTTGTACTGTATTGTACTGTATTGTACTGTATTGTACTGTATTGTATTTAGGTGGGTTGGATTGGTTGGACGTGATGATCTTGAAGGTCTCTTCCAACCTGTTGTATTGTATTATTATTATTGAGCTGGAAGACAGGAATGGCGAACAGAAAGAAACCTCCGTAATCCAAGAGGAAATGATCAGTGACTTGCTGAACCACTTAGAGATACACAACTCTATGGGGCCAGATAGATTACACCCAAAAATGCTGAAGAACTTAGCAGATGTGTTTACCAAGCCAATCTTCATGATTTGTCAGCAGTTCTGGCTAATCAAAAAGGTCCTCACCAACTGGAGATCAGTGAATGCGATGCCCATCTGCAAAAAGGGCCAGAAGGAGGATCTGGGGAACTACCAAACCATCAGTCTGACCTTGGTGCCAGCGAAAGTTGTAGAACACATAATATCAAGTGCCATAGCACACCACTTAGAGGACAATCAGGCCAGCCAGCATGGTTCATGAAGGACAGGTCTTGATAATGAACTTCATCTCCTTCTATGAAAACTTGACTGCTTGATGGATGAAGGAAAGGCTGTGGATGTTGTTTACTTGGAGTTTAGTAAAGCCTTTTACACTTTTCCCCACAGCATCCTCATAAAAAAAACCTGTCTGCCGTAGGCCTGGACAGCCATACACTCTGGAGTTAAATCCAGTTGGTGGGCAGTGAGAAGTAGTGTTCCTCAGGGATCAGTTCTGGGGTCACTCCTGTTTAATATCTTTGCCAGTGATCTTGACAAGGAGATAGAGAGCACTCTCAATAGGTTTGCAGACAACACCAAGTTGGGTTGGAGGGCTGATCTGCTGGAGGGTAGGAAGGCTCTTCAGTGGGACCTTGACAGGCTGGTTCAATGGGCTGAGGCCTATCATATAGGCTTCAACAAGTCCTGCACTTGGGCCACAAGAACCTTACGCAACACTAAAGGCTTGGAGCATAGTGGCTAGAAAGCTGCTCAGCAGAAAGCAGCCAGCTGAATGTGAGCCAGCAGTGTGCTCAGGTGGCCAAGAACACCAACAGCATCCTGGCCTGCATCAGGAACAGTGTGTCCAGCGAGACCAGAGAGGTGATGGTCCCCCTGTGCCTGGCTCTGGTGAGGCCACATCTTGAGTGCTGTGTTCAGTTTTGGAGCACTCAGTACAAGAAAGGCATTGAGTTGCTGGAGCATGTCCAGAGAATAGAAATGAAGCTGGTGAAGGGTCTGAAGAACCAAGTCTTATGAGGAGCTGCTGAGGGAACTGGGACTGTCTAATCTGGATAAAAGGAGGCTCAAGGGAGATCTTATTGTTCTACAACTACCTCAAAGGACATTGTAGCAAGGTAGGCGTCAGTCTCTTCTTCCTAGTAGCAAGTGATAGAATAAGAGGAAATTACCTCAAGATGCACCGGGGAGGTTTAGATTAGCTACTAGTAAAAATTTGTTCACTGAAAGTCTTCACTGCAAGGGCCTCCAGCCACACTCCTGGAGTCATGGCAGATGATGCCAGGGATGGGGAGGAAGAACTGCCCTTCATAAGTGAAGCTCAGGTTCGTGATCACCTGAAGAACCTGAAAGTGTTCAAGTCCATGGGACCCGACGGGATACACCCACGGGTGCTGAGAGAACTGGCAGATGAGGTTGCTAAGCCCCTCTCTATTATATTCCAAAAGTCATGGCAGACTGGGAAGTCCCCACAGATTGGAAAGGGCAAACATTGCTCCCATTTCAAAAAGGGTAAGAAGGAGAACCAGGGAACTACAGGCCGGTCAGTCTCACCTCTGTGCCCGGAAAGATCATGGAGCAGATCCTCCTGGAGGCACTACTGACTCAGAAGAGTAGTGAAGAGGTGATTGGGAGCAGTCAGCATGGCTCTGCCAAGGGCAAATCCTGCCTGACAAACCTGGTGGCCTTCTATGAACAGGTGACAGCATTAATAGATGAGGGGCGAGCAACTGATGTCGTTTACCTGGACCTGAGCAAAGCCTTTGACACTGTCCCACACCACATCCTGGTCTCCAAGCTGGTGACACACGGGTTGATGGATGGACCACCAGATGGATAAGGAACTGGCTTGATGACCGCACCCAAAGAGTGGCTGTCAATGGGTCCATGTCCCAGTGGAGGCCAGTGACAAGCGGAGTCCCTCAGGGATCAGTCCTGGGACCAGTCTTGTTCAACATCTTTGTGGGTGACATGGACAGTGGCATTGAGTGCACCCTCAGCAAGTTTGCTGATGACACCAAGCTGTGTGGTGCAGCAGACACGCTGGAGGGAAGGGATGCCATCCAGAGGGACCTTGACAGGCTGAGAGGTGGCACAGCCAACCTCATGAGCTTCAACAAGACCAAGTGCAGGGTCCTGCATCTGGGTCGAGGCAATCCCAGGCACAAATACAGGCTGGGCAGTGACTGGCTGGGAGCAGCCCAGAGGAGAGAGACTTGGGGGTGCTGGTGGACGAGAAGCTCACATGAGCTCTCAATGTGCACTTGCAGCCCGAAAGCCAATCAGATCCTGGGCTGCATCAGGAGAAGTGTGGCCAGCAGGTCAAGGGAGGTGATTCTCCCCCTCTACTCAGCTCTGGTGAGACCCCACCTGGAGTACTGCGTCCAGTTCTGGAGCCCCTATTACAAGGGATCTGGAGGTGCTGGAGCGTGTCCAGAGAAGGGCCACGAGGATGATCAGAGGGCTGGAGCACCTCTCCTATGAGGACAGACTGAAGGAGTTGGGGCTGTTCAGCCTGGAGAAGAGAAGCTCCGAGGTGACCTCATTGTGGCCTTCCAGTATCTGAAGGGGCCTACAAGAAGGCTGGGGAGGGACTTTTCAGACTATCAGGGAGTGATAGGACTAGGGGAATGGGATGAAGCTGGAGGTGGGGAGATTCAGGCTGGATGTGGAGGAAGTTTCTTCACCGTGAGAGTGGTGAAGGCCTGGAATGGGTTGTCCAGGGAGGTGGTTGAGGCCCCGTCCCTTGAGGTGTTTAAGACCAGGCTGGACAAGGCTCTGTCCAGCCTGATCTAGGGTAGAGTGTCCCTGCCCATGGCAGGGGGGTTGGAACTAGATGATCCTTGTGGTCCCTTCCAACCCTAACTGAAACTATGAAACTATAAAGTGTTCTCAAACGCTGGAATAGGCTGCCCAGGGAGGGGGTTGAATAGCCATCCCTGAAAGTGTTTAAAAGACATATAGATGTAATTCTAAGGGACATGGTAGAGACTTGGTAGAGTTAGGGAATGGTTGGGCTCGATGATCTTAAAGGACTTTTCCAAACAAACGAAATCTATGATTCTATGACTTTTATAATAATACAGAACAGAATTGCTGTGCAAAATCGATTGCTTGTAATGTCGTTCAACTGAAGGTCAGAAGGTCCTTAATTTAAATTTAAGTAATTACCTGGAGATAAGTTTAAAAAAAGTACTTCAGATCTTTACTATGCAATTTAAGTGTGTCTGTTATTCCATTGCAGCATTCTTTATGGCTGACTAAAGGTACTTACAAATGGCCAAGAAGTACAGACTTAATTATTTATAGTGAGATGAGGACTGTTTGTGCTAGGGATGAACAACGACACAGGAAAATCAATCACAAGAGCTGACCATAAGCAGAGCACAAACCACAGGGGGGATTTGACATGCAACCAAAATAGTTAGTGCTGCTGACATTTTGTATCAATCCAAAATACATTCAGTTATGTGGAAAATGACTGATAGATGGATAAAAAAAGCTAGGAGCAGAGAATGAGAGTGAAAGATAAAACGGGTAGAGAGAAATTTCCTAAAAATGAAGAAATTTGATTACAAGCAAGCTCTCATTAAGCAAAACGTACCAAAGGATAGTAGCTGCAGGCATCTGGATATTGAATAATGAGTGATTGCCCGGTTTTCCAAAGCCCTACTTGAATTACTGTTCCCATAGAATGCAGTGAGGATTCGAAGAAAAGGTTTCAGCATTAAACCTTATTCTACAGTCTAGGAGAGAAAGAATCATCAGACAGTTTCAGATGGACTCCATGCTGTTGCACTGCTATTCATTTTCTCTCACTGCTGGAATTTTGCAGTGGAAACAACTAAAACAAAGCAAACAATAACAGGATTAAGAACAATGACAGACTGTTAAGTTACATACCAGTGTTTTACAGCCTATGAATTTTTTTTTGACTGATGCAATGTTAGATTTATTCTTGGCAGTGTGGTAGTTTTTGGGTTGGTTTTTTTTTGGTTGTTGGTGTTTTTTTTATCTCTTTTTTTTCTTTTTCATGTAAAAATTTTAGAGTTAAGCACCTGACCCAACTGAAGAGAGGGCACTTTCTAGTTCCTCCCTGTTTTGATACTGTTTATATGTTTGGCTTGATTTAGTTCTTCCACCCTGAATCTGCATAATTTGAAGAGAGACCCCTTTTGTCTTCAGGAACAAGAATTAGGACCTCAGTTGCCAAACCATGCTTCATTCTTCCAGGGTAAAGAGAAGAGAGCAATTAGCCATCAGTGAATAAACAGTGATGAATTCTCCTGTGAACCATAATTTTGAGAGATCTAATTAGAGATTTGGGACCAATACCCAAACAACTAGTAATTATGTAATCCAGTGCCTAGTCTAGCATTGCAGAAAAGCAGTATCCTCTAAGGTTAGGTACTCAAATAGTTTAAAATAGTGTATTTAATAGTGCTATTTTGAGAAATCGATTCCCCCCCCCCCTCTTCTTACTTTACTTATTTCCAGAGTCAGTAGTATATCCTAATGATACTATAAAAAGACGCTAGACTATTCTACAAGATGGATTTTTTTCCCCAGTTATTTTATTGCTGCAGTTCTACAATGTAAAACCTCAATAATTCTTCTCAGTAGATCTTCCTTTTTTTTTAGTCTTTGAAGTCACTTTGCATACTCTGATAATAATGTTAATTTCCTCATCTAAAATGCCCAGCATTATTTTCACATATTTTAGACTTATTTTTACCCATATCCAAGTGTGAAGTAGTCACTTAGATAGCTAGATAATGTTGTTACAAAAGATGCTTTCTACTTAGTTACATATCAAGTGGATGACCACTTGCAAAACTCAGACCCATTTGAATATGTAAAAGGCATTAAGGGTTTCCAATTACAGTTTCTACAGAGTCACAGAATTATTGAGGATAATAGACCTCTGAGATCATCAAGTCCAGCTTATGACCTAACACCACCACATCAACTAGACCATGTCGCTAAGTGTCACATCCAATCTTTCCTTAAACACCTCCAGGGATGGTGGCTCCACCACCTCCCTGGGGAGTCCATTCTGGTGTATAATTACCCTTTACAGGAGGAAATGCTGCCTAACATCCAACCTAAACCTCCCCTGTCACATCTTCAGGCCATGTCCTCTTGTCTTGTCACAGGTTGCCTGGGAGAACAGTCTGATACCCACCTTAGAGTGTGATAAGGTCCCCCCCCCAAGTCTCCTCTTCTCCAGGTTTAACAACCCCAGCTCCCTCAGCCTCTCCTCATAAGACTTTCCCTCCAGTCCCTTCACCAGTCTTGTCGCTGTCTGCTGGACCTACTCCAGCACCTCAATATCTTTCTTGAAATGAGGGGTCCAGAACTGGACACAGTTCTTGAGATGAGGCCTCACCAGTGCCAAGTACATGGGCAGAATGACAGCCTTAATACTGCTGGCCACATTATTGCTGATACAAGCCAAGATGCTATTGGCCTTCTGTGCCACCTGGGCACACTGCTGGCTCATGTTCAGTCTACTGTCAACCTGTACCCCCAGGTCCCTCTCTGGCAGGCTGCTCTCCAGCCACTTATCTCCCCGTCTGTGGCTCTGCACAGGGTTGTTGTAGCCAAAGAGTAGGACCCTGCACTTGGCCTTGTTAAACCTCATACTGTTGGCCTCAGTTTATCCAACCAGCCTGTCCAGGTCTCTCTGAAGTGTCTTCCTCCCTTCCAGCAGATCCACAGTGCCCCCCAGCTTGGTGTCTGTCATCTGTGAATTTACTAACAGTAGACTCGATCCTCTCATCCAAGTCATGAGTAAATATGTTGAATAGAACTGGGCCCAGTACTGATCCCTGGGGGACACCACTAGTCACTGGACACCAACTCTCTGTGCCCGGTCATCCAGCCAGTTTTTAACCCAGAGAAGGGTGCACCTGTCCAAGCCATGGGCTACCAGCTTTTCCAGGAGGATGATGTGGGAGACTCTCTAAAAGGCTTTGGTGAATTCTACATAGACCACATCCACAGCCCTCCCCCTGTCTACCAGGTGGGTCACCCAGTCATAGAATGAGATCACTTTGGTCAGGCAGGACATTTCTTTCCTACACCCATGTTGGCTGGGCCTGATTGTCATGTACATGCTGCTTGATGGCACTCAGGATGAGCTGCTCCATGACCTTGCCAGGCACTGAGGTCAGGCTGATAGGCTTATAGTTTCCCAGATCCTCCTTTTGGCCCTTCTTGTGGATGGGCATCACATTGGCCAACCTTCAGTCATCTGGGACATCCCCAGCTAGCCAGGACTGGTGATAAATGACGGAGAGCAGCTTAACCAACTCTCGTGCCAGCTCCCTAAGCACCCTAGGATGAATCCTGTCCACACCCATTGATTTGTTAGGATCTCAGTGGCACAGCAGGTCACTAACTACTTCCTTCTGGATCACAGGAGGGATTTTCTGCTCTCCACCCCTATCAACTCAGGAGCCCAGTTGCCCTGAGGATATTCAATCTTTTTGATAAAGACTGAGGCAAAGAAGCTGTTAAATACCTCAGTCTTTTCCTTGTTTTCCCTTACTATGTTCCCTGCTTCATCAAATAAGGAATGGAGATTTCCCATGGCCCTCCTTTTGTTATTAATGTATTATAAAAATGCTTTTTATTATCCTTAATAGAATTGGTCAGATTAAGGTCTAACTGATCTTTCCAATCTCTAATTCTCTTTCTACATGACTTTACAATATCCCTAAATGCTTCCTGGTTAGTCTGCCCCTTTCCCCAAAGTTGATATACTCTTTTTCTCCCCTGAGTTCTTGCAAAAGCTCCCTGCTCAACCAGGCCAGTCTTCTTCCCCAACAGCTTGTTTTTCAGCACATGGAGACAGCCTGCTCCTGTGCCTTCATAATTTCATCCTTAAAGTAAGGCCCAGCCTTCCTGGGCCACTTTGTTTTTTGAAGCCTGTTTCCTAAGAGACTCTCCAAACCAGGATCCTGGTAGATCAGAGTTAGCCCTCTGGAAGTCCAAGGCAGAGGTTTTGCTGACAGCCCTCCTAACTTTGCCACATGTTGAAAATTCTATCATGTCGTGGTCGCTGTGCCCCAGCTGATTGGGACCAATCAGCTTGTCTTCAAGATGACAATCATTTGTCTCCAAGAGCATGTTACCACATCTCATAGGTGTGGGTGAGTTCATTAAGGGGTATTTTTCTGCCTCTGAATTGGTTGCCATAGGAGACTGCTACATGACAGTAGCGGTACCACTACCTTTTGTACAAAACAGTATGGAGTTAATTGCCTGCATTTACAGAATAACTGTGCTGATCTCCTGTGCTACCGGATAAAACTTCTCAGCTGGAATGTCAAGACCAGGTGTTGTGAAGAGGTTATTAATTTTACGAATATGAAATGTGAATTATGAAAATATTATTTTTATTAATTATCAAATTATTAATAACCGATTAATCAACAACTTATATACATGTTCTAGTGCACGTTCGTGAAATACATTCCATAAATGGCTTAGTATTATGATTAGAACTTAATTACCCTATCTACAAACGATTTGTATGTTTTATATAATGAAGGGTGCAGTTCCGCCGCTTGGCCACTAGATGGCGACTCGGCGGAACGCGGGCGGCTTCTGGCTATATACAACAATATTACAATCTCTCTGTGCGTCAGCGATGACTGTGCTACACGCGGATACTTTGAACTGAGTGCTAGTGGGTGGAAAGCACGTGGGAGATACTCTGTAGCTGTTGCTTGTAGCAAGGTGAGGGCCCGGCTGACTACTGCCGCTGGACTGGTTCCTGGTCGGGTTCGGCCCGTGGGGTCGGCCCGGGGAGTCGGCTCGCACTGCAGGGCGGGGCAGCGGTTGCCGGTAGGTGGGTTCAGAGGTTCCCGGTCGGACAACAATAGCTATGGGGTCAGCCCCGTGGCGACGGATCTCGGGGCTGAGGTAAACAGCCTCGGGGAGAGAATACGGCTGTGCTGAGCTGCGGCTTCTCCGTTACTGGGCTTAAAGAAACAGCGGGACGATCGGGGTAGTCCCGGCTTTGGTGCAGTATAGGCACGAACAATGCTTTAGTCTTCCCTGCGGTCACAGGGCTTGGAGCGGCACACGTGGCGGCTCTCCTCCCGCTATGGCGGGGCTAGGTGTATGCGGACTTAGTCTCTATCAAGTCCCTTCTCCCCAACAACTGGGCAGATCTTACCCTCGGGGGCTGGTCCAGTCCTCCGGTATCGCGGTAGGCTCTCCCGGTCGGTACGACTGGCTGTGGCGACGCTGGCTTCTCGGGCTCAGCGAAGGTCCTCCCTCTGAGACAGCTGGCCTGCAGAGCTGGCAGAAGGAGCCAGGGAGCTGCATGGTTTCCCGCTGCTCCAGGAGGTAGTTAGAGATCTTCTGAGCCGCTTGGACCCCCACAAGGCCATGGGACCAGATGGGATCCATCCTAGGGTGGTGAGAGAGCTGGCAGATGAGCTGGCCAAGCCGCTCTCCATCATTTTTCAGCAGTCCTGGCTCACTGGAGAGGTCCCAGAAGACTGGAAGCTGGCCAACGTGGTGCCCATCCACAAGAAGGGCCGGTTGGATGAGCCAGGGAATTATAGGCCTGTCAGCCTGACCTCAGTGCCAGGCAAGATTATGGAACAGGTCATCTTGAGTGCGATCATGCAGCACTTACAGGATGGCCAAGGGATCAGGCCCAGCCAGCATGGATTTAGGAAGGGCAGGTCCTGCCTCACCAACCTGATCTCCTTCTATGATCAGGTGACCCACCTGGTTGATGTGGGGAGGCCTGTGGATGTGGTCTACCTGGACCTCAGCAAGGCCTTTGACACTGTCCCCCACAGCAAACTCCTGGCCAAGCTGGCAGCCCATGGCTTGGATGGGAGCACACTGCGTTGGGTTAGGAACTGGCTGGAGGGCCGAGCCCAGAGAGCGGTGGTGAATGGTGCCACATCCGGCTGGCGGCCAGGCACTAGTGGTGTGCCCCAGGGATCGGTGCTGGGCCCCATGCTGTTCAACATCTTTATTGATGATCTGGATGAGGGCATCGAGTCCATCATCAGTAAATTTGCGGACGACACCAAGCTGGGGGCAGTAGTTGATCTGCTGGAGGGTAGAGGCTTTGCAGAGGGACCTCAACAGGCTGGACAGATGGGCAGAATCCAATGGCATGAGATTGAACACATCCAAGTGCCGGGTTCTGCACATTGGCCACAGCAACCCCATGCAGTGCTACAGGCTGGGGTCAGAGTGGTTGGAGAGCGGCCAGGCAGAGAGGGACCTGGGGGTGCTGGTTGATTGTAGGCTGAACATGAGCCTGCAGTGTGCCCAGGCAGCCAAGAAGGCCAATGGCATCCTAGCCTGCATCAGAAACAGTGTGGCCAGCAGGAGCAGGGAGGTCATTCTGCCCCTGTACACTGCACTGGTTAGGCCGCACCTTGAGTCCTGTGTCCAGTTCTGGGCCCCTCAGTTTAGGAAAGATGTTGTCTTACTGGAGCGTGTCCAGAGAAGGGCAACAAAGTTGGTGAGGGGTTTGGAAGACAAGCCCTATGAGGAGAGGCTGAGGAGCTGGGGTTGCTTAGCCTGGAGAAGAGGAGACTGAGGGGTGACCTTATTGCTCTCTACAACTACCTGAAGGGAGGTTGTAGCCAGGCGGAGGTTGGTCTCTTCTCCCAGGCAGCCAGTACCAGAACAAGAGGACACAGTCTCAGGCTGCGCCAGGGCAGGTTTAGACTGGAAGTTAGGAAGAAGTTCTATACTGAGAGAGTGATTGCCCACTGGAATCAGCTGCCTGTGGAAGTGGTGGAGTCACCTTCATTGGAGGTATTCAAGAAGAGGCTTGATGGGGTGCTTGGTGCCAGGGTTTAGTTTTTTAGTTGTTAGAAGCTAATAACAATAAGCTCAATGGCAGAGGCTGTGGCTCGAGAGCTGCTCTCTCGAACAAGTGCAGAGACAAAGTGAAAGAGGGGGCAACCTGTTTACCAACAGGGGTAATACTTATAGATTCCTCGAGGCTGGGTTTGACCAATGGGCACTCTCATAGACAACTGGCTTCAGCCTATAGAAAGCGTGAAGCTGGAATTATGCCCATACTTGGTGATCACACAAGCACTCCATGCACTGAGTGCGTGCTGGCTTGGCTAATGCCTTGGCTTTTGTCTTCCTCCTGAAGGAGGGGAAACTTATCCACATGCTGGGACCAGGTCTAGTATCTGTGCAGAATGTGCCTTCACCACACCAGGTCTCTAGAAGCATTAGGCACTCAGATCTGTACTTCCGGATAATATTAACAGCAGTCTGCCTGCGATGCTATTTGAAGATAAATACTGCAGAATCCTGTCTGGTACTCCAGATTAATAGATACTTTGATCTTTAACTTTCTGTGCCTCAGTCCTGCTTCTGAAAGAAAACAATGAGAATTCTATCTCATGTTAAATGATTGTCATGAAAATGAGCTAATTAAGATCTTTGAAGCATTTAGATAATATCATAAAAAATGTCAAACCAAATAATAATTCCCCTCTCAGACAGGATTTGACAAATGGTGAGTAAATAATATATGGAGCCATACACAGCACTAATAACAGTAAAGACAAAATAGAACTGAATTCTGACTGAGATGTAGTTAATTGGAAAAGATACAGTAGATTTATCTAATTGAACAGCACATCATAATTGACAGGCACAGACAGATTGAATTAAAGCTGCACAGGATGTCTGAAATCTGTCATTTTCTTCTGAGTGCTTCTAACTGCCTTTATTTCAAAGGCAGTTTTAGTATCTTGTTTTGAACATTTGCTGTACTATAGCTGCAATTGCTAGCTTTTTATACTTCTCTGGTTCCCAGCATAATACGTAATTCACTGTGAAGATGCAGGTTATGTAGAAAGAATCACATTTGGAATATAATTCAGAAAGCAATGTAAAATATTCTAAAATTTAGATTTGAGTTCTCATGTGTGAGAATTAAGAGTAAGCATATGTAGTAAATTGAAACCTTCTGTTTAGAGACTGAACCTATTTGGTGTGTTCTGCCCACTGTCCCAGTAGAGATAGAATAGAATATAGAGATAGAATAGAATAGAATAGAATAGAATAGAATAGAATAGAATAGAATGAAATTGAATGGGATAGGATAGGATAGGATAGGATAGGATAGGATAGGATAGGATAGGATAGGATAGGATAGGATAGGATAGAATTAACCAGGATGGAAAAGACCTTTGAGATCATCACCAAGTCCAACCTATCACCCAACACTATCTAATCAACTAAACCATGGCACCAAGTGCCTCATCCAGTCTCTTCCTAAACACCTCCAGTGATGGTGACTCCACCACATCCCTGGGCAGCCCATTCCAATGGCCAATCACTCTTTCCATGAAGAACTTCTTCCTAACATCCAGCCTAAACCTCCCCAGCAGCTTGAGACTGTGTCCTCTTGTTCTGGTGCTGGTTGCCTGGGAGAAGAGACCAACCCCCACCTGGTGACAACCTCCCTTCAGGTAGCTGTAGTCAGCAATAAGGTCTCCCCTGAGCCTCCTCTTCTCCAGGCTAAGCAACCCCATCTCCCTCGGCCTCTCCTCATAGGGCTTGTGCTCCATACCCCTCACAAGCTTTGTTGCCCTTCTCTGGACACATTCTAGCAACTCAACCTCTTTCCTAAACTGAGGGACCCAGAACTGGACACAGAACTCAAGGTGTGGCCAAACCAGTGCTGAGTACAGGGGCAGAATGACTTCCCTGCTCCTGCTGGCCACACTATTCCTGATACAGATAAACCAGACCTTTGCCATGTGCATCAGGAAACATGTTAGGAATGGTAGCAAGACTTGGTAGGATCCAGATTAAAATGCCTGGAAGTTTCCACTTGTCTTCCACTGGGATTACTGGGAAATTTACAATTTTTGTTTGTATGTACTAACATGTCTTAGTCCTCTGAAAACTAAATAGCAAACAAGGAACATGAGAAAAACACTATTTTTGCCGAAGGCATGTTCAGTTCTGAAGTGATGCATTAATATGCATGCCAAACTGCTGAACAGGGTGAAAAAGAAGAATTAGCAATCAGGGATGAAATTCGCCTGTCTAAAAGAAGCAGAGTAATCTTTGGCAGCAAGCTGGCCAATCTGGTGAGGGGGGCTTTAAACTGAATGATTTGGGGGGAGTGATCCAAAAAAACAATGCTCAAGCCACCATCATCACTACAACCAATCAGAGAATAAACCAGGTCTTCTCCAAGGCTTTTGACACAGTACTCCACAACCTGACACATTACAGCAAGCAAGTGGTCTGTGCAGTGGGTGGGGAACTGGCTGCCAGGCTGCCAGGCTGTACCCAGGTTCTTTCTCAACCTGGTAGCCAGTCACAAGTGGGGTCTCCTAGGGATAGGTATTAGGCCTACTGTTCTTTAATATCTTCATAAGCAATCTGGATGTTGGGAACAAGAGCACCCTGATGGCGTTTGTAGATGACACCAAAATGACTGGGGAGGTTGACATTCCAGGAGCAAGAACCACCCTCCAAGGAGACCTGGACAGGCTGAATGAGTGGGCTAGAAAGAATCTTAGGAAGTTTAATAGGGACAAGTATGGAGTCTTGCACCTATGACTACATAACTCAAGAGTACAATTCAGATTGGGATCCACCTGGCTGGAGAGCAGCCCTGTGGAAAGGGATCTGGGGGTCTTGGTGGATGACAAGCTCAGCATGAATGAACAGTGCTGCAATGGCAAAGAGAGCCAGCAGGATGCTGGGTTATGTCAACAAAGGCATCACCAGCAGAGATAAACAAGTCATTGTTCCACTCTACACAGCCCTTCTGAGACCACACTTGGAGTACTGCTTTCAGATTTTGGCTCTGCTGTACGGAAAGATGCAAACAGGCTGGAAGGTGTCCAGATAAGGGCCACAGAAATGATCAGAGGGCTGGAAGACCTGCCATATGAAGAAAGGCAGGTGAGAGAATGAGAGAACTGGGTTTGTTCAGCCTTGAGAAGACAAGGCTTAGCAGGAGACCTTATTACCATGTACCAGTATATAAAGGGTGGCAACCAGGAAGGTAGAGTCTCCCATTTTACAAGGAGTCCCAGACAAGGGATAATGGGTAAAAGTTATTGATGGGGAGATTCTGACTGGGCTCCAGAAGAAAAATTTTCACTGTGAGAACAGTTGGACATTGGAACCATCTCCCAAGGTAAGTAGTGAATTCCTCTACACTGGATGGTTTTATGACTCAGCTTGACAGGGTGCTGGGCCATCTCATGTAAACTACACTATTACCTAGAAAAGTTGGACAAGGTGATCCTTGGGACCCCTTCCAACCTGGCATTCTATGATTCTATGATTAATACTAATGAGGATTATTTGCTCTAAACACAAATACGCTATGATTTTTGTCCACATTATATGCATTTTTTCTTGAAATATTCTTCCAGTTTCTGATCACTTTAGTACCACTACTTATGATTTTTCATGGATTCAGAGTAACATTAATCTTTAGCCTTAATTCCCTCAGTAAGTATTAACAGTTAAATGTTGATGAATTAACAGACTCACCTTCCTCGTCTTCTTAAATCCTCCATTTAGAAGTAACTGATCAAATTTTGTATTAGTTATATAGCCAGGACTACAAAAATCAGATATGATCCAAATCCATCTACTTTTCATGCTGATATAACCAGAAATAAAGTCAAACATATTCTTCAGATAAGTTAAATACAACAAGACTATGCATTGGCTCCTGGCCTCTTCATCAAGGGGAAAAAAGAAAAACATGTTAATGAGAGTTGAAGAGCCCTGTAAGGCATGCTCTAGACTTGTTCCTATACCCAAAATCTACACAGAATACCTAACCTGAATGAAGTTTTAAAATAACTGACCATTGTGACCTATTTTTCTGAACTGAGATTCAGTTTGGCTGAGATGTCTGTGAACATCTGTTAAATTGCAATTCCTTTCATTCCTTTGTAGGCCAGCTATGTGCTAGTTTTGCCCATCCTCAAGACTATGTGGAAGATGCTCAAAGGACAAAGGCAATTTATTCCTAAACAAGAGTTCTTCTAGGTGGATTCAGAATATTCACACCCTTTCCTTGTCTCCATTGACATTTGGAACTGTAATTGCTAGTAGGGTAGGTTAAAGAAACACACTGAGGTGACTAAATTCACATGCTATCTTTAAACCCACACCCCAAAACCATGTAGGAAGAGTGGGAAAATGGGGACAGTGCTAGTGTAAAGTTCTCACCCACACAGTAAATTGCCCACGAGGAAATGTTTTTGCATGTGTGCTGCCCTCTGTCATATTTATTCCTGTACCCTTGACTGTAATGCAGCTGAGCCTCTTGTCTAGTATGTCTGCAGTGTTACTGGGTTTGTGTTGGTCAAGTGATTGTCACTAACTGGTTTTATTACTCAAAAGATAAGTTTATAATCCAGCTGCCAAGATATCAGCAAGGAAGGATGGCTAGATTTGTGGTTAGGGCACTGCCTTAGGAGGTAAGAAATCCAGTCTTGGCTCTCCCACAGGCTTTTATCTATGACTTCTGGCAACCAGTTTTGTTAAAAATACCAACAAATTAAAATCAACACTGCAGACTGGTATAGGGGAGTCTGTGATTTCAGGTGCAATTTTCTATCATTCAGAGTACTGTGAACAAAGATGAAAAGGTGCCTTGTCACTGTGCAACTGGCAGACATTAGGTGGGTACATACAGTATGTTTCTGGGCAATGCCTGCAGGTGATGCTGAAACCCTGTGACCTCCTTTATCTGAGAGATACAAGTGTGATCATTCTTTGTCCTTTTCTTATCTGTTCTGCAGTGTTTAGTGCAGTGATAGCTAAAGGTGTGGTACTGGTGTTCAGTCACCTAAAATCAGCTGTAAGCCACCACTGTCTTTTTCACCTGCCAGAAAGGATAAGAGGAATATGCATGAGTGATAATTTTTTTTTCCTGAGTCTGTTACCATTGCATCACTGCTCAAGTCCATGGCTGCAGGTGGAGGTTACTGCCTCAGGTTCATAATTCTGAACTGGGGCAAGGGTGTAGACAGCTCTAAAGAATTCATAGCCTTAGGCTTGTCTGTGAGGCCATGGATAAGGGAGTTAACATTGTAGATCTCCTCATCATGTACCTCTTGTACATCACTTGCATGCAGGCTGCTTTTTGCATAGGTGTTGTGAGATCTTAAAGACTGGTATTTTTAATTTCAAGAGCATCTCCCTTTTCCTGAAGGTCTATGCTGCTGCCCCAAAAAATAGCCCACACAGTTAATGCCGTGGAAGTTGCTGAGTGGTATCAGTGGCCAACTGATCATGCAAAACCTCCACTAAGTGCTGAAGAGACGCGATTATCTTTTGCTCTGAATGTTTTGCCAAGAATTCTGTTCTTCTGGGCTACTATCTGCACTGCTCCTAACAAAGCACAAATTATCACTTTACCCTTACCTGATCAAAATCTATTTTGTTTAGTCAGTCTCAATTCTAGATACAATAGCATTAGGGTCATGCTGATGGTTGTGTGCCAAAGTCATCCCAGTGAGGAGGGGTGGGTGTTATATTCTGCTAACCACCAAAATCAGGGAGCAGTGAGACACAGATGCTTCCCAGGCTGTCATGCCTGCAGGTGCTCAGATCCCTCTTATCTTACTGCTTACTGCTGAGAGACCTCTATTGCTCCTCTCCCTGTCCCTTGATGGATGAAAGGCTTCTTTTGTGGACCCTTGGCCTGTCACATCCACATGCCCCAAAGGATGGAGAGGACTCCTTTGTGGGCCCTGTCTCTCAAGCAAATCATGTCTAAAACACCAATTAAAGTAATGTCATGTCTATTTGACCCAAGAGGGAGTGGGGAAAAGGGAGTGACTTTGCTTGGCTCAGATTAAGAAGATGTACACCATAGGTTCATACAGAAAGAGATTTGGTTGTTAACTGTCCAACTAAAGATACATGTGTGTGTAAATATATATGACATATCTAAGAGAAAAGACAGGGTGGAAGGGATGGGGGGGTGTGGAGGGAGGGGGGAGAGAGAGAAGAAAATAGTTAAAGATCTGGATCACCACCCAGGGTTCCAGTGATGTCTTTCCTAGTCCATTCCTTGGGGTATTCAGTCAAGGGCACACACCTGCCAGTGTGTTCAAGTCTTTTTTATTCCTTGCCAAAAGGGGTTGCTTCATGGCTTCATGATATATATATGCCCTAAATGCATGGGAAGTGTTGGAAGGCAGTGCCTACCAGCATGTGCCTGCACAAAGGTGGAAGGTCAGCACTGACTCTTTTCCACCAACTGAGTCAGTGGTACTGAAGACCCTGTATTTCATTACCCTTTGTATAGTATGCAGTGGAACATACTCGGCAAGGCATCATCCATCCTCTGATGCATTCCAAACCCACCTGAGCTGGCATATTTTGTTCTTTTTCTTAACCACAAAGCACATTCATGCCTTAACTTTGAGGCTACTGCTTCACACAGTGTTTGAGACATTAACTCATTCAGATTAGACTCTGGTAGTCAGGTATCAGATATGGACTTACAATAAGTGACAAGTTCTCTTCCCTCCTGTTTTGAGCCAGCAGTGTGCCCAGGTGGCCAAGAATGCAAATGGCATCCCAGCCTGTATCAGAAATAGTGTGGCCAGCAGGAGCAGGGAAGTCATTCTGCCCCTGTACTCAGCACTGGTTAGGCCACACCTCGAGTACTATGTCCAGTTCTGGGCCCCTTAGTTTAGGAAAGATGTTGACTTGGTGGAATGTGTCCAGAGAAGGGCAACAAGGCCGGTGAGTGGTCTTGAGCACAAGCCCGAGGAGAGGCTGAGGGAGCTGGGGTTGCTTAGCCTGGAAAAGAAGCAGCTCAGGGCAGTCTCTAACTACCTGAAGGGAGGTTCTAGCCAGGTGGGGGTTGGTCTCTTCTCCCAGGCAACCAGCACCAGAACAAGAGGACACAGTCTCAAGCTGCACCAGGGGAGGTTTAGGCTGGATGTTAGGAAGAAATTATTCATAGAAAGAGTGATTGGCCATTGGAATGGGCTGCTCAGGGAGGTGGTGGAGTCACCATCACTGGAGGTGTTTAGGAAGAGACTGGATGAGGCACTTGGTGCCATGGTTTAGTTGATTAGATAGTGTTGGGTGATAGGTTGGACTCAATCTAAAAGGTCTCTCCCAACCTGGTTAATTCTGTTCCGTTATTTTTCTTTTTTTTTCCTAAGGCATCAAATATGTCACTTACTTCATTGGGTGTGATAGCATAGCAGTGGATGACTGCATCCAGGATGAGTATATACAAAATAAGCAAGCATGTAGAAATCAAAGTTTGCCAAATGGATGCATATTTAATAGAAACTAAGTAGTTTTCAACAGAATTGCCTTTTGCTGCTGTTGGCAAAATAGAAGTAATTGTATTGCTGTCTTGTTCATATGACTGATGATCTTCCTTTTGTTTTATTTAGCAGTAGAATACTAGTTTGCAAAGAAAACAGAAGAGTGTCCATTCCAGGTTTACCACACAATATTACTATTAATGGTTTTGTCTAGAAAGAGCTTTTACAGGATGAAATGTCTTGAGTTCAATTTAAAATTAACAATTGTAGGCTCACATTTCAGAGTACTCTTGGGCAAAGCCCAAAGGAGCAAAGGGACAAAACAATTACATATTATTATAATACCTGTACTTTAGAAAGATGGGGGGGGGAGGAAGAGACTTGTTGGATATTGTAGTGATAAGTAAGGTAAGTGGCTGTACATATTAATGTGCTAAACTGCATATGTGGAAAATATTGAGAATATTGGTGGATGATTGCAAGCACAAAAGCATAGAGGTAATTTATTGATAGTGTTATATTTTCTTTAAACCATTTTAGATTGTCATATGTTACATGTAGTTCTCTGCTACCCTGTGTAGTTTAGGTACAGTAAATACTCTTGGAAGCAATAAAATATCTAGGTGTTCAGTCTATAAATACTGTAACTCATACTTCCATGGTAGATACTAGTAAAATAGACAAGATTAAAAAAGCAAATCTCAGATATGAGACTTTCTGAGTCCAGATTGAAAGAAAATTCAAAGCTATTTGTATGAAATACTGCATTATTACTATGAATGTAAGGACTACCACTTCAGTAATAAAAAAGGAGGGAGCTTTGCTTGTACTTTCTGACAAAAATCCACATAAAATAGATTTCAGATAAGATCACTTGCCAGATCATACATCACTTTTCTCTTACATCCCATTTCTAGTATTTTTCTTAAGTATATGCTTTGTTGGCTGTTTTTCTATAACATCTGATATAAAACTTCTGTTGTACTTTGCTTGTTTCCATTGCACTGAAAGCGAAGGATGTTTAGAAGCCTTATGTATCTCTCCAAATATCCTTGATGACAGTAAGAATTCCCTGGCTGATTTGTCGGGTTGTCTTATCTTTTTTTAATGGAATCTGGAAAGAAACAGATCTTTAAAAGGTCATTCATTTATGAATTCCTGAAAACTGTGGTTCAAAGCATAGATTGTCTCTTGGATTACAGTGTCTCATATTCATAAAGCAGACTGTAAGTACTAGAAAATCCCTAACTACACCTTACTAGCCAATAAGAATTTATAGGAGTTCAGGGTTTAATTCAAAGTTAACATTGACAGAACACGGCTTATACCTTTAGATCAAATGGTCAAAAATGTTCTGCTCTTCCAGACTGTAGTTTCTGTAAAGAATACATGTGAAAACCAGCTTCCTTTCTTCTTGTAACTTTTCAGGTTATCCTAATGTTTTGCTGCATAACATGCAGGAGAGTCAGAAGAGCTGGCTGGGAATCGAAGACAAAACTCCTATAGTACACTTCTGCAGGCAATGAGGGTGCTTCCTGCAGCATAAACTCATAGACAAAGATTCTGACACTCCTCACCATCACCTAAAGATATTTGTATTATATGATACAAGACCTGACTAAGATAACAAAAGTTCATTGAAAAATCTAGTTCTGTGATTTTAATTATCTTCATGAAAATCTTAGATATTTGTATGTAATAGTAAGTGATATAGTAAAATATGATTGAGAACAAGTGTTAAGAAAACACTTTTTTCATTTCACTAGGAAGAAAAAACAGAAAAGCAAAACAGAAGGACAGCTAAGTGTGTATAATTAAGTACCACACCCAAAGTACTATATTTTTTGCAGGGAAATTTTGCTAAGACAGAGTGTGACCACAATCAGAAGAGTGTACAACAAAGAAATGTGTTTTATACAGGATTACTGCAGGGACAGTTGGCATAAACCTCATGATTTTCTTTCTTAACTCTATAGTTGCAGTTTCCTATAAATAATAATATGGAAGAGTAGCTGGTAATTTATGGTTTGTATAAAATAAGAAGGGTAGAAAAGAAATTAGCATTGTCCTTATTCTGTGGTGGTTTGGCTCACACAAAGCAGCAGCCCTACAAGCAGGAGAAAGAAACACATAGCCATTATCAGCATGTTCCTAAACCAATGAAGTATTTACAAAACAAAGCAAAAGTTATCAACAAGCCACCTGACCAGCACAGAAGCCTGTATCATAAGCAAGCTTATAGAACAACTGCAGAAATTACAGCTGTGTCATATTTCACTTCCCAGTCAGGGAACCAAAAAGGACTGTGGTGGTTTGGCTCTGGCCTGGAGGCCAGTTGCCCACCGAAGCCGCTCTATTACTCCCCCTCTTAAGTGAACAGGGGAAGAAGGGAAAGAAAATATAACAGAAGGCAGGAATAGGATAGGAGCAATTTTAATAACACTAATAAGCACACAGCAATAGACCGCATGGAAGCAAAAAGGCAGAGAGAGAGATGTCAGTCTCTACTTCCCAACAGCAGGGCGATGGTCGGTCTCGGGAAGCAGGGCTCTCTAAGCTTGGTGGTTCCTTGGGAGGATAAACACCATGGACGAATCCTCACACTTCCTTCTTTCACTTCATTCTTATACCTGAGCTGACATCATATGGTATGGAATACCTCTATGGCCACTCTGAGTCAGCTGGCTCAGCCGTGTCCCCTCCCAAGATTTTGCCCACCCCTCAATGTACTCTTGGGACAGGGAAATGTTGAAAGGACACAGCCTGGATACTGGATTCAGCAGTAGCCAAAACACTGCTGTGGTATCAACTACTGCTGCAAAAAATACAGCACTAGAAAGATGCTGTGAGGAGAATTACCTCCAGCTCAGTTCAACCCAATACATATTCTTAGTAATTAATTTTTGCTATAAATATACAGAATTAGTCTCATTCATAATTAAATTTTGCTATGAGTACACAGAATTAGTTTCATTCCCGAGTCTTTGCAAGTCTTAATTAATATTTAATGCTGCAGACCTACTGCAGAAAGTCTGTCAGGAGGGAGTCTTTTCCTGGATGCCAGCCAGAGGGACCTTGACATGCTGGAGAGGTGGGCACAAGCCAACCTCATGAGCTTCAACAAGAGCAAGTGCAGGGTGCTGCATCTGAGTCGAGGCAATCCCAGGCACAACTACAGGCTGGGCAGTGACTGGCTGGAAAGCAGCCCTGAGGAGAGAGACTTGGGGGTGCTGGTGGACAAGAAGCTCAACAGGAGCTCTCAATGTGCACTTGCAGCCCGGAAAGCCAATCAGATCCTGGGCTGCATCAGGAGAAGTGTGGCCAGCAGGTCAAGGGAGGTGATTCTCCCCCTCTACTCAGCTCTGGTGAGACCCCACCTGGAGTACTGCATCCAGTTCTGGAGCCCCTTCTACAAGAGGGATATGGAGGTGCTGGAAGGTGTCCAGAGAAAGGCCATGAGAATGATCAGAGGGCTGGAGCACCTCTCCTATGAGGACAGACTGAAGGAGTTGGGGCTGTTCGGTCTGGAGAAGAGAAGGCTCTGAGGTGACCTAATTGTGGCCTTCCAGCATCTGAAGGGGGCCTACATGGGTTTGATGGGTGGACCACTAGATGAATAAAGAACTGGCTTGATGGCCGCACCCAAAGAGTGGCAGTCAACGGGTCCATGTCCCAGTGGAGGCCAGTGAAAAGCAGAGTCCCTCAGGGATCAGTCCTGGGACCAGTCTTCTTCAACATCTTTGTCACTGACATGGACAGTGGCATTGAGTGCACCCTCAGCAAGTTTGCTGATGACACCAAGCTGTGTGGTGCAGCAGACAGGCTGGTGGGAAGGGATGCCAGCCAGAGGGACCTTGACAGGCTGGAGAGGTGGGCACAAGCCAACCTCATGAGCTTCAACAAGACCAAGGGCAGGGTCCTGCATCTGAGTCAAGGCAATCCCAGGCACAAATCCAGGCTGGGCAGGGACTGGCTGGAAAGCAGCCCAGAGGAGAGAGACTTGGGGGTGCTGGTGGATGAGAAGCTCAACATGAGCTCTCAATGTGCACTTGCAGCCCGGAAAGCCAATCAGATCCTGGGCTGCATCAGGAGAAGTGTGGCCAGCAGGTCAAGGGAGGTGATTCTCCCCCTCTATTCAGCTCTGGTGAGACCCCACCTGGAGTACTGCATCCAGTTCTGGAGCCCCTATTACAAGAGGGATCTGGAGGTGCTGGAGCGTGTCCAGAGAAGGGCCACGAGGATGATCAGAGGGCTGGAGCACCTCTCCTATGAGGACAGACTGAAGGAGTTGGGGCTGTTCAGTCTGGAGAAGAGAAGGCTCCGAGGTGACCTCATTGTGGCCTTCCAGTATCTGAAGGGAGCCTACAAGAAGGCTGGGGAGGGACTTCTCGGGATCTCAGGTAGTGATAGGACTAGGGGGAATGGAATGAAGCTGGAGGTGGGGAGATTCAGGCTAGATGTGAGGAGGAAGTTCTTCCCCATGAGAGTGGTGAAGCCCTGAATGGGTTATCCAGGGAGGCGGTTGAGGCCCTGTCCCTGGAGGTGTTTAAGCCCAGGCTGGATGAGGCTCTGGCCAGCCTCATCTAGTGTGGGGTGTCCCTGCCCATGGCAGGGGGGTTGGAACTAGATGATCCTTGTGGTCCCTTCCAACCCTGACTGATACTATGATACTATGAAATCTAGTCACACGTTTCCCCATCCCGAGTCACAGAGCAAGTTAACAGAGTATAAAACATGAGAAGCAGTGGTGAGGAATACCAAAAGATGCCCTGACTCAAGATAACTTGCTTGTGCCCATGAACAGAAGAGCTTTTACAGGATTTCCTTGTGGATATTTTAAAACCAATTATTTCTGAATCTCTGTCGTCCTTTTGAATCCCTCACTTTAGAATAGACTAAATGAACTTTGCAAATGTAGTAATGCCATGTGTTTTAAACAACACTGACTACCTGAGATTATGTCAGACAAATGCAGTTAGCACAGATGTCCCTGTGGCCTTAGTAAGGGCACATTCACATCTCTATTAATTTGGCACATCTTACCAGGAATAATACCAAGTTGATGACAGCAGAGCACACTCTGTTTTTCCCCAGACTGAACCCTGTTCACCCAGTAACCGTCTCCTGTTCCCAAGGGTAATGAAGCAGCAGTTTCTTTGTTAAATGACAATAAACCCTAGGCTGAACTTTTGTATGAAAAAATTGGTTTATGCCCTTAAAAAGTCTAAATGTCACAACTGATATATTAGGGAGTTACAACAGGCTTTGCCTTTAGCTGTTTTCTACACCTAAGTTTGCACAGTGAACACAAGCAGAATTAAATCATTTAAATGTCATAACAGCTGGTAGAGTCAATAACGTCCTTAATTCTTGCTACACTGTATTTTTCACCAAAGGATGATGTGCATTAAGGACAACAGAAAATCCTTCTACAAGTATATTAATAGCAAGAGGAAGGGCAAGGACAACCTCCACTCCTTGGTGGACATGGAGGGGAACGTATTAACAAAACATGAGGAAAAGGTAGAGGTACTTAACACCTTCTTTGCCTCAAATTTTAATAGCAGGATAAGTTGTCATCCAGACAACAGGCCTCCTGAGCTGGCAGTATAGTTCCCCTGTGATCCAGGAGGAAATAGTTAGAGACCTCCTTAGCCGCTTGGATTCCCAAAAGTCCATGGGACCGGATGGGATCCATCCTAGGGTGCTGAGAGAGCTGGCAGATGAACTGACCAAGCTGCTCTCCATCATTTTTCAACAATCCTGGCTCACTGGAGAGGTCCCAGAAGACTGGAAGCTGGCCAACATGATGCCCATCCACAAGAAGGGCCGGTTGGATGAGGCAGGGAATTCCAGGCCTGTCAGCCTGACCTCAGTGCCAAGCAAGATTATGGAACAGGGCATCTTGAGTGCAATCACACAGCACTTACAGGATGGCCAAGGGATCAGGCCCAGCCAGCATGGATTTAGGAAGGGCAGGTCCTGCCTCACCAACCTAAACTCCTTCTGTGATCAGGTGACCTGCCTGGTGGATGTGGATGTGTACTGTCCCCCACAGCAAACTCCTGGCCAAGCTATCAGCCCATGGTTTGGACAGCAGCACTCTGTGCTGGGTTAGGAACTGGCTGGAGGGCTGAGCCCAGAGAGTGGTGGTGAATGGTGCCACATCCAGCTGGCAGCCAGTCACTAGTGGTGTCCCCCAGAGATCAGTGTTGGGCCCCATGCTCTTTAATATATTTATCAGTGATCTGAACGAGGTGCAGGTGTTGATCTGTTAGAGGGTAGGAGAGCTTTGCAGAGGGACCTTGACAGGCTGGGCAGATGGGCAGAGTCCAACGGCATGAGATTTAACACATCTAAGTGCCAGATCCTACATATTGGCCACAACAACCCCATGCAGTGCTTCAGGCTGGGGTCAGAGTGGCTGGAGAGCAGCCAGGCAGGAAGGGACCTGAGGGTACTGGTTGACAGCCAGCTGAATATGAGCCAGCAGTGTGCCCAGGTGGCCAAGAAGGCCAAGGTATCCTGGCCTGGATCAGGAACAGGGAGGTCATTGTGCCCCTGTACTCAGCATTGGTTAGGCCACACCTTGAGTACTATGTCCAGTTCTGGGCCCCTTACTTTAGGAAAGATGTTGACTTGCTGGAATGTGTCCAGAGAAGGGCAACAAGGTCTCAAGCACAAGCCCTATGAGGAGAGGCTGAGGGAGCTGGTGTTGCTTAGTCTGGAGAAGAGGAGGCTCAGGGGAGACCTTATTGCTGACTACAGCTACCTGAAGGGAGGTTGTAGCCAGGTGGGGGTTGGTCTCTTCTCCCAGGCAACCAGCACCAGAACAAGAGGACACAGTCTCAAGCTGCACCAGGGGAGGTTTAGGCTGGATGTTAGGCAGAAGTTCTTCATGGAAAGAGTGATTGGCCATTGGAATGGGCTGCCCAGGGATGTGGTGGAGTCACCATCACTGAAGGTGTTTAGGAAGAGACTGGATGAGGCACTTGGTGCCATGGTTTAGTTGATTAGATGGTGTTGGATGATAGGTTGGACTTGATGATCTCAAAGGTCTTTTCCAACCTGGTTAATTCTATTCTATTCTATTCTATTCTATTCTATTCTATTCTATTCTATTCTATTCTATTCTAATTAATTTTTACCCTAGCTATTATTTTGCCATGGAGGGGGAGGAGAAATAGTTCTCAAAAATTTTATTCTGCAGGGAGCAATAAAGAACAACATAAACAACATATATATTGGTATATGTTCTAGCAGCTGATGGAAACATCTTAAAACTGCTGTACAACTACAATCAGCAGCCAAGTAACTGCAAAAAAGCAGTAATGGCAGTAAAGGCTTCCCTAATCTTACTCCAAACATCTAAGGTAAAAAGGGCCTTGTCATCAAACTACTGAATTTTTACTTATTGAAATCAGATGAAATCTGTAGAAGGTTTTCTCTCCAGTATCAGTGCCAGTAGGCAACTCTAACTTCTGACACAGACAAAGTAAGCAACAATATATGTGACCTTTCTGCCTGTTTTGTAAGATCTTGTAGAGTAAGGCTTGAGTGTGTGAAGTGTCCGCTGTTAGTGCAAGACCTGGAAATAAGCTGCCTGCTTATTTTTACCTGTCACTTCCCTGTCCCATCCATGCAGAATCAGATGAATGCTTCCTCTGAGGAGGGTGGAAACTAACAGCATTCATTGTGAGGAATCAAAGGAAAGAACAGACCACTAAGTTTCAAAATGGGAGTGGACTGTGAGAGGAGGAGAATTTACCAGAAGTGTGGGAGGCAGAAGGATGTGTCCTGCACATTCTGTCATATGAAGCCTTGAGGGCTAACAAGTACATGGAGAGATTCCCCAAGGCCCCAGAACAATTTATATGCTTCTCCTTCCTTCTCCATCCCACTCATTTCCACAGACCTGACGTTTTCCAGTCATCCTTCCCAATGAAACCCCCTAAACAAACTCCAAGTTCCTCTTTCCCTGATGTCAACCAGTTCTACAGAAAAAAACCCTCAAACAGGCTTGCTGAGGCCTACCAATTCTCTTCTTTACCATAGCAGAACTTAATACTCCACTTACTACTGATCACTTTACCTTTTAAGACTTCATAAAATCCTGTCTCTGACTCCCTGTAGGTGTCTGCTCTGGCCTGAGAACTAAAGCATTAATTGCATTCCAATGGAATTCTATAAGTCAATGGATTTAAATAAACAGAATCCCTTTATGTTGTATCACTTTGTTCCAATACTGATCCATTGCTATTTTACAATGTTTAAAGTATACAGAAGGCCCACTGTATGCTATTACAGTCTGTTCTCACTCTTGGACTGTGGTTTTCCAGTCATTCCGGAACAGTATTACTAGAAGGATCTGCTGGGTTGGGAACAAGACACAATAAAGAGAGCGGTGAGAATGATGGGTTTTCATTATCAGCTGCTCATCTCCCAACAGATTTGTTGTCTCTCATTAAAAAATCTTCCATGCAGATAGTAACAGTGTCAGATATTGTCATGGTAATTTAGCCAAAGTTCAAAGATAAAATATGTATTCTAAAAACATGCAAGCTACATGGTCAGCTTCAAAGTGCAAAATACATCTTTTTGATCAATGTGATAGCTATGCAACATGTAATTTTATCACCTCATTTCCTTTTTCAGTTTAGTTTTGGTTGGACCAACACATCTAAGCTACTTCACTTGCTGGTTTAGATTTTCTTTTTAGGCTATGGATGAGGCATACACTACCAAAGTGCACCCACATGAACATTATGGCTCAAAGCCCTCAGAGTATTCGAATTCCAGACATCCAGGAATTCAAGAATCATATTTTTCTTTTAAGTCTGCCTAGCTGCAAAAATGAGTACACTAGACCTATGGAAAATCCAGTTCAATTACCAAGAAAAACCACAGAATAAAATCCAGTGTCTTGCTCCTACTGAAAGCAGTGTTTTTACTTGGAACATGAACTGGGTTTTTGAATCCAGTACCTGAAATCTTTGTAAAGAGGGGTGTAAACTTCTCTGTTTTTCTGGAGATGAAAGGTCCAGTCTTTCAAAGAGATGTTCTCATTATTGCATAAGAATTATGCTGAAGATGAAAATACTGGATGTAAATATTGTGTATGCTTTAAAGGAACTTTCTGCATCTGATTTCAGAATGGGCAGCCATTCTCTTTAAGAAAAGATCCATTTTGCACAGGGATCCTTTCTTATTTTCACATTATAGGAACATTTTCTTAAAAATCTGTGATATAAGACAATCTAACCTGTCAATTTCCAAGAGGAAGTGGAACTAAGAAAAAATTAGGAAGGACCTACTTCATATTCTGCTTCTATAAACATTTGAACTATGGTCTTTCAAACTTAATGGTAATCAAAGCACATACATAAGCATTTTTTGAATAAACATAAGGCTTATTATGCTGTGTAGCAGCCTGCTGCATTCAACTTTAGTTACTCATCATAACCTTAGACAACAGTTAAATCTGTTTCAACATAAACTATCCTAGCTTTCCCACCTAAGTGGGACCAGTACTGCAATAACTTTCTATGTATTACAGCATTTGAAGAGTAGCCAGCAGCCAACCAAACAACTTTATGGAGAAAGCAATATAATGAGTCTCAAATACCTCCAGTGTTATATTCCACATGGTAACCTTCCAAGAACAGTTCAGAAAAGGTGGAAGTGGATGTATAGAAGCAGAGGGTCCCAATCCTAGAGGGCAGTGCTTCAAAAACATTTGGATTACGTTTAGCTCACATTATTGCTGCAGTCAGATCCATTCAGATTTGTGTATGCAAGTTGCTTTGGGAAACCAAGGAGACGGATGAGTGATTTTAAAAATACAAATTATGCAATAAATAGCTCCAGTATAGAGAGATTATTGGAGATGAAAAAGAAGCACCATTTTGCTATGTACATTTGCTCTCTTTCTTCCAGATGTATTTTCTAGTGTAGCAGTATTTGCATCTGTTTTCAGCTTAAAAATACATTTGCTGTCCTAGTGGGGGAGATGAAGTGGATTTATCAGGATTTGTTTGGTGTGGACCACTTGCTGGATAAGGAATTGGCTGGATGGGTACACTCACAGAGTTGTGGTCAACAGCTCAATGTCCAAATGGAAACCGGTGACAGCTAGCAGCCCTCAGGGTTGGTACTAGGACCAGTGCTGTTTAAAATCTTTGCCAGTGATATGGACAGTGGGATTGAATGCACCCTCAGCAAGTCTGCAGGTAACACCAAGGTGTGTGGTGTGATTGACGTGCTGGAGGGAAAGGATGCCATCCAGGGGGACTTGGACAGAGGTAGGCACATGCCAACCTCATGAAGTTCAACAAAGCCAAGTCCTGCACTTCGGTCAGGGAAATCCCAAGCGCAAATATAGGCTGGGCCAGGAGTCCAGAGCAGTCTTGTGGAGGAGGACTTGGGGGGTGTCAGTTGAAGAAAAACAACACGAGCTGGCAATGTATGCTTGCAGCCCAGAATGCCAACCACATCCTGGGCTGCATCGAGAGAAGTGTGACCAGCAGGATGAGTGAAGTGATTCTCCCTCCCTGCTCTGCTCTCTTAAGAACCCACTAGGAGTACTGTGTCCAGTTCTGGTGCCCCCAGGAAGGACATTGAACTGCTGGCACGGGTCCAGAGGAAGGCCACAAAGATGATCAAAGGGCTGGAGCACCTCCCGTATGGGGACCAGCTGCAAGAGCTGGGGCTATGAGACCTTATAGTGTCCTTCCAGTATCTGAAGGTGGCCTACAAGAAAGCCAGAAAGGGACTTTGAAGATGGCTTGCAGTGATAGGATGAGAGGGAATGGATCTAAGCTTGAGGAGGGCAGATTTAGACTGGATATCAGGAAGCAATTCTTTACACTGGAACAAATTGCCCAGGGAGGTTGTGGATGCCTCCTCCCTGGAGCTGTTCAAGGCTAAGATGGATGAGGCCTTGAGAAATCTGGTCTAGTGGAAGGTGTCCCTGACCAGGACAGGGAGGGTTGAAATAAGATGATCTTTAAAGTCCTTTCCAATCAAAACCATTTTATCAATCTCTGAATCACTGCTTTGAACTTCTGTTGTCTCAGATATATAGACCTTTAGCCACAAAACCATCCCAAAATGTCTCAGGAACAGTCATAATTTAAAAAAACTCTTTGGAGAGATATGATTTTTTTTTCTGTCTTCCTAAATACCTCCTTGTTTTCATTTCACACTACCTCCTTACTTTCTACATCTATTATTTTTCTTCAGGAATTAGTATACTGGCCCATATTCCCACTAGCTGTGAATTCTTTAAAACTGTCTGCAGTTGATATATTATTTTCCATATTCCAGGTAGCTAAATCACAATCCTTTTGGTAATTATGTCTGACTGTCACAGTATTCTCCTTCTGGACTGGAGAGGCTTATTATGATTTACTGAGGCATTGGTATCTATACTTCAGCCTTATCATTAGTTACACACTCATTCACACAAATTCATCAGGAATATGCGGCAAAGAATTTAAGCACACTTTTGTCAGTAGGATGTTAGGACATGCTTCAAAGGAACAAGAGTTCCTAAGGATATGCTGCATAGCAGAAGGCAGGTTTAATTATAACTCATGTTTGCATGCCTGTATAGTTTTAATTAACTAACATAAGTAAAAGAATTACTTTTGTGTGATCTGGAAACTGGAGTTCAAACTCCATGGCACATGTTAGTACTTTGTCCTTTCTCTTCTTTGTGTACTACACAGATGTGGCTAAACCCTTGCTTTATTTCTGCCACAGAAGTATATCCATAGCCCCAAAAATACATTTCTAAGACATTTTGAACATTTACTTTATCCTTTTTTGGTAAAAGGCATTTTGCTTTTCATTTAAGATACAGGAAAAAAATTGAAATGTAGAAAAACCTCAACCACTCAGACTTTGTATCTGGTGTTCATTAATTCCAGTGACAGAGGAAATGGTAATTTCCACTGATACATGCAATGGTTTGCTGAGCACATTATTAAGATATGCTACATTTAGACTACAGACAAGGTTCTGCAGTCACACTGACTTCTCAAGAAGACATGACTGTTGAAGAAGACACAAAGATAAATAATCTAAGATGTTGCATATAAACATGAAATAAAAGTCAAAAGCAAGTTTCTTTTGCTTCAGAATTATTGTTTCTTTTGTTGCTTCAAGACTTCCTTCTCACCAATTCATACATGAATCTTGATCTTTTAGAGTGGAGAGAACTGATGCTGACAAGGCAAACCCATGTTTCAGGTCTCTGCACAGCTCTATGTGAAGCACAATCCTTCCTCTCATTCGTAAGGGCACCTATAAGATGGGCATTGTTAATCTCCAAACACATCAAACAGAGGGTGTTTTTTCACACTTCCACAAGGCTATGATTTGAGAAATTCTGAAAACATGAATAATCTTTTAAGACCAAATGGGAAGGTGAAGGGCTTTAAAAACTAGGTCCAAACCCCACTCCACTTTATAGTCTGAAAGACAGAATATTGCCTCTTGAATGTTTTCCGGGATAAATTCAGAACATAAGTGGCCAGCGTTCCCATCATGTGATCAAAACAAAAACAAACGGTTCAGATTGAAACAAGTATTTACATGTTAACACTACAGCAGAGACCATAATATAACTGTATTGTTTCTTTTTGTTTATTCAGTAAAAAGGCAAAACAATCTGAACATGAGAAATAAAGATTTGAATCCTCTATAAAACCTACTCATACTAGAAACAAGTGTATGACAAACTTTAATCAGAACTGTATTCCTCATAAAGGATTACAAATTTTGTGACTGCAGTTGCAAGAGTCCCAAAGTTTGTATCATCCCAGACATTATATGGAATGGGACTAGATGTCTTAGTGTTTGCCTTATCATGAAGGGACATGAAGTACAACTTCCAATTAGTCTCTTTAAAGTATTTTGACAGTGCTCCAAGCAGTACAGAGTTAAACCAGATCATAACCAGGGCAAGGTGGGGGAGAACATGACAAAGGAAACCCTTCACCAGACCTTGACATAGGAAAACATTATTTTCTACATTTCACTAGAAATGAAATCAGGCAAAGCCAAATGCTTTAAGTGTGTATCAGAAGAAACTCTAAAGTCCTAAATCTAGGGCTTTTAGCCCTAGATTTGTAAAATTTGTTCGATTTGAGTTGTTCCAGTTTTTAGCCCTAGATTTGTAAAATTCCAGTTTCTTAAACACACAACCCCTGATACCAAGGGAGATTCTCTACCTGTGATCATTTAGGCTTTGGGCTCTACTAATAATTCGAACATGGACTCTTAACTATTCTTTTTATTGCTGTAGCACTGTTCAATTACCTTCAGTTGAAGAGCTGTGAAATAAAAGAATAAGTCCACAGCATTACTACCTTGGGTTGGGGTGACAGGAATGAAAAAACGGGTGATTTCCAGTCTGCTTGGTAATATAATCTATTGACTAACATTTCTTCATGCAAATCTTTTTGCATTACTCTACCAACAGTAACATTTTTGGTGCATAGAGAAGAGCAAAATGTTAATTTAAACTAAACTGTCGTATTACTTTATTCACATCCCATAGGTTTAAAATATTAACTAAAATTATACTTAATTTGTATCAGCTGTTTTCTACTTCTGACCTTTTCTATCCATTAATCTTTGCTTTTAGATGGCTTGTTGATACTTTGCCAGTAAGGTTACCTAAAGACCAGCCAAGTATTTCAGGAAGTAAGAGAGCAGGTAAAACATCCTTTAAAAAATCTGCTTGCTTGCTTTCATATCCATGTATTCTTCTGTAGGAAAAAACCTTAGTGCACATTGTGATTATAATGCCAGAAGGCACCATTAACACACAAAGAGGAAGAGAAGATTTTTGACTGCATGGTCTTGCTTCTTCCACAGCAATCACTCACCATTGCCTGTAATATCTCTACATGTCGACATTTGTCAATATATCAGATAAAGAGTTGCAAATTTGTGCAAGTTTTATTTGCTTTGAGCAGCTTCTTTTTCCACAGTAAGAGTTACATGAGATTGTTTAACAGAAGATTCCAAGTCACTTCTTGGAATTAGAGCTGCAAACACAACAGCTCTTTGCCTCTGTTTAATATAACCCTCCTTATGAAAAATCTATTCTTTTATTTCTATGTCTAGTTAGTTTTCCATTTCCATGCCCGTCACAGTTGGCCACATGGACTTATTGTTAGACCGCTCAAAATATTTTTAAAATCAGTTTTCCAGCTGATGATCATCAGAACTCCTCTAACTATTCTCTCTTCTTATCTCCAGCTTCTTGTCTGTTGTGCCAGTGAAGTCTGTTTTATCACAACATTTGGGGTTTTTTTTAACTAACCACAATTTGTATCTTTTAAGGCATTGAACACTAAATTTCTAGCCAAGCCAAAGACAGACTCGGCAGCATTTGGGAACATTTACATTACTGTGTAGTAATATTTTTATGTGAAGCTTTTTCCCTACAGATTATTCCAGAGTAAGTATATGGCATTAACATGAAGCTACATGTTTGCCCTTCCTGATACTTGACTTGCCAAGGTGCAAGCTTGTGTATGCCCTTTGTAACATTATAGCACTGAGCACTAATGTTGACATGCAACAAGGTTGTCTCAGCACTTTCTGATTCTCAGCTTTAAATATAACTGAAGATTAGTACAACTACTGTCTTGCTAGTAAACAAGTTGGTTTCATCTATAGCTATTAAATATTAAGGCAACTGGGCAGCATTGGGGGGAGCAAGAGGAGAACAAACACACCATGAACTTTGTTCTCTTAACCAATGAAATTACTCTGATGTGGCAAAGTGGTTTTAATTGTCTCAGTGACTGAGACTGCCATGTCTGTGACACCTTTTATAAAAATACCCAGTCTTTGACTGAAGATGTGGGAACACTCCATACTGTTTCTAAGTACTGCTACTGTATTAATATCACTGCTTTCTGCAGGACCTCTGTATCTGTATTATCTATATTCAACTAATGAGAGTTAAAGTGGTATGACTAAAGTATACTAAAATACATCTGTCCCTCAGGTTGTTTTCCAAGAAAATGCTGGACAATTTGCATCTATATGGTTGAGTACAGAATTCCAAACATCCTTCCACAATTTCATTAGGATATGTTTGGAAATAGGCATATCCATTGGTATTTACATCTGAAATACCTGTGTTGCTAGTATTTCCTAAAGAATTAACCAATTCTATGTCACTTCCAACTTCAGAGTTTTTTGACTGCTCATGCAGTGAAATCCTGAATTTAGGAGGTGGCAAGCATAGCTTAAATTGTTCAAAACTCATTAAAATGACCTAAGGTAAAAAACAGGTGATTAAATGCTGTGCTCAGGACTTTTCAGGGTCAAAGCCTGAGTCCACAACTGATTATTTTTCATAAAAGTTTTACAGGGAAAAAAATAAAATAAATTGCAACAGACTTTAACTAAAGATACACCTGCACTTCTGTGCAGAAGCTCTGTGATGGGTTGAGGCTGACCCCCTCCCACCACAGGCAAAAATAACAACTCAAATGGATTGCAAAAGTGGTGGAAAGTTTAAATGGAAAGCATTGAATGTTTCATAGTTTCATAGTTTCAGTTAGGGTTGGAAGGGACCACAAGGATCATCTAGTTCCAACCCCCCTGCCATGGGCAGGGACACTCTACACTAGATCAGGCTGGCCAGAGCCTCATCCAGCCTGGTCTTAAACACCTCCAGGGACGGAGCCTCAACCACCTCCCTGGACAACCCATTCCAGGGCCTCACCACCCTCACGGTGAAGAACTTCCTCCTCACATCTAGCCTGATGTTTCTGTTTACAGAGAGCCAGAAGCGCAGTGACAAAAGAGATCCCAAAAGCACAACCAGAAATATCCCATGCACACCTGAGGGTACTCCCAAGACCCCCAGGACACCTTCTTCCCCTGCTCCCACTCCACTGCTAGACTAGTCTCAGATGGGCAGGTCTGAGACTGCCTATCCCCCCGGCCTTGGGCCTAGGCAGGCCCAAGGCTGAGAGACATCTCTCCCAAGTAACTGGGTGGCGGCGAGGGAAGAAAGAGAAAGTGTCAGAACCCACGCTGAGATCTCAGAGTGGTGCAGGGTATTATGGGATGAAATACCTGGTTTCCTGTGTCCACCCACCAGACTGGGCTTCCGGACACAGGAAGCACCCCTCATATGAACACAACAGAGAGCACCCCTCCCAAACTGCTACAAGTTCACTTAACATTTTTGAGCCAATTACCTAATAGCCACCACATGACATTTTGCCCTATTAAAATAGTTTGAACTCTTCCCTTCCATTCTGACATGTTAGTTCCTGCTGACAAGCTTATTTATGAAGATAACTAACATTGCTTTACCTACATAAAGATATATAGGGTATATATATATATACTGGGTATATATACCTATATACCCAGTATAAAGAGGAACTTTTTTAGATGAAGGAAACCCTGCATGATTTGCAAGAGAAATCTAAGCAACATGATGACTGCTATCTAGGATAGAAGATGTGTTTTAGAACTTAACTTCAGCTTACATTATTGTTGAAAGTCAATCTTCACTTTATGTTATGAAATGAATGCACCATAAGGCTACACAATGGCCAGTGTGTGTTTACAATGAGCAGAACGACTAATATAAAAGCTTAGGCTTGTTTTTTCCCTATCATGTCTGTGGGATTTGCAGTGTACACATGACATTTTTTTCTGATTTTGTTGACTGAGGTTCTGTTCAGCTCATGAGGACTTGTTTATAAGCTAGAAAGAAACTTGCATGTATAAAGAGGTCACTTGAGAATAAACATTTTTCTCTGCATGCATAAACACATTGCATCTTCATAATCAGACCTATCAGACTCATATAAACCACAAGGGTCTTCTAGTTCCTTTTCTCCAGACGTAAGTCAGGGCTAACTAAACCACACTTGAGAAATGTTTATGTAACTCTTGACCACTCTCAGAAATTCTACTACTTTTTGTTCTGGTCTGTCTGTGATTGATTATCTTTCCCATTAAAAATATTTTCCAGCACCAGACCTAAATCTCCCTTGCTGTAATGCAAGGCAACCATTTCTTTTTCCATCATGGCATCCTCTCGGCATCAATTTTCTACATATGGAGTTTATTTTCCCCTCAACCAGCTCTAGAAGAAATAATCCCCAGTCCTTCCCCATTACTATCACAGAAAACATTTTTGAAATCTCTGCTTGTTCTCGATGCTCTCCTTCCAGTCACCCTTCATTTAGAGAAACATCTAGAGGCAGCAAGTATCAACAGTGATGCATTACTGCAGCTAAACGAAGACAAAAAGCATTTTAAAGGTTAAGGGGAAATCACTGCAAAATGTTAAAAATAACATACAATGACATAATAATAATTAAATCCATGTTTCTTGGAGCTCCTCTGTTACATTATTGAGAGGTACAGTCTAGCCACCTCTGTTCGCCCTGTAGTTCCCACAATCAAAAGGACATCTTATGATTAGCAGAAAGTTGCCAGCAACAGCTGCAACTATATGGAAAACAGTAGAATACTGAACAGTAGGAAGAGCCAAACCTGTATGCCTCCTTCCAACTTTTAGCTATTAAAATGCTAAAATAAGAAAAATTCTTAATGAAGTAAACAAATTCATTTACACTCACCTAAATAAAAATTAATCTGCAATGCTGCTGCATCTGACACTGATTCTCAAAGTTGTTGCTTTTTTTTTCTTCTTCTGGAATGGATACACAAGGAAAATTAATTACCCACTGATAATAACTACCTTATTTTTTTGGCAGACAGGGGTAGGGAAGCACCAGAACTCTCTGACACTGGCTGGATGTTGTAATTGAGCCTGTTTACAACTGGCCTTAATTCATTAAAAAAAATCAGAGCAGTAACTGCAATTGCCCTTTGTCCACCCCACTTTACAAGTATTCATTCCCATTTGCTCATCCTCATTTACTTCTTTCTTCTTACTGCTTACCTGCTTTTGCAATTCTTTTTATTACACTGTGAGGTTTTGTTTGCTTGTTTATTGTTGTTGTCTTTGTGATTTTTTTGTTTGTTTGTTTTTAATCAGAAACTCCTTGAATTGTTTCTGTTGAGAAAGACCTCTAAAGACTGTTGACCTATGGCCCTTAAACCACGTCCTGAAGCACCACATCTACACTGTTTTTGGAATACATGTGGCAGTGACAGAGTGACAGTGACACCACCACCTCACGGGGCAGCTCATTCTAATGCCTGATGAATTCCTGTAGCAAAGACATTTTTCCTAATATCCAATATAAACCTGCCCTGGTGAAACTTGAGGCAATTTCTTCTAATTCTACCACCTGATACTGGGGAGAAGAGACCAACACTCATGACATTACAACAGGTCATCTTAAGTGCAATCACACAGCACTTACAGGATGGCCAAGGGATCAGGCCCAGCCAGCATGGATTTAGGAAGGGCAGGTCCTGCCTGACCAACCTGATCTCCTTCTATGATCAGGTGACCTGCCTGGTGGATGTGGGGAGGCCTGTGGATGTAGTCTACCTGGACCTCAGCAAGGCCTTTGACACCATCCCCCACAGCAAACTCCCAGCCAAGCTATCAGCCCATGGCTTGGACAGGAGCACACAGTGTTGGGTTAGGAAGTGGCTGGAGGGCCGAGCCCAGAGAGTGGTGGTGAATGGTGCCACATCCAGCTGGCAGCCAGTCACTAGTGGTGTGCCCCAAGGATCAGTGCTGGGCCCCATGCTCTTTAACATTTTTATTGATGATCTGGATGAGGGCATTGAGTCCATCATCAGTAAAATTTGTGGACAAACACCAACCTGGGGGCAGGAGTTGATCTGCTGGAGGGTAGAGAGGCTTTGCAGAGGGACCTCAACAGGCTGGACAGATGGGCAGAATCCAACAGCATGAGACTGAACACATCCAAGTGCCGGGTTCTGCACATTGGCCACAACAACCCCATGCAGTGCTACAGGCTAGGGTCAGAGTGGCTGGAGAGCGGCCAGGCAGAGAGGGACCTGGGGGTACTGGTTGATTGTAGGCTGAACATGAGCCTGCAGTGTACCCAGGCAGCCAAGAGGGCCAATGGCATCCTGGCCTGCATCAGGAACAGTGTGGCCAGCAGGAGCAGGGAGGTCATTCTGCCCCTGTACACTGCACTGGTTAGGCCGCACCTTGAGTCCTGCATCCAGTTCTGGGGCCCTTCAGTTTAGGAAGGATGTTCACATGCTGGAACATGTCCAGAGAAGGGCAACAAAGTTGGTGAGGGGTTTGGAACACAAGCCCTATGAGGAAAGGCTGAAGGAGCTAGGGTTGCTTAGCCTGGAGAAGAGGAGACTCAGGGGTGACCTTCTTGCTCTCTACAACTACCTGAAGGGAGGTTGTAGCCAGGCAGAGGTTGGTCTCTTCTCCCAGGCAGCCAGTACCAGAACAAGAGGACACAGTCTCAAGCTGCACCAGGGGAGGTTTAGACTGGATCTTAGGAAGAAGTTCTATACAGAGAGAGTGATTGCCCATTTGAATGGTCTGCCTATGGATGTGGTGGAGTCACTTTCATTGGAGGTGTTCAGGAGGAGACTTGATGGGGTGCTTGGTGCCATGGTTTGGCTCTTTAGGTGGGTTGGATTGGTTGATGGGTTGGATGCGATGATCTCGAAGGTCTCTTCCAACCTGGTTTATTGTATTATTATTTTATTATATTATTGTAACCATCTTTCAGGTAGTTGTAGAGAGCAATTCAGTCTCCCCTCAGCCTCTTTTTCTCCAGACTAAACAATCTCAGTTCCCCCAGCTGCTCCTCATAAGACCTGGTCTCCAGGCCCAACACCAGTTTTATTACTATTTTCTGGAAATGCTCCAGCAACTCGGTTTCTTCCTTGTAGTGAGGGCCCCAAAACTGAACACAGTACTCAAGGTGCAGCCACAGCAGTGTCATACACAGGTGCATGATCACTTCCCTACTCCTCCTGGCCACACCATTCCTGGTACAGGCCAAGATGTTGCTGGCTTTCTTGGCCACCTGAGTGAAACTTGAGGCAGCTCGTATTCAGCCACCTGTCAAACAGCACTCCCAGGCCTTTCTCTAAAGGGTGCTTTCCAACCACCATGCCTCAAGCCTATTGCATTGCATGGGTTGTCGTGACCAAAGTGCAGGGCCCAGCAGTGGGGCTTTATTAAACCTCATACAACTGACCACAGCCCATTGATCCAACCTGTTCACCTCCCTCTGCAGAGCCTTCCTACCTTTGAGTAGATCAATACTCCCATCCAGTTTGATGCTCTCAATGCCCTCATCCAGATCATTGATAAAGATATTAAACAAGCCTGTCCCCAACACTGAACCCTGGAGAATACCAGTAGCGATCAACTAGTTTTAACTCCATTCATCACCACCCTTTGAGCCCAGCTATCCAGCCAATTTTTTACCTGGTGAAGCATCTACCCATCCAGATCATGTGCAGCTGCTTTCTTCAGGAGATGCTGTAGGAGACAGTGCCAAATCCAGGTAAACAAATTCCACCATCTTTCCCTCATCCACTATATAGGTCACCTTGTCATAGAAGAGATCAGGTTTGTCAACCAGGACCCGACACTCATGAAACTATGTTGACTGGGCCTGTTCATCTGATTGCCCCTCACATGCCGCATAGTGGCACTCAAGATGATCTGCCCCATAAACTTCCCCAGCATGGAGGTCAGACTGACAGGCCTGCAGTTCCACAGGTCATACTTCAGGCCCTTCTTGTACATGGGTGTCATGTTTGCCAGTCTCCAGTCAGCTGGGACTTCTCCAGCTAGCTACGACTGATAGTAAATGATAGAAAGTGGCTTAGTGAGCACTTCCACCAGCTCTCTCAGTACCCTTGGGTGTATGCCATCTGGCACCATAGACTTGTGTATATCTAAGTGCAGCAGGTCACTAATAATTTCCTCTTGGATTAAGGAGGCTTTATTCTGGTCACCATGCCTATCTCCCATCTCAGGGGACTGTGTATCCAGTGAACAACTGGTTTTACTACTAAAGACAGAGACAAAGAAGGTATTGAGTACCTCAGCATTTCCTCATTCTTGACCAGTGTTCTCCCCTGCATCTAACAAAGGACAGAGATTCTCCTTAGTCCTTTTGTTGCTAATATAGTTGTAGAAGCATTTCCTGTTCCTTTGCACAGCTGAAGACATTAATTTCCATTTGGGCCTTAGCCCTTCTAATTTTCTCCCTGCAGAGTCTTATGACAATCTTGTAGTCCTCTCAAATTGCCTGCCCCTTCTTCCAATGACCACAAACTCTCCTTTTCTCCCTAAGTAGCAACCAAACCTCTCTAGCCTTCCTCCCCACTGTCTCATCTTTTGGCACATGGAGACAACCCACCCCCATGTCTTTAAGTCTGCTCTTTTGAAGAGTGTCCAGTGTCCTGGACTGCTTGGCCTTTCAGGAATGCCTCCCAAGGGACTCTGGTGACCAGTGTCTGAAAGAGGCCAAAGTTTGCCTGCCAGAAGTCTAAGGTGGCAATTCTACTGACCCCCTCTTTACTTCCCCAGCAAATGGGAACTGGATCATTTTGGGCTCACTGTGCCCAAGACAGCTTCCAACCATTACATTGCCCCCAAGCCCTTCTCTTTGCAAAACAGCAGGTCCAGCAGAGCACCTTCTCTAGTAGGCTTTTTCACCAGTTGTGTCAGGAAGTTATCCTCCACACACTCTAGAAATACAACACAATACACCAGGTTGAAAGAGACCTTCAAGATCATCACGTCCAAGCCATCAACCAATCCAACCCACCTAAACAACTAACCCATGGCACCAAGCACCCCATCAAGTCTCCTCCTGAACACCTCCAATGAAGGTGACTCCACCACCTCCACGGGTAGCCAATTCCAATGGACAATCACTCTCTCTGTATAGAACTTCTTCCTAAGGTCCAGTCTAAACCTGCCCTGGCACAGCCTGAGACTGTGTCCTCTTGTTCTGGTACTGGCTGCCTGGGAGAAGAGACCAACCTCTGCCTGGCTACAACCTCCCTTCAGGTAGTTGTAGAGAGCAAGAAGGTCACCCCTGAGTCTCCTCTTCTCCAGGCTAGGCAACCCTAGCTCCTTCAGCCTCTCCTCATAGGGCTTGTGTTCCAAACCCCTCACCAACTTTGTTGCCCTTCTCTGGACACGTTCCAGCATGTCAACATCCTTCCTAAACTGAAGGGCCCCAGAACTGGATGCAGGACTCAAGGTGCAGCCTAACCAGTGCAGTGTACAGGGGCAGAATGACCTCCCTGCTCCTGCTGGCCATACTGTTCCTGATGCAGGCCAGGATGCCATTGGCCTTCTTGGCTGCCTGGGCACGCTACTGGCTCATGTTCAGCCTACAATCAACCAGTACCCCCAGGTCCCTCTCTGCCTGGCCGCTCTCCAGCCACTCTGACCCTAGCCTGTAGCACTGCATGGGGTTGTTGTGGCCCATGTGCAGAACCCGGCACTTGGATGTGTTCAATCTCATGCTGTTGGATTCTGCCCATCTGTCCAGCCTGTTGAGGTCCCTCTGCAAAGCCTCTCTGCCCTCCAGCAGATCAACTCCTGCCCCCAGGTTGGTGTCATCTGCAAATTTACTGATGATGGACTCAATGCCCTCATCCAGATCATCAATAAAGATGTTAAAGAGCATTGGACCCAGCACTGATCCTGGGACTACTCCCTCTACTGTGTTGTATTTCCAGCAGATGTCAGGAAAGCTGAAGCTCCCCATGAGAACAAGTGCCAGCAGTTGTAAGAATTCTTTTAGATACATGAAGAATATTGTCTCACTCAATACTGACTTTCTAGATTTCTTATCCTATAGTCACATTGAGAACTTTTCTTCTGTGTCTACAGTAAGAGGTGCAACTCAAGTTTGCATGGAAAGCCCACATGTCAGATGTCTGCTCTGCTCAGGCTTCTTTCTTTCTTGAATGCTTCTTTCATAGATAGAATTTTGTTACAGGATGAAAAACAAACTTATCTGCCTACATCAGATTTTCAACAATAAATTTTACTCAGAGGTTCTGCTGAATGCGGTTCCTCCCGACTAAAACTTGTTTCTACTGACACTGTAACAAAACTGCTGTCCCTACCCATCAGGCGTATTTGCAAACCAGGCAGCTCTCTGCCCTGGGGGACAAGGCCCCTTGCTCCCTCAGCACTGAGCACGGGCAGCTTCGAGACCATGGCCTCTCCATTACGGCTCGGTGTGGGCTGGCTGCAGTGCGACGATGGGGCACCCACGATGCGGGTCTTCATCAACTTCAAAACTGCCGAGGGCTACAGGCAAGCCGAGAGCGAAGCCTCTTTCCATCAGCACGGCCCATCAGTCCCTGCCAACCTGTTGCTAGGCACCCACACCGACATGGCCTAGTTTGTCAAATTCGCTCCCTACAAAGCCTTAAGCCACGCGTAACAAGCTTGATCTTCCAAAGGACCAGGCTCAGCACGAAGCACCTCCTGCTCCGCCAGCAGCGGGAGCCTGGAGCAAGTTTGCGCCACTCCTCCTCCCCTCGCAGCCAAGGCAGCTCCAACCCTCACCTCACCGCCCACAGGAGAATCCCCCTGTCCAGACGACGCCCCCGCCTAGGTGAACGCCCCAGTAGCACTTCCCGGGTGGGAGCAGCAGGCGAGCAGCCACCACGGCTCCTATGCCTGCCGCGTGCGCCTTTAACGGCGTCCTCCTCGCGCCCCACGTGTGTAATCAGCTGACGGCGACGCCGCACGGGGCAGGGCGGGGCTTCTGGCCGCTGGCAGCGCCGGGCCGCCTGTTGGCTGTGCTGTGGCCGCCCCCGCCCTCCTACCCGCCGCGCGCCCCGCTGCCGCGCGCCCTTCCC